>JAULAV010007691.1:0-25001 GCA_030789695.1 Scilla litardierei | reverse complement strand
GGTATGGTGCTCGGACAATGTGCTTGGGCAGTGCATTCAAATTTGAGGTTTTGATATGGGGTACAGGAGAGGTGCTTAGCATATTCCTTTGTAGAGTGTTAAATGGAAGTGTTAGTACTAGGTCAACAAGTGAAAGTATTGCTCAAGGGGGCACAACTCTCTTTGTGGATGTCACATGGGGTATTCTCCCCTTTACAGGAGGTCCAGTGTGAAGTCCTCAAAAGCTTAATCGGTTAGACCCCCAACAGTTTGGCCTCTTAAATCAACTTTTCTAGCGGTAGCCATCTCTATCAATCATTTTTGTTCCAGTGCAATTGCATGGATGATGGCTTAGTAGCCTTCCATTACGTGACAAATTGAAGCAATCTTATGAATCTTGGATAGTTTGACTGTTACCATATAAAAGTGAAAATGACGGATGGTGTCCCTATGTGTTTACAAACAAATGTTCTAGAATCACTACTTTATGGGCCTCACGATATCAAGGGGACCCATCCTAGAGGGTTCCATATTTAAGGTTAAGATTTTTGAGAGATGTATGCCCTTGAGGCCAATTATCTGTAACATCATGTGTAAATATAATAGTATGCTATTTGGTATTCTTTGTCTGAGTATATTTAAATTATTGTTTGTCTATATTAATACTTAGATAAAGTCCTAAGGCCTAATGCGAGATCAAACATATATCAAGATGTAGATCACGCTCATGGGAAAATGTTTTGCCCGTCTGAAGTGTAAACATGAAAATGTTCGTAGTCATAGATGCATCAAGATAGGACATCGATGCGTCAATAGACTATTGTGTTTTTTCTTCACTAAGTGTTGGCGGCGATGATCTCATAATCGTTCGATTTGGCAAATCAGAGACAAGATACAAGTGCTCATTAGAGAATGAGTTCAATAACAACCAAATGGGAGTTTCCACATTGTGGCACATACTGATTTGTCAATGGTAGCTCTATATGATGATAGGTAAGTTGTCTAACATGGGGTCATTGTACGAGCATGTGCATGAACGATGTCACTTAGATCTCAGACCTAGCTTCGAGGTAATGCCTGTCAAAGACCGCCTGTCAAATGGTCTTTAGTTGTGTGATACTTGAAGCATACGAGAAGAGTAGTGACCAAGGTTCTAAATGGCGTGAGACACGGCGGGGCGGTGAGGTCAAGCCTCAAGCCTTAGAAGCCTTGGCGGAGCCACGACGTTTTTCAAGGCGTGGCTTAAGGCGGCAAATGTATGTATATATAATATAATATATATATATAAACAGTAGACTATGCTCCACTTAGATGGATTAGTTTTCAAATCCTATCAAATCCATAGCCTTCCATCTACATTGAGATGAGTGCTTACAATTAACTAAAGTGTTACTTTACTAAAAAGCAATTGTTTTTTTTTTTGCAGAGTAAGTAGTTTATATATTAAGAAATGAACAAGATGTACAACGTGGACTAAACTTGAATGCGGACTAAGTGGCTAGGGGAGAGGACACAAGCGTCGTCACCCTAAAACAAATAGACCCGCATACAAGTCCCGAGCCACACACCAGATTACATAAGAACATAATACATTCACAGATAATAGTGATACAAAGCAAGTCATCCTTTGTCTTGAATATCCCAATTAGCAAAAGCAGTTGCGGCTTCATCTTCAATGTCTTCCAAGTTCCTTAGAATTGTACGGACATCGCAAGCTATGTCCTCAAATAGAGCAATCTTGGTTTTACTGATATTTTCAAACACACGTCTATTGCGTTCACGCCAAAGATGCCAAACCACAGCTGCAAACACAGTTTTACAAAGTAACCCAAGAGTACCTCTGTTGCCGTAACCTGTTAAGAAATGCCGGCCAACATTGCTAAGAGATAGCACAGCCGGCCCATTGGAGTTTAGCTTGAGGAGGGCTCTTCTCATTATGTAATTGGAGAAAGAGCAATCAAAATATAAAAGCTCTATAGTTTCTGTAATAGCATCATTGCACAGAGAGCAATGAGTAGAAGGGAGATCGCTCCAGCTTGCCAGTCGGGATTTAGTGAGGAGTTTGTTGCTGAAGGCTCGAAGCAATGTAATAGAGTATTTAGGAATAGACTTACTGTACCAAATGAGTTTATAGTATGGGAATGGGGTCGATTTCTGCCGCACATGGTCCCAAGCATCCTTGAACATGAAGGTCGAACCCAGTTTCCACTCCCATGAGTCAATGCCCGCCGATAAAATCTGATGTTGTAGTATTGGTCTGAGATTGAAGATATCGGGATCATCAATCCAAGAAACCCCATTCCAATAGTCATCTACGTACTTTCTACTTGCCCCATCCGGAATATTGTGTAAGCATTTTAGGGGGCCACACGGGAGCCAATTATCATGCCAAAAAAGAGTATTCCTCCCATTTCCAACTTTCCTCTTGATAATACTCTGTGAAACTCCTCTGCAATGGAGCAGGAACTTCTACGTTCAAGAATGGGTGGCCGCTCCCAAAGCGTCATAGAATCTAGAAGAGTCTTTGTATTTGTCACGCATGTATTCCGCCCATAGCCCTCGAGAATTGAGCAGTCTCCAAGTAAGCTTGATTCCCGCAGCGATGTTCAAATCAGTAAGTAATCTCAATCCGACCCCTCCTTCCTCCTTAGGTTTGCAAGAGTCTCTCCAGGACCATGCTTTAGATGTGCCCCAAATAAATTTTCTGCACATAGAAGTTAAAGTACGCAGCACAATAGTGGGGAATCTATAAACCTGGATCCAAAAGTTTATCATGCCATAGATAACCGTTCTCATCAATTCAATACGACCCGCACGAGATAAAGTCGAGGAAGTCCATCCACTAAACCGCTTTCTACATTTGTCAATAAGTCGAATGTACATCTGAGCCTTGGGGTACTTGGAAGACAAAGGGAGGCCCAAATATGTAGTAATAGTGTGTGAAAGTTTAGCTCCCAACAAGGCAGACAGATCTCCAGGATTCTTTACACCTTTACTAAACATAGAAGTACTCTTGTCCCAGTTGATTTCCAAGCCTGTGAAATTACGGAAATCTTCAAGTAAATTTTTTAGTCCCTTAAATGATTTCTGAGTGGCCCTGCAGAAAACCAGTAAATCATCTGCAAAAAGTAGGTGTGATATAGCTCCAACTCTTCTCATTGGCTGAATGTCTCCTTTAATAATCGCCTTGTCAATCAGTAGAGTGAAACATTCCATAATGATGACAAAAAGGAATGGGGAGAGAGGATCACCTTGTCTAAGACCTCTGTTTCCTCTAAAGAATCCCACTGGAGATCCGTTGATCATGACAGAGTAGGATACAATATATATACATTCCTGAATCCAGCCGATGAACTTGTGCCCAAACCCCATCTGATGCAAGATGAATAAAACGAACTCCCTGTTCACACTATCAAAGGCCTTTCTGAGATCAAGCTTCAGGCAAGCTCTGGATCCCATAGGATCGCTAAAATCCCTAATTTGCTCATGAGCAAGGAGGGCACAATCAGAAATCAATCTCCCCTGAAGAAAAGATGCTTGATTCAGGGAGACAAGATCTTGAATGAAACTGTGAAGTCTGTTGCAAAGGACCTTGCTGATAATCTTATATAAGACATTGCAACAAGCTATAGGCCTGTAATCTCCCAAAGACGAAGCATTAGAACCTTTAGGAGCCAAGGTAAGGAATGTATGATTTACCTGCCGCAGTAGAGAGCTAGAACGGAAGAAAGACTGTACTGCGCCCACAACCTCATTACCAATTAGATTCCAATTGTGCTGGAAGAAGAAGCCATTATACCCATCAGGCCCAGGAGCTTTGGAGCCCCCAATCTGAAAAACCGCCTTCTTAATCTCAGCTGGTGCGACATCTCTTTCAAGCCAAATAGCCGTCTCATGTTTAATTTTCTTCTTGGGCACAAGTTTAGGAAAGACATTCCAATAGTGATTCTGGTTATATAAGGATTCATAGTAAATAGCAGCTTCAGCTTTAATGGCCTCAAAGGTTTTGCTCTGGACACCTTGACCATCCACCAGGTGACATAGGTTATTGCGGCATTGTCTCGATTTCATAGCATTGTAGAAGAATCTTGTATTCCGGTCACCCAGGTCTAGCCAATCCTGCCTACTCCTTTGACGGTACATCTCTTCTTCTAACCCCAAAAGATTGGCCAGCTCAATTGATAATTTACGTTCTTTGTCCTGAAGCTCAACACTAGAGTGTATAGCATTTAGATTTCTAACAGCCTCTAGCTGGTTGCGGCAATGAAGAATAGCATTAGCATCCTGATGATCTTTAGCCCATCTTTTCAAACCATATTTAACCCACCGCAATTTACTAATCAGACAGAACATACGAGTTCCTCTGGTGTTCAGCTTCCAGCAGGAGTCCAACAAATCATAGAAACCTGGTAGATTAATCCAGTGGTTGTAAAATTTGAACGGCTTAGGGTCAGAATGTACCTGAGTATGGAGATTGATACTCATAGGAGAGTGATCACTGGTATGCGGATCCAAATAGACATAGCAGGAGTTTGGGAGATTATTAAGCCACACATCATTACAAAGGACCCTGTCCAATTGAGCTGCAATACGTCCCAGACCCAGTCGCTTATTGCCCCAACTTAGTCTTTGCCCTGTGCTTTTGAGATTCTAAAGCCCACAATCAGATAAACAATTATTGAACTCTGCCAATTTACTAGCCTCCACCCTGCGACCACCCAGCTTATCTTTTGCATATATAATACAATTAAAATCCCCACCGACAATCCAAGCCACATTTCTCAAGCCACCTACATCACCTTTCAGTTGCTCCCATAATAATCTCCTCTCAACTGCAATATTACTACCATATACTGCTGAAAAAGCACATTTGAAACCTCCCGCATTAACACAATGAATAGTGATATGTTGAAAAGACATAGAGATAACACTCAAATTCCACACAAGTGGGTCATAACCAATTAGAATGCGCCCCCCGCCATGCAACTGAAAATTATTAATAGAGATCCAACTTTGCGGGATGCAAGACTTTGTTCCAGCACTAACAGTATTTAATTTAGTCTCCAAGAGTACTATAATAGAAGGACCAATATTCTTAATCCTGTCACAGAGGTCCCTCCGCCTCACAGCATTGTTTAAACCCCGAGTATTCCAAATAAGCATAGTCATAATAAGAGAGTGGTGCAGAATGAAGTGACCCATCACTACTTTAATCTTCTACTTCTACGAGTAGCAATACTAGCAGCTGAATTTACCTGCTTCCTCAGCTTACTTGATTCCGTAGAATTTAACAGAGTCGTGTGCTCCTCAGCCCATTCTGGGTTGTCATACAGTGGTTCATGTGGTAATTCATCTGCTGAAGGAGTTGGATTGGTTGGTATTTCTGAGTCAGGAGGAATCACAGGAGGCTGGGAGATAGGGCCTGATGGAGTATGGTCCGTAGCAGCATAAATTGCAGGAGGAATAGTGACCGGAACTTGCACAAGATGCCGCTTACGTTGCATAAATCGCAGGCACTTGAAAGCTGAAAGCAGCTGCTGCAAGGGACATTTAGCCTGAGAGAATGCCCCAGTTTTCTCTTGTGGATCGACATTGACCTGAGGATGGGCAGTATTATTTATTTCACTTCCATCAACAGCATGCCTAGTCTCCACCCCATCAAGTCCCTGGGTAGGCAGCTGTACCGTAGAGTCCGTAGCCTGAGATTGAACAGCAATGCTAGAGTTGGAAGACTGTCCTGGCACAAAAAGCATAGGTTCAGCATTCAACTGTTTTCCCTTCCCCTTGTCCTGATATGAAACCGTAGACGTATATGGGCATTGCGCAGTTGAATGGCCAAAACAAATACATTTACTGCAGCGGGGGGGGGGGGGGGGGTTCCACCTCATACTTGGCATCTATGATTAAGGTGGACCCATCATCAAGTTCAGCTTCTACTTGCTTCGGCAAAGCCTTCTTTGCGTCCACTTCAACCAAGCAACGAGCATAGGTAATTCTCTCCAGTCTGGAAGTGGCACGGTCCAAGCACATTGGATTCCCGACAACTGAGGCTAGTATATTGAGGACCTCCCTATTCCACATGTTAACAAGGAGCCCATGCAATTGAATCCAAATAGGGACAGAGGAGAGGATGTCACGATCGTGACGTAGTGTAGGGGTCCATAATTTAAGCACGACCAATCTGCCGTCAAACAACCAAGGGCCCCTATGAAGAATCCGCTCACAATCCTCCCCAGACTCAAATCTAAAGTAGAAGAAGCCATTGTCCTTATTATAAAGCTGCACCTTCTTACTGGGTTTCCATAGCCTCTCCAACCAAGCCTGCATCTGCCCAAACATTGGGGAAACGCCAAGAACATACCCGACCAAAGTAGTTTTCCAAAATTTAGAACCCTTAACAAGGAGAGAGTTCGACACGCGAGCAACGCAAGAGCCATCATCCCTAATCTTAGGGGGGACAAAAGTCATGCCAATTGCTTCTCTGTAAGGTCTCTTAGAGGAGCAGATCTCAGACCAGCTACGCTTGGGTCCCGAAGGAAGTGAAGCATGTGACGGCGGCCTCACAGGCAAAACATCAAACACCTTATCTCCAAGAGGATATTGGGATCTGACCGCCGTAGCCACCTTACCTGAGGGGGGCAGGTGAACTCCCCGGCCCTTGATGAAGTCTCCAGTAGGACGTCGTTGATGTGCCCCACCACGAGGAAGATACTGACCGCCCAAACGCAGATGATGGTGTCCGCCTACACGAACTAGAGGCTTAGGGGCCCGCCTCATGTTCACAGTCGTCCAAGTCCCGCCATGAGAGCCTTCAGCCGCCAGAGAATTGTCATCCAATGAAAAAGGAGGCGCCTCACCTGAGATCGGATCCCTAGGGAGTCAGTCGTCGCCAATCCCCCCTCTCCGAGAATCACTCATCTTTTTTATATATATGTAAGCAATTGTTTACATAACTAAAAAACATGAGACCTCAATACGTCATCAATATCAAAGCAATCGATTAACACAGTTGTTAAAGCTATTTGGATAATTGGATCTGAACGAAATTTGCTGATACTTGAAGGAACATTGATTTGTGCATGTCCTAGTTCAACATTTTGAACAAACTTGCAGGCGGCTGCGGTCAGGCTGAAAAGCCTCAAATAATAGAGAATGAGTCGGGTTCTCTTAGCCCTATAATGTAGACCAGGTACCATTTATTTAATTGTTTTGTTTTTTTGTGGTGTGCCTTATGTTTTTGTGGCGCGCCTTGTGTTTCCATGCGCGCCATGGAGGCGTGCCACCTCAAACAGCCTACATGGGCATTAACGCGGCGTGGGGGTCGCGCCTTGTCACCATGGCGTTGCCGTGGCAAGATTTTTAGAACCTTGGTAGTGACCAAGATAAGGATTTGTCTCTCTCGTTGTCGGGAGTTAGTGTCGTAGAGTCAGTATGATCCTTAGCAAGATCCTTGACTGAGGTATGTTAGATGGGATCTAATAAAGACAAGATAAGACTGAACAATACTACCCCGATCACGGAGCTATTAGGGGTTGACAGGTAACCATACAATAGGCTTCACAGCGGCATAGTTATGAAAACTGCAGTATTCATCACTGGCATTGCTAAAGTAGTGCCGACAATGCTCATGTTAAAGGGGAAGACCACACAATGATGACACCGAATCAATGACGGCACATGCTACTCGTAGTTACGTTCGTCATGGGCTATGAGTCCCACCTATATTAGGGTCAGACTACAAGGTCTCACAAAGGCTGAGATCTTCGTATAAGGATTAAGAGATAAAAATTAAATACATATGATGCATGACAACTAAAACATTGCAAATTGGTTGCAAATGGGATTTCGTTCACATAGGATGTAATGTACGTGAAAATCAAGCAATTCTAAAGAGCATAGAAAACCTCAAATCCGCGTCGGATTCATGCCCAGGCATAGCTGCTGAAGCTCGAGCACAGACTCAATATAGCATGTGTTTATGGCTTGGACTGCGAACCTGAGCACCCACTCAGGCTGCTAGCCCAAGCAGCTTGGGCAGCATCTCGAGCCTGCATGAGCAACATCTTGGGCCCTCTAGCGTGAGCATAGCTCGGGTTGCACTTGAGCATGGATCGAATGCAACTTGAGCGTGGGTTTATGTCATGCCCCGCTTCCCAAAAGTACAGAGGCAAAGTGTGACTAAGGCCCGCTTAGGCCGGAGCTGAGAGCTCAGACCCAATAAGCGTCTGTGGTATTCCAAAACGAAGGAACAGGTCCCTGCAAGTTAGTACGGAACAATAAGAGTACTGAAAGGAAAAGCATACCATTTTATTCTAAAAATATTCATCCAAAGTACTGAGAGTCTAAAATGCCCGAAGGGATACAACTGCAGAAATGAAAACTACTGGTGCAAGCACCCAACCTAGCCAGGAAGACAAAAGGTGCTACGCACCCAATCTAAACTGGAACAGAAGCTCCGGAACAGCAACGAGAGGGCCTCTAACTCTGGTCCTCCTCTGGATTGTACTCTGGATCAGTATCCTCCGGCTCCACGTCTACTGACAAGTCCGCCTCGTCGACGTACTCTGGCTCAACACCTGACGTACAGCACCAAAAGAAGGAACTGTACGTCAGGCAAGGTCTACAAAAGGGGTCAAACTCTACTGCAAGTGTACCGACTATTTAATAATGGTTTAATGGTTGATTAGCATGCTGAGGTTATAACAGAGGAACAAAAGAAAGTAAACGCATCAGGAAAGTAAAACGTGACAAGTAGTTGTTGTAGCGTGTGCTACCAACTACGGGACTAACCTACAGGTGTCAAGACAAGTCGGAACATGGCGGGACAAGACAATACAAGTGTGACACGAAAGGGTTCACGTCTTATAGGTCGAGGGGAATCAGACCCTCTTCCCGTGCGCACGCTCAACCCTGCCCCAACCCCAAGTATTCAAGACATGACAAGACAAGACAATACAAGGGATCACTCGCTCTAGCTTGGCGAGTGCCCTATTGCCCTCTAGGCTATGTATCACGACAAGGGATCACTCGGAGAGTGCCCTATTGCCCTCTGGGCTGTGTATTACAACAAGAGATCACTCGGAGAGTGTCCTATTGCCCTCTGGGCTGTCCAAGACGGGACGGGACGGGACAAGACAGGAAAGGTTATTCTAGGGTGTCCACACGCACGCACACACAAGATAGTCCTACGATGTTGTAACGACCGGATTTTATCGTTATTATTATTTGTATTTTCTCGTATTTTTTTATTCTTCTTTTCGTATCCGTCAACCGACGTCCCTATTCCGTACCCATACTCGTATCCATTTCATTTTAAAACTTATTTTTTAATTAATTTAAATTGCCACAATAAATACTTTAATAAGTATTTTCATATATCATTGTACAATTAATTTAACTTTTCAAATTTCAAATTTCAAATTTTTAAAATTTCAAATCTTTTAAACTCCTAATTTTCAAATGAAAACCTACCATTGTTGGACCCATTTAAACATATTGATTTGCTATTATTCCCTTAATTACACCATTAAACCCTATTAATCATTATTCAAATCCTACTCCTATTATAACCTAGTTGTTTCTACACCCATGGCCGCACCCAATGGAAACTCACGCACCTAGCACAATCACGCACACACACATTCGTTTGAGGGAGAAGCATCTATGTTTATTATATAAAAACAACAACAGAACTTTAAATCCCTTAAGTCTTCACGTGCTGCCACAACAATCCCACACAACCTATATTTTAAACCCTAAAAGCTACATATATTTCTAGCCCTAAGGCTAACCTAAAACTAGTAACTCTATATTAGTTTTTTTTACTTAGCTCTCCCACATGCTGGCAACCCCCCTCACACAAAAAGCTAACCGGTATAAGATAAACCCTAGGGTAAAGAGCATAGCCTTCACCTACTACATTTCCTTATAATGAAACCCTAAGTCTTTTTCGTTCCTCCCTACAACACAGCCTACTCATCTCCTTATAACTTTAACCATAGGTCTGCAACCCTATTCCCTGCTATTAAAAAACCCCTATGTTCATTCTCTTCTTCACCTTTCAAACAACCGCCGCCTGCCATTCTTTCCCCCACGCGAACCCATCACCCTCGCGGCCACCACCCTCGCAGACGGCTCCTCCCTCTCATCCACGCCGGAGCAACCCCCCACAGGCCGCCTCCCCACCTCGCAAACGACCCAGCGCCTCCACCCCGTTCTCTCCTCCTCCCTCTCCTTTCTTCTTCAACCCACACCCGCGGCCTCCCCTACTCACGGCAACGCCGCAGTCTCCCCCTTTCGGCCACAGCGCCGAGCTCCTTCTCCACTCTCCCCTATCCCGCAACCCCCTCACGGCCTCCATCCCCATCCGACAACAGCCCACGCCCTACTTAACGCCATTCCTTCCTCTCCTCCCACGCCGGAGCTCCTCCCTAGGCCACCGGACTCGCCCCCCACCTACATCCGTTCGCCGTCAGCCCCGTCCATCTCCACGGCGACCCCCTTCCTCCTTCTTCATCCACGCACGAGCGGCATCACACACAAGCCGCGAGCTCTCCCTCATCTTACAGGCCGTTCGAACCGCCGCAAACACCCCCTACTTCTCTTTCTCCGGTGGCCAGCATCTCAGCCCGCGGCCACCACGTCTCCTCCACGCGAGGCCGGCGGCCAGCACTCCTCGCCATCAACACAAACCCCACACCGTCTGGCACATCTCCACTCGACAACCCAACGGCGCCTGCTCCTCCTTGCTAGCACCCACGGCCACCTCGCAGCTCCTCCTGCAAGCAAGCACAA
This sequence comes from Scilla litardierei, assembly GCA_030789695.1. NCBI lineage: Eukaryota > Viridiplantae > Streptophyta > Magnoliopsida > Asparagales > Asparagaceae > Scilla > Scilla litardierei. The sequence continues at coordinate 14,228 of JAULAV010007691.1, read as the reverse complement.
CTCACGAACTGAACCCGTAAGCTGTTTGCATTTGTTTGCTAATTGGTAGCATGATATATTGCCTAAGTTGGGTTATTAGCAGTATTAGCTTATAGTGGATATAGCAAGCTAATGAAGTATATAGTGTAACCCAGGATGTTTAGACGATATGTCAACATTAATTATTATAATACGTATTAGTGTTATGACAGTATGTTAATGCTTTGTTTTAATCTTATACAAGTTACGTGATAATGGAACCTAATGTAACATAAACATGATAGTATATAATCTGTTTACCTATTAAAGAGTGAATGGTAGTGTGTTGATAAACAGTGTTGTACGAGTTAGATTTTATTGAGAACAGTTAAATAACACGAATTCAACCTCGCAGATATACCGCGCCTCCCGTTGCCATCCCCTGGTCACCCAATTCACCAAAACAGGCAAGTATGCGAACAAATATGAATTTTTGAAGTTGATGAATATTTGCGTCATTTTTTATTTTAATGTGTATATCTTGTAAACTGCACGTATGAGGACATGTGAAAATGTGTTTATAATGTCCTAGACCAAAAATGTGACTTTGACATATAACTCGACACGGGTTAAATTTAAACATTGGCAAAGTAAATCGTTCTATGTAAAATGTTCATTAAACCAACCTGCTCGACATTCCTTGTATTTATCGTTGATGTGGTAAAATAAGAAATTTGACAACATTTAAGTCATGTACATCTTGCTTGGTCACTAAAGAGAGTGACATCGTGAAAATCGTGCGCCTCGAAGGCGGAATCGTGAATTCGTGATGTCGTGTGAGTCGACTAGGCTGGCTCGTGTTCCGGCAAACTTTTGGGTGGGGTTAGGGTTGAGCGGCCACTAGGTGTATGAAAGGTACTCTCCTCAGGAGCACCACCCGCACGCGGTGGGTTAGCGTCAATCACGGTAAGCCCCCGTGAGAGAAACGACCTTCTCATCACGACCTACAGGCGTGAACCCTAGATTAGAATGCTAACTCCTGACATGGAAACTTGCTACGCTAACTTTGGTCTCTTGGGAAAATTTTCATGCTAATGAACTCAGAGAAAGTCTTAACTTTAAATTCTTGTAACTGCTTAGAACTACATGCTAGGGATGTTTACTTTTCGTTTCAGTATAAATGTCTTTGTTAAATTGCTGCAGTCATTTCATTAAATTTTTAATGCTCCTTAAATTCATATCATTTGTATATCTTGCCTTGGGATGCTAATCTTTTCTTACAGACCTTGCTGACATACATTCATGTTTTTGGATGTATGTCAGATTCTGAGCTTGAGTTGGGTACTAGGGAGATCCTCTCGCGACGCCTGATTTAGGGAGCCAAAGTTCGCCGTAGACGCCGAGCCGCTTCTGCGGAAGACTAGAGCCCCTTTCCGTCACTACTTTTAGTTTTAGTACCTTGTAGTAGGATTAGTGTTTTGTTCTAGTCTTCTTTTTGGCCCTGTTGAGGCTTGTTGATTAATTTCATGTACGAACAATTTAACTCTGGTTGTGGCTTTATTTTTCTGAAATGTTTCTGATTGTTCTGATACGCAAATGCAAGAACCTCGTCTGTATTTTTAATCACAGACGCTTATTGAACTCGAGCTTCACCGTTCCAGTTCAAGCGGACTGCGTAATGCTCTCGCTTCCGGTGTCTTTTGGGAAGCGGGGGCGTTACAGATGTCGAAAGTTGTTGTTAGGCTCAGACTTCGTCGTCAAGTCTGAGCCGTCAAGGGACGTCCCGGATGATATCATTTCACGTCCGGTTCTCTTTGTTCACAGTTAACAGTTCTAACAAACTAAGGCCTAAGCACGGTCAAAAGTGCAAGTGGATACACTTGCCTACGATGACGAGTGTGTCGTCCTCCTGGAGCGTCTCGTCCAAGCGTCTCGTCAGCGGTAGTCCGTCTGAAATAGTGTCACGTCGACGGTATCAGGTCTTGTTTTCAGTAATTCCTATTAGGGTTCGTGTCTAGATTATCGGGACTATCCTATTCGTCAGAAATCACATTTTTGATGTTCAGCCCAATTCGACGATCTATCCTATGTGCACAGTCATCAAGTCCATTCGTCGATTTTCCTACATTTGCACAATGTTTTAAAAGCGCGAAAAAGAAATTGTAATTAAAGTTGTCGACTTTTAGTTTAGGGTCTGATTATAGCTACGGTGGGGGTTGCAACGAGTTCGGGGAACCAACCTTTCTGGAGTCTGGAGTAGAATGGATGTAGTGACGAAAAACTCCTCGTCGTCAAATCTGAATCGCGGACAAGATTCCAAAAGCTAGATCTTGCGACGAAGGGCTACGACGTGTCGTAACGTCGTAGTCGGCAAATCCACGAAGAAGAACACCAAAGTGGGGCCCACAGCAGTGCTAGGGGTCAATGAGGGACCCACAACACTTCTGGAGAACTTGGGGGGCCCACGGTGGCAAGCGGTGTGGAAGTTGCGACGTTGCGACGAAAGTTGCTCGGTCAGACCAAGCCGCTGTGGAGAATTCTCTCGGTCAGACCGAGAGAAGCTCTCGGTCGGGCAGCTTGCAGCACAGCGAAGGCGGGCTTGGTGCGGAGCGAGGGGATTCTCTCAGTCGTAGCGGGCAAATGCAGGGGAATTTGTCGGTCGGGCGCCGCAGAGCGGGGATTACAGCGAGCGGGGTTGCAACAGAGTGGTGGTGCGATGCGATGCGGGGGAACGGGTCGGTCAGGTGCTGCGGAGCGGGGGAATCTCTCGGTCGTAGGGGGCGGATGAGGGGCTTGCGAAGCGGGCGGCTGCAGCGGAGCGCTGCAGTGCGGAGCGGAGCGGGATACGGGGCGGGGCCTCGGTCAGACCGAGGGAGGCTCTCGGTCGGCGCGGGCAGCTGCAAGCTGCGGTTGCGACGAACGTCGCAAGTGGAAATTTGAGATGTGGGGGTGGCTAGGGTTTGATTTCTTGGGAAAGTAGGTTATCCTAGGGGGTATTTAAATAGAAAGGGGGTTAGGCTAGGTCTAGGGTTTAGGAAATAATTTAAATTAATTTAAATAATAAAAATACTTAAAATAGCTCTCCCTCACCCTCTCTCACGCATGGAGATGCGGCTAAGGCTAGGGCTTGGGTCAAAAATTATTTTGGAGAGTTATAATGAAATAGAAATTTTATTAGGATTAAAATACTTATAAAAGTAGGATTTAAAAATATTACAAACTTAGTCAAAAATGGAAAATAGGTCAAATGAAGTCCAAAAATTGCAAAATAAATATGGGGTGCTCGGGACGACGAATGAAAGAGGACAAAGAAGACGGATCTAAATTTCGACGTCGAGGGACGAAACTAAAAATAGAAACGTCTCATGTCAAAACTAAAAATCGTGACGTCACTTCAAATATGATCAAATCGTGGAAGAACGACCCGAAAAATGTCGTTCCAAAATAGTGCCACAATTTAATACTCTCAGAGACGATCACAACGACATAACACACAAAAGTGTTCAAAATCAAACCAGTCTAAGATAACTACGTGCACGATCAAAAGCACGTGCACGAAGAAAGTACGATCGAATACCGACCGTTACATCCTCCCCAACTTAGAAATGATTCCTTCCTCGGAATCAACATCCAGCACTGCTCGGAAAAAAATGTGGGAAGCGCTCTCTCATATCATCTTCACGTTCCCAGCTGGACTCTCCAGGTGATCCATGACGCCATATCACTCTCACCAGGTTGACTACTTTATTCCTCAATTGCTTCTGTCGACGGTCCAAAATTTGCACAGGCTGCTGGTCATACGTCAGGTCTGGGTGAACTGTAATCTCTGAGAAATCAACCGTGTGCGACAGATCACTGACGTACCGACGAAGCTGAGATACGTGGAATATTTCGTGAACTCCCTCCAAAGACGGTGGCAGAGCAAGGTGGTAGGCCACTGCTCCCACACGCTCTAGCACATCGAATGGCCCAATATACCTTGGACTCAGCTTCCCCTTCTTCCCGAAACGAATGACTCCGCAGTTCGGAGAAATCTTCAGGAAGACGTGATCTCCAGGCTGAAACTCCAAGGGTCTCCTCTTGGCATCTGCCCAATGCTTGAAGCGATCCTATGCAACTCTAAGCTTCTCCCTGATGTCTCTCACAACATCCATAGCTTCCACTATCATCTCTGGACCCAACAGCTCCAGATCTCCAATGTCATCCCAGCTCAGTGGCGATCGACATTTTCTCCCATATAAGGCAGCAAACGGTGACATGCCAATGCTTGCCTGGTAGCTGTTGTTATATGAAAACTCTACCAAGTGGAGATGGTCCTCCCACGATCCCTTCAAATCGAGCGTACAAGCTCGCAGCATATCCTCCAGGATCTGAATAGTCCTCTCTGACTAGCCATCGGTCTGCAGGTGGTACGCCGTGCTGAAACTCAGACTTGTACCCAAATTCTCCTGCAGACTTCTCCAGAACTGAGATGTGAACCTCGTGTCTCTGTCAGACACGATGCTCACGGGGAATCCATGTAAGCGTACAATCTCCTGCACGTACACGGTCTACATCACAACTAACTCAAAGAGGAAATTAAAAGAGAAGTAGAAATGAAATTTTACCTCTAGATTTTTCCTCGCCAAAGCTTCCGTAGACTGGCCCACTCGGAATGGGATAAAGTGCGCAGACTTAGTCAATCGATCTACGATCACCCAGACTGCGTCGTTCTGCCTCGGGGTCCGAGGTAAACCAGTCACGAAATCCATCGTAATATGTTGCCACTTCCACTCCGGGATAGGAAGCGGTTGCAGCAACCCAGCAGTACGATGGTGCTCAGCCTTCACCTGTTGGCATATCAAACACTTGGCAACGCTCCGTGCCACACTCCTCTTCATGCCAATCCACCAATAGTTCAGACGGAGGTCCTTATACATCTTGGTGCCTCCAGGATGTATAGAATATGGCGAGCTATGAGCCTCGCCCAACAGCTCCTCACGAACATCACCTGCAGGTACACAGAGCCTACCACCGTACCGCAGCGAACCATCATCATGAATCACGAACTCCGTCCGAAGTCCAGCTTCAACCTGCCTCCTGATCCTATGTAGTTTCGGATCTCCTGCCTGTGATGCCTTGATCTGATCCACGATCGTGGACTGAATCTGCAAATTCATGAATGAAAGAACCACCCCAGGTAGGACGACCTCCAAATCTATCTCTCTCAGCTCCTGCTGAATCCTCCAGACAGCAGTATGCATCATAGCAGTGGGAAGTCTACTCAAAGCATCCGACACTACATTCACCTTCCCCGGATGATACTGCAAGTCTATCTCGTAGTCAGCCATGAGCTCTAACCATCGTCTCTGACACATGTTGAGCTCCTTCTGCGTAAAGATGTACTTCAAGCTCTTGTGATCGGTGAAAATCTTCACACTCTCACCTAGCAAGAAGTGTCTCCAAATCTTCAGTGCAAAAATCACCGCTGCCAACTCCAGATCGTGCGTCAGGTAATTCTTCTCATGAGTCCTCAACTGACGAGAAGCATACGCGACCACGTGGCCATGCTGATGCAAGACGCATCCTAGGACCTTCCCTGACACATCATAATATACTTCAAAACCTCCGCTTCAATCTGGCACTGCCAACACCGGTGTTGTGGTCAATCTCGTCTTCAAGATACTGAAGGCCTCCTCACAAGTTTCTGACCAAAGGAACTCCACATCCTTCCTCGTCAACTTCGTCATCGGCTCTGTAATCTTCGAGAAATCTTTGATGAACCGCCGATAATAGCCTGCTAAACCAAGGAAGCTCCTGATGTCTGACGCTGACTGTGGAGTCGGCCAATCTCGAACTGCTCTGACCTTCTCCGGATCTACAGATATGCCATCACCGGACACCATGTGTCCCAGGAATGAGACTCTGTCTAGCCAGAACTCGCACTTACTATACTTGGCATATAGCTTGTGTCGTCTCAGCGTCTCTAGCACTGTCCCCAGATGACAGCTGTGCTCCTCCTCAGACTTCGAATAAATCAGGATGTCGTCAATGAAGATAACGACAAACTTATCCAGGAAGTCATAGAAAATCAAGTTCATCAAATTCATGAACACAGCTGGCGCATTGGTTACGCCAAACGGCATGACCACGAACTCATAATGTCCGTACTTCGTCCGGAAAGCTGTCTTCGGAACATCATCCTTCTTCACCTTCAACTGATGGTATCCGCTCCTCAAGTCTAACTTCGAGAAAACTCTCGAACCTCTAAGCTGGTCGAAGATATCGTCGATGCGCGGAAGCGGATACTTATTCTTCACTGTGACAGCATTCAGCCCCCGATAGTCCACGCACATCCTGCGGGACCCATCCTTCTTCTTCACAAACAAAACTGGTGCACCCCATGGTGACACACTAGGGTGGATGAAACCCTTCTGTAGCAACTCATCTAATTGCTTCCGCAGCTCCTCGAGCTCAGCGGGAGCCATACGGTACGGTGCCTTCGATATCGGTTGCGCTCCCGGCATAAGATCAATACTAAACTCTAAAGCTCTGTCGGGTGGCAAACCTGAGATATCCTCCGGGAAGATGTCGTTGAAGTCTCTGACGACTGCTGGTCGCTCGATCTCCATCTCCATCTGTATAGCTGCAACAATCGACACCTCCGGCTTGGCCCGATATCTGATGGGCCCAAGCGACTCATCTCTGCTACGGAACTCGAACTCCGGATGGCCTGGAATCCTGAATACCACCCTCTTGCTATGATAATCGATCGAGGCATGGAAATCTCCCAACCAATAGATGCCAAGAACGACATCGAAATGTGGCAGGTCATGGACAATGAAATCCGCAAAAAGCTCGTGTCCACTGACCACCAATGGAATCGATCGACAACCTAAGTTCACTGTCACCACTCCGTTCCCTGTGGTGATGTCCCAACACTTAGGGAGTGTATGGGTGGGAATGGAGTGCCTTGTTACAAATCTCCGGGATATGATGCACATGGATGCACCGGAGTCGAACAAGGCCAAGGCCAGGTGAGAGGACACTAGAATGGTGCCTAAGATATAAAAGAACTACGGTCAAACCAAGCTACTCTAACAAACAAGTGGAGCAAGCAACACTAACAATAAGATCTAAACTATGAAATGAAAGACTAGGATTAAAGAGTTACCTGCAATAACTCCATCCAGCTCCTCAATCTCAACAGCTGTCATGGTATAAGCCGGCCTCTGGGGTTGCGCTGCTCGTTGAAACATCTGCCTCTGTGGCACCAAGGGTGGTCCACGAACAGCAGCTCCTCTCTGGACTGGGGCAGGTGCTCTCATCTGCAGCGGGGCTGGCGCTCCAACTATAGCATGACGGGCTCTCGGACAATCCTTCGCAGCATGCGAGGCATCTCCATAAACTAAGCACAGTCCCATCTTCCTCCTACAGTTGGCCTGAACATATCCTGGCTTGCCACAGAAGTGGCATGGGCCCTTGCTCTGATTCTGCACTGGTGCTCCAGGCCTCTTGAATGGCACCGTTTGAACTGGCCTCATCGCTGGCCTAGCAGGTGGACGGTACTGCTCCATAGGACGCTTCCCTCTATCAGCTGAAGGGTTAGGTAGACGCGATATAATCTCATGATTCTTGGCAGCATCTAGCACAGCTCTCATAGTCGTGAAATCCGCCGAAGACATAGAAGCCTAAATCTTCGGATGCAGTCCCTGACGAAAGCGATCAGCTCGCTTCTCCTCCTTCCTTACCATATGCGGGGCAAACGACTCAGCATCTCGAACTCTGCTTCATACTCCTCGACAGTCATATTCCCCTGCTTCAGATCTATAAACCTGCTCAATAGTTCCCTCCTAGCAGACTTGGTGAAATACTTATCCTTGAACATCGATCTGAAGGTCTTCCACTCCACTGGCTTCTCAAGATGCCTCTCCTCAATGCGCCACTAGTTCCTAGCATTCTCCATCAGCTGCATCTTCGCTATCTCGACTTGAGTATCATCAGGGATCTTCGCTGCTACCAACTTCTCCTCAGTGCTCTGGATCCACTCATCAGCAGCTAGGGGTCCCTCCTTCCCAGAAAATGTCCTCGGCTGAAGCTCATTGAACTGCTTCACTCCTAGAGCAGCTCGAGGGGCAGGCGGAGGTGGTGGTGCAACTGGGGGAGCCTGGGTAGCACGCTGGGACTGCTGAACCAACTTATGCTGCACATCCAGCATCTCTCTCATCATGCCCAGAAACTGACGGAACTCTCTGCCCTGGTCTTCTGGAACTCCATCCTATTGACAGAAAGACATAGATTACACTCGTACAATTACTAGATGATAATAAAATGAAGTTCAATACTTCGATTGTTCTGAATTTGCAGAAAGGGTGGTACCTGCATGGGCCACCACTAAAACCTGTCACGCCCCGCTTCCCAAAAGTACGGAGGCGAAGCGTGACTAAGGCCCGCTTAGGCCGGAGCTGAGAGCTCAGACCCAATAAGCGTCTGTGGTATTCCAAAATGAAGGAACAGGTCCCTGCAAGTTAGTACGGAACAATAAGAGTACTGAAATGAAAAGTTTACCATTTTATTCCAAAAATATTCATCCAAAGTACCGAGAGTCTAAAACGCCCAAAGGGCTACAACTGCAGAAATGAAAACTACTGGTGCAAGCACCCAACCTAGGCAGGAAGACAAAAGGTGCTACGCACCCAATCTAAACTAGAACAGAAGCTCCGGAACAGCAACGAGAGGGCCTCTAACTCTGGTCCTCCTCTGGATTGTACTCTGGATCAGTATCCTCCGGCTCCACGTCTGCTGACAAGTCCGTCTCGTCGACGTACTCTGGCTCAACACCTGACGTACAGCACCAAAAGAAGGAACTGTACGTCAGGTAAGGTCTACAAAAGGGGTCAGACTCTACTGCAAGTGTACCGACTATTTAACAATGGTTTAATGGTTGATTAGCATGCTGAGGTTATAACAGAGGAACAAAAGAAAGTAAACGCATCAGGAAAGTAAAACGTGACAAGTAGTTATCGTAGCGTGTGCTACCAACTACGGGACTAACCTACAAGTGTCAAGACAAGTCGGAACATAGCGGGACAAGACAATACAAGTGTGACACGAAAGGGTTCACGTCTTACGGGTCGAGGGGAATCAGACCCTCTTCCCGTGCGCACGCTCAACCCTACCCCAACCCCAAGTATTCAAGACATGACAAGACAAGACAATACAAGGGATCACTCGCTCTAGCTTGGCGAGTGCCCTATTGCCCTCTAGGCTGTGTATCACGACAAGGGATCACTCGGAGAGTGCCCTATTGCCCTCTGGGCTGTGTATCACGACAAGGAATCACTCGGAGAGTGTCCTATTGCCCTCTGGGCTGTGCAAGATGGGACGGGACGTGACAAGACAGGAAAGGTTATTCTAGGGTGTCCACACACACGCACACACAAGATAGTCCTACGCTATCATTTCACGTCCGGTTCTCTTTGTTCACAGTTAACAGTTCTAACAAACTAAGGCCTAAGCACGGCCAAAAGTGCAAGTGGATAAACTTGCCTGCGGTGGCGAGTGTGTCGTCCTCCCGGAGCGTCTCGTCCAAGCGTCTCGTCAGCGGTAGTCCGTCTGAAATAGTGTCATGTCGACGGTGTCAGATCTTATTTTCAGTAATTCCTATTAGGGTTCGTGTCTAGGTTATCGGGACTATCCTATTCGTCAAAAATCACATTTTTGATGTTCAGCCCAATTCGACGATCTATCCTATGTGCACAGTCATCAAGTCCATTCGTCGATTTTCCTACATTTGCATAACGTTTTAAAAGAGTGAAAAAGAAATTTTAATTAAAGTTGTAGACTTTTAGTTTAGGGTCTGATTATAGCTACGATGGGGGTTGCTACAAGTTCGGGGAACCAACCTTTCTGGAGTCTGGAGTAGAATGGATGTAGTGGCAAAAAACTCCTCGTCGTCAAATCTGAATCGCGGACAAGATTCCAAAAGCTAGATCTTGCGACGAAGGGCTACGACGTGTCGTAACATCGTAGTCGGCAAATCCACGAATAAGAATACCAAAGTGGGGACCACAACAGTGCTAGGGGTCAATGGGGGACCCACAACACTTCTGGAGAACTGGGGGGACCACGGTGGCAAGCGGTGTGGAAGTTGCGACATTGCGACGAAAGTTGATTGGTCAGACCGAGCCGCTGTGGAGAATTCTCTCGGTCAGACCGAGAGAAGCTCTCGGTCGGGTGGTTTGCAGCGCAGCGGAGGCGGGCTTGGTGCGGAGCGAGGGGGTTCTCTCGGTCGTAGCGGGCAAATGCGGGGGAATTTGTCGGTCGGGCACTGCGGAGCGGGGCTTGCAGTGAGCGGGGTTGCAACGGAGCGGTGGTGCGGTGCGATGCGGGGGAATGGGTCGGTCAGGTGCTGCGGAGCGGGGGTTGCAGCGAGCGGGGGTTGCAACGAAGCGGGGAAGCGTGCAGAGCGGGGGAATCTCTCGGTCGTAGGGGCGGATGCGGGGCTTGCAAAGCGGGCGGCTGGAGCGGAGCGCTACGGTGTGGAGCGGAGTGGGATGCAGGGCGGGGCCGCGGTCAGACCGAGGGAGGCTCTCGGTCGGTGCGGGCAGCTGCAAGCTGCGGTTGCGACGAACGTCGCAAGTGGAAATTTGAGATGTGGGGGCGGCTAGGGTTTGATTTCTTGGGAAAGTAGGTTAATATAGGGGGTATTTAAATAGAAAAGGGGGTTAGGCTAGGTCTAGGGTTTAGGAAATAATTTAAATTAATTTAAATAATAAAAATACTTAAAATAGCTCTCCCTCACCCTCACACACACATGGAGATGCGGCTAAGGCTAGGGCTTGGGTCAAAAATTATTTTGGAGAGTTATAATGAAATAGGAATTTTATTAGGATTAAAATACTTATAAAAGTAGGATTTAAAAATATTATAAACTTAGGCAAAAATGGAAAATAGGTCAAATGAAGTCCAAAAATTGCAAAATAAATATGGGGTGCTCGGGACGACGAAAGAAAGAGGACTAAGAAGACGGATCTAAATTTTGACGTCGAGGGACGAAACTAAAAATAGAAACGTCTCACGTCAAAACTGAAAATCGTGACGTCACTTCAAATATGATCAAATCGTGGAAGAACGATCCGAGAAATGTCGTTCCAAAATAGTGCCACAATTTAATACTCTCAGAGACGATCACAACGACATAACACACAAAAGTGTTCAAAATCAAACCAGTCTAAGATAAATACGTGCACAATCAAAAGCACGTGCATGAAGAAAGTACGATCGAAAACTGACCGTTACAGTTTAGGCGCAGCCCGAAGCTGGGCTCAGCCCCTTTAGGGTATGGTTTTCCGTCAACTTGAACAAAAGATTTGAGGGTCTAAACTATCTCGAAAATAGAGTGTTATCAATTTCTATGGGATCTCGATACGAAGCTCTTCAAGATGATATCTCATTTGGCTTCTAATGTTTACAGAAGAGGAAGAAACAATTGCTCAAAGGTGAGCCCCTACAAGGAAAAAAAGTTGAGTAAAAATAGTTTCTCTGAACAGTACCACATCGGATGTGAGACTGATCTAAAGGCTTAGTTCACCCTATAAATAGGGTCGATCCCCTTTAGCCAAATACAGACAAGCCTTGATCAAGAGATCTCCTCATAATTTAGAGAGCAAACTAGATCTAAAGGCGACAAATTTTAGTTCTTCCTCTTTTTCTCTTTACTCCCTTTTTAGGTACTAGCAAAACTTATATGGAGATTGGATCTAATCCGAATACTTGGTGGATATTCCAATTGTGGTGAAGATTTCTGAGGCAAGTGGTCTCTCAGTGACAAGGCGCTGGATCGCTTCAGGACTATCGCCTTTAAGAAATTGTTTTTGTGACTAAAAAACAAATGTATGTTTTAGCATTATTTTAATAGCAGTATTTTATAGATCTATCTTTATAAGGTTGGTTTGCCGACCTCCTAGATAGTATAGATCCTGCAAAGGGTTTTATTTTTCGTCGGGTTTTTCATAAAAATATGATATATTTTTTGATGTTTTTATGCTTCCGATTTTCTTCCGGCCACATCTATAAAGCCTAGTACTAGATGATGGGAAAATCCCCATGAATGCCTCCTCAAAAACCCTTCAACAGTATCAGAGTGGGATTTACATTGATCTATTTTACTACTGCTATATATCATGTATGGGATGTTATGATGCATTTCTGTGTCTCGTAAAGCTCTCCAGTCTTTTATTTTTTATTATGTAATTTGAAAGTTCTTGCATGCACTTAGATGTAATTGTTAAAGGCTTTGCCTTTTATTTTTGTAATTAATAATTCTTTCCAAAGGTGATGCCTTTTGCAATGTATTAGTTAATTTAGGAGGTGGAGCTACCCGAAGTTGCTTATGGTTGGAAATTTATGGAGGTGAGATAGGCCAAAGATGTGCTTTGCAAGGTGTTGCTAGGTGGTGGTCTTTTTGCTCGATACATGTGTTAGATATTGTGTCATTCTGTATAGTTTTGATGAAGTACATGAATTCAAAGCATATCATAAACGCACTCAAGGAGATTGGTTAGCTAAACCAAGGCCAAAAAACCAACGAAGCTAAGTAAGGAGCTTGAAGCATGATTTTATATAAATGGACTTCTTTGAATTTATTTATATTTGATGTATTTATTTTCCTTGTCTTAGAATGTTAAGGCCTTGTTAGAAGCACACACACAAATTTTAGATCACTTTAAAAATTCTTTTAAAATGCTTTAAAATGCTTTAAAAATGCTTTAAACTCTTTATTAAATGTTTTCCTTGGTTTTCAGAGTAGGTCTCACATATATCAGTTGGTAGTCGACTACCTAATGTACTGTAGTCAACTACCAGATAAGGAAAACACTCTGTACCCCAAAATAGTCGACCCCAGTACTTTGGGTAGTCGACTACAGCTATAAGGATAGTTGACTACCCTTAATATGGGAGTCGACTACCGATAGCTCCAGCAGCTAAAAACACAGTTCTGTGGTTTCTGCAAAACTGTTTTTCCATCCGTTAGAAGGGTGTTATTGGAAATATTTTCAACGATTTTTCACCCATTTATATGATGATTTTTACTGAGGATTTGGTAGAACATTAATTACCAAAATCTTTAAGAAAAGGAGAATTTCAACTTCAAAGCTTTTAAGCATTAAACCCTCATCAATTGGCCAAGTTTTTCAAAGCTTTTAATCTTCATTTGGCCAATCTTCTTGATCTCTCAAAAGCCTCTCTTATACTCTTTGGAGATCAAGATTCCTCACCTATAGTATCACTTCAACATAAGAGCTTCATTCAAGGCAATAAGTATTTGAAAACACTTCATATCTTTTGTTCTCCTTGCCATCTTAAGATTCTAACAAGTGGTATCGGAGCCTGATACATGATGGCATCAATCGACGATAGGTTTTCCGAAGGTTCACCACAACTCATCCACCATTCCTTATCGGATCTAACTATGGTAGTTGGAAGAATCAAATGAAGGTGTATCTCCTCTTCAATTCTTATGCACTTTGAAAGATGGTGGAGAACCCCTATGTAGAGCCAACCCTAGAGTAAGATAAATAGACTGTGAAGGAGACGGACATAATTGTATTCAATGCCAAAGCCATGTTAATGTTTTATTGTACACTCGATACAACGGAGTACAACCGAGAGTCCATGGCTACCTATACACATCAAATATGGAAAATGATTGAGGTAACACATGAAGGTAATAAAAATGTTAAAATTTCTAAATCTTCTCTTTATGTTGGCAAGTATGAATAAATTTCAATGGAGAAAGGTGAATTCGTCACAGATATGTATGCACGATTCATTGAGATTGTCAACATGCTTACATGCCTAGGAAAGAACATCTATACACTAGAAGACCATGTGTGCAAGATCCTCTGATCCCTCACACCCGAATGGAAATCAAAGGCATCAGCCACAGAGGAGGGCAACGATATTTCCAAGCTTTCATTGGAAGAGCTCATAGGAAGCCTCATGGCATACGAGCTTTAAGTTCAAGAAAGGAAAGACAAGGAGCAAAGAAAAAAAGAAGACTCTTGCATTCAAAGTGGCTACAACATCCGAAGCATCTGAGGATGAAGTTGAGGACCAACTTGCCCTCATAACACAATTTCTAAAACAATTTCTAAAAAATTTTAAAAAAATTTCACATGGTACGAAAAGCCCAGTTTTCGCACCATAATATCACTGTGTGTGTGTGTGTGTAAATTTTCTATTGAGACTGGACCTCACAAAGCACTTGGTGCGGTCCACCTCAAAAA
>JAULAV010007690.1:0-25000 GCA_030789695.1 Scilla litardierei | reverse complement strand
TAAAAACTGTGCAGAAAGTAAACGTGGCAGGCAATCGCCGTAGCGTGTGCTACTGGCGACAAGGCAAGACGAGACAAGACAAGACCGTGTGACACCAAGCGATTCGACACCAAGAGGGTTCACGCCTTCAGCTTAGAAAGTGGCCAAACTCTCTAACCTGGTGGCCGCTCAAGTCAACGGTGGGAGTCAGGTCGCATTTTAGAAGTTCCAATTATGGTATGTTTCTAAGTTAGGTGGGGCTATCCTAACAGTCCCAAAACACTGTTCATGTGATCAATTCTGTTTTACGGTTCTCTACGACGATTCTATCCTTTGTGCACAGTCAATATAGTCCAATCATCGATTCTAGATATTACAACAGTTTAATGGTGCGTAAAAGTAAATTTAATGAGTTAGTTGATGATTTTTACTTATGGTTTGAAGACTTAGTGTTTGGGTTGCTACGAGTGAGAGAACCAACCTAGTGCGACGAATGTGCACGTGTCGTCGTCGGATCTGGAACGATGGTGGTGCTCGGTATCCTCGACTGTAGGTAGCACAGTAAGGACCACCTCGGGATCGTCTCGGGATCGTCTCGGCTGCAGGTAGCGCAGCGAAATGGCATGGCAACGGGAATGGCATCGGGATCGCTTCGGTTGCGAGTAGCGCAACGAAACGGCACGGCGTCGGCAATGACGTCGGGAAAGAGCGCGAGATCTACGGCGCGCGTGAGCTCTTAGGCACAAGGGGCTGACATGGACCGTAGGGGCAGATCAGGATGGGGTTTGCGTGCGGGGAGAACTTGCGACAGCAACAAGCGGGGAGAACGGCAACAAGAGCGGATCGGATCTGTTGTGCGGCCTAAGGGAGATGGAGGCCTGCCGTTGCGCGTATAGGGGCTACGCGTCCGCGACCTAGGGTAGATGGCCGATTGCTCTTGGGAAAACAGCGAGGAGGCCGAAGGGATGGTCGCCGGCGTGGGTGGCCGAAGCAACAGGCCGGCAGCTTGCTGGCTGAGGGGAGCATCAGTTATCAATAGGAAAGGGGTCGGCGGCAGGTATAGGGGGTCACCGGAGCAAGGCAGGGCGGCGGCAAGGAGTAGGTTGTGGCAACTTGTGGTTTGGTGGGGGGTTTGCTGCGGTAAAGGAGGCCGGCGTGGAGAAGAGGGGCCGGAGTGAAGTTGATGGTGGCCGGACAATAGGAGAAGTCGACGGCTGTGCGTGTAGGAGGGCAAAGGGGGCCGGCAACGGCTAAGGGTGGCCGGAGCTAAAGGGGAGGGTGGACGGCCATCTTGCGTGGAGATGGAGGAGGAGGAGAGGGAGGCCCTGAGTTGGCGGCTGGGTTGTCCAAGAAAACCTCGTGCTAGGGTTGATGTGTTATAACATGCTAATCTTGCTAGAGAGAGAGGGGGGGATGTGTTTTAGGTTGATTGGTGAGAGAGTGTGTGAGATGGGGAGGGTAGATTTAGGATGTAAATAGACTAGGAAGAATAAAGCATGATACGTATGACCCATATGAGTAAAGATTTGATTTAGGGATTAAAGATTTGAAATTTGGATTAGCTAGGGCTAATTGTGGATTAAAGATAATTAGGGTGAAAGGTCGGTCTAACGGTGTCTGAAAATTACGAGAAAAATATCGGTACGACCGTGTCGACGAGAGGATCGAGACTACGATGATCAGTCGGGTGCTAGGTTAACAAAAAATGGTACTAAAAATAAAAAGCTAAACGTCGAAGTCTAACGGTTAAGACACCTCTTCATTCAAAGCTGATTTGTGGGAGAATGACCCGTGAAATGACGTTCACAAAAAATCCCACAAATAACTACTCTCTCTGAGGTGAAAACGACATATAACTTCTCATGTTTTGGATACAATAGGATGTCAAAATAAATACGCGTACGAATAAGGACGTACACGTGAAAAACACACGATCGAAAAGCGACCGTTAAACCGAGCGTCCATCACTGGACTTTTATGGGACTTTTATCTTGGATAAGACGTCATGAATTTTATGTTGAACATGCTTCATACTTTGAACTTCATGATGGATTCAACGTCTTCTTGAGCATTAATGAATTATACTTGAGTTTTATATGTGACTTGAGCTTTGTATCTCACATATGGTAATATGATAAGAAATTGTGCTTTAAATACTTATCCTAACATGAAAGGATGCATAAGTAGTTTACAAAAACTATGGTAAAGCAACATGCATCATTGTAGGGGTAGAAAGTAATTTCTTTTGGTATTTCATATTATTTTGGATTTTATATCATTTGTTATCATCATCAAAAGGGGTAGACTGTTGAATATTGAGTATCCTTAATGATGTTTTGATGATGATTAACAAATGATTATTACTAGTCTCATTTACCAAGTGTGTATGATTTATAAAGTCTATCAAATAAGCCTTAAGTCAAGAAGTCAAAAAAGTCAACATGACTCAAATTGAAGACTCGATAGGTTGATCCATGGATAATCAAGCCAATGCATTCAAGGAAGATTAAAGAGATGTGTGGGAGCTCAAACCAAGGCCAAAGAACCAAGAGGAAGCTAATGTATGACGATGAAATGGAATGCATCAAAGAAGCCAAGGTAAAGTATTTTTGGTGTAATTTTCATTCATGCTTTTAGAATATTTATATGCCATTGGATTGAAGCTACACACACACACACACACACACACACACACAAAAGATTTTAAAACATCATTTAAACTCACAAAATGATTTAGAAAAGTTTTGAAATATTTTGGAAATGATTTCATGTTAATTTTGAGCCAAAATCCCATGTATCAGTTTTATAGCCGACTAATTTCAAAGCAGTAGCCGACTACTTTGATTGGGAAGAAAAATTCTTTGCTCTGTTACTCAAAATAGTCGACTACAGTAGGGATGATAGTCGACTGCAGTATTGAGAATAGCCGACTATTATAATTATAGTAGCCGACTATTTTGGGTTAAAGACAAACTTCGAGAATTTATAAAATTTTGTTTTTTCCACCATTGCAAGGGTAATTTTGAGAACAAATTTGAACGGTAAAATGTGCTATAAATACTGATTGTTGACTGGGTTATTAGGAGCTTTTAATGATCATATTTCAAAGTTTTTAAGCATACAAATAACTCTTTTTGCCAAAAGTGATTCAATCAAAAGCTTTTAAGAAAAAATTCATTTGGCTAACTTAAATTCTCTTCTCATCAAGATTTCATCTTGACATTCTTGAGAAGAAATTTAAGTCCCAATTCCTTGATCTCTCTAAGCCAAATCAATCTTATTAGAGATCAAAGGACTTCTTCATTTTTCACATAGCCATCACAAAAGCTTCAATCCTAAAGTTGGCTATAGGAAAATTGCTCAACTCATTATCTTCAAAGAAAGGTAAAGTGTAAGACCACATACTGTGGTGGTTAGTGCTCATTGTGTTTTTGAGTTGTAAAAGCCTCAAGGGAAGTCTTCCGGAATAGAGGTGTTTCATTGTAACCCTTGCTTGTGCGCAATGTTGATTGGTTTGTGGAAAATCTTAGCAAGTGAAGCTAGGTGTTTGTAAGCACTCATTTGAGGCAAGATGCTCTAATTGGATAAAGTTAGTTAGTGGAAAATCTCGGCAAGGATATTGTGGACTGGAGTATCCCAATTAGGATAAATCATCTTGTATTTGCGTTGTGGTTTTGTCGCATTCTCATTACTTGCATACTTGTGTTGTTTATATTCCGCTGCATAATATTATCTCACATTCTTACAAGTAAACTTTTGGTAGTTGATTAAGTACGTGTGTTGTTTATATTCCGCTGCATAATATTATCTCACATTCTTACAAGCAAAATTTTGGCAGTTGATTAAGTACTTAACGAGTAACATCCTCAAGAGACTTCGCTAAATTTAGAGGGTTTAATTTTTATTTGTGCAATTATTTTTGAAACACTAATCACCCTCCCCTCTAGTGTTTATGTTGACATCTTAGGACCTCCAACACTCTTCCCGCTGCTAATGTTAATGAAGGTGGAGAACATCAAGATGGCGATGGAGATTTCACCCTGCGGTGATCAGATCTCTACATCGTTCTTCTTCGATCAGTTTGCCGTCGAGGGAGTTGGAGAAAGGAGCTCCTCGCTTGGATTCATGGAGCTGCTCGGGATCCAAGATTTTAATAGTCTCTCGTTTAATCTACAGATGCCTACTCCGGTGAACTTATTGCCTGAATCGTCTTGAGATTCTCAACACGTTGGCGACTCCCACCAAGTTGTCGATCTCTTCATCGTCTACAAAAGCATCGAGCCCGATCTGGCCAACGGGTTGGTGAGCGCACCTGATGGTGATGTGTACGATGATTTGGAAATGGAGAAGAAAGAGTAAATTTCATTTTATATTACGATTTGGATATTTATCCTCAATGTTGGTATTAATTTCGAGTTTATTTTGGTTGATCTGTTTCAGGGGTTCTTTTTTTCGGAAAAATCCATGCCTTGACGTCTACGTTTTGGATTTAGTATAGGGTAAATGACATTAAAATACCTTAACGTTTGGGCCATTTTCACTTATATACCATAACGTTCATTTTGGTAAACTTTGATACCCAAATCTAAATTTGATGTAGGATTGGAGGAGGAAATATTGTCTGAAGAGGCCTCCAAATACATGCATTCCATCAGTCTTCCTATGTCTGGGATGCATAGTGTTTTCAGCCACCTCTTCAGACAATATTTCCTCCTCCAATCTTACATCAAATTTAGATTTGGATATCAAAGTTTACCAAAATGAATGTTAGGGTATATAAGTGAAAATGGCCCAAACGTTAGGGTATTTTAATGTCATTTACCCTTTAGTATAATGAGTGTGAGATGAAATGGGTAAATTATCAGCTTTGCTGTTAAATTTTGTAACGTGCATGTATTTGTCTACAAGATGTTTGTGAAAATGGGTGATATGAACCCTAACCCTCTTTCATATAGTTGGTTTAAAACAAGTTGCATCTGGTTGGAAAAATATCAGCAATTCTAGGGTGGATTGCCTGGCTAATCATCAAATCTATAACGTTGTTATGATGTATGTTCTCTAATTTTTTGCAATCGGGAAGAAAACATCTTTATAAAGTACAGTAACAAATGTGCATTACTATTTTTAGACTTGGCCTGCACATTTGCAATGAATTTCTTTCTTTTGCAGAGGAGTTTGAATTCTGTAAGCAACAGAAATGATGGTGTGAGATTTTCACTTACTATTGAGTCATTGGGTCGGCATTCGAGACAACTCGGTCGACAGATGACTTAGGCCTACCAGGCCCACTAAAGAAGCTCGATGTCGACTCAGTCAAAGCCCAAAGGGTTAGTCGACTGTGGGGTCCACCTCGCTCGAACGTGGGATTAAAGACAGAGTCGAAAATCTCGGGGACATATGCAACATTTACTCCTATTAATGGGGGAAGATCGTGGCCCTGTTATGGGTGGCTGTTATCTCCCAAACGTCTCCAAAGGGACAATGAACGTATATAAATAGAGAAAATGGTCTCATCTTCAAGGTACGAGGTCTAAGACATAAAACTCTATCTTCTCACTTTTACCATTCTTATATTCGAGCTTGCGTCCTCAGTCTAGAGACGAACCTCCGTGGGTCAATCTCAGCTATAACAAGCTCCCTCTCTTCTTTAAGTTCCACACTAACTTAAGCCTCGGAGGGGATTTAGGTCGGAACCCAGATCCGACCCCCCTAACGTGTCCCTGTGGTGCAGATCGACGATCGATGTCCAACATCAAAGGTCGACGTCGAGCTCTCCAACCTCGAACGGTCGACGCAGTGGCTGTCCGAGGGTCGGTCAAAGGTCGCATCACCTCTAACTACCATCATTCGACCCTGGTTCCTCCAACTAAGGGTTTCCACTCCAGTTGCTGATGAGGCTCCAACTCAGCGCTTTGAGTCTACGTCAGCTTGACAACTGACTCGGTTAATTTTGGCCTTAACAGTTTGGCACCATCTGTGGGAAACATTAACCAGCTTGACATCCCAAAGCAATCCAAAAGCTATGACAGCTGGACCCAGCAACGTCGGACCGATCGAATGTACAAAGGAGAGGCCAAGAGCATACATCGTCTTGGTGGAGGACGTCGCGGACTCCACTATGCCACCACCTCGACCTACGGAGGAGACAAAGGAGCATGGGGTGACACCAAAGGAGTTCACCCAGTTCACCAAGCAGATCGATAGGAGCCTAGGCGCTTTGGCAACCTTAATACGCCAGAACATGGGGAGCCCATCCCCAGTAAATGAGCCGCCTCCTCCTCCAAACCCGTACCTGACGCCAACGAGGGGGCCAGCATTCTTCCGAGATCTAGGGCGACCCAAGAGAAGAGATTAACCCCCACGATTTGACACCCCGGTTCACCAATACAACGGAGCAGGAGTCGATAATTGAGCTTTCGTGTCCCAGGGGGAACCCGCCTACTCCAATTACCGGGCGGCGACCCGCAGTATTCTAGATCAGGTAATGTACGGGGCTCCTTCAGATTAAACCCACTAAACCCTGCAGGTGGATTTGCAAGAAGGGAGGAGATCCTGAATCGATCCTCCAGAGCCAACTTCTCGCAACCGGGAGCAGGAGGATCCATGCAGGTCCAATCCGCGATTCGGAAGACCCCCTGAAGGAGAATATTCTCTTCGCTCCTTTTCTTCCCAAATTCAAGCTCCATGTACTACCAGCTTATGATGGCAGAGGCGACCGATGGTCGCACATTCATAAGTATTTTGAATGTCATGCTACTCTACAGGGCCGACGAGCCATACCTTTGTAGAGCTTTCCATGCCACCCTGATCAAGAGGGCAGAAAGCTGGTACGAAGGGCTACCCCACAGCTGCATCGGCTCATTCGACGAACTGTCGGAAATATTCTGCAAGCAATTCTCCGCCAGACGACGACCCAAGAAGAAGTCATCTCACCGCTTCTCGCTCAAACAAAACGAGAACGAGTCAATCCGAGCTTTCTCCAAAGATTCAACGACTAGAGGCTCAATGTAGAAGAGACGTCGGGCGTAACTGTCATAGCAGCGCTCACCCATGTGGTCAGGAACAAGCACCTAAGGAGGGCCCTTCACCAGTTCCCCCCTAACACCGTCGTAGAGATGCTCAACATAACAGATCAGTTCACTTCCTCCGAGGAAGCGAAAGTACCAGCTGGAGCTAATGCGAAGAGCACTCCCTCCTGCCGCGGAGATACGAGGCAAGAGAAACCAAACTCAGGAACCCTCCGCCAGGAGTCCCGAGACAAGAGGCCCAGGGAGAGAAGCCCTCGAAGCAAGGAGCGTCCTACCTATGCCAAACCGGTCATCCCTAAGACAGAGGTCCTCGCATATGCACCACGAGAAGAACTGATCCAAGAGCCTACAAAGAAGGGCAAGTACAAGAAGAGGGCGACCTCAAATTCTGCAAATATCACAACGACTACGGACACGACACAAATGACTGCTGGACTCTCAAAAAAGAGATCGATGCCCTAGTCAAGCGATGACACCCCAAGGGCCCGGCCAACGATCCACCCAGTAAGGAAGGATCCTCGAAATAGAAGGGCAAGATTACGGGATCGCCCATCACCAAGGTGGTCGACTGATGTGCCATCTAAAACCCGAGGCGAATAAAACGACAATAGCTCTGACGTCGATCTAAAAACACATGTACGCCCTTTCTGTTTTTTTATTTTTCGTCAATAATGCATGTTTCCTTTATCAAATAAAATTTCACTTACTTGAGCCTTCGTGAAGTTTGTAGAAACTACCCAATCAAAACTCCCCCCGAAAAAGGACCCGATCCTCATGAGGTGTTGGGAAAACTAAACTTACGTTGATGCAATTGACTATCAAAGGAGCGTCAGCCGTAAGTCGAAGGGGACACCCCTTTGCTACTGAACAACTCTCCTAAACGAGCGTCAGCCATAAGTCGAATGGGCCACCCTTTCGCCACTGACTCTCTTAAACGAGCGTCAGTCGTAAGCCGAAGGGCCCACCCCTTCGCTACTAAAAAACTCTCCTAAACGGTCGTCAGCCGTAAGTCGAAGGGACCACCTCTTCGCCACTGAACGACTCTCTTAAATGAGTGTCAGCCGTAATTCGAATGGGCCACCTCTTCGCCATTGAACGACTCTCGTAAAACGAGCGTCAGCTGTACGTCGAAGGGGTCACCCCTTCGCTACTGAACGACTCTCCTAAACGGTCGTCAGCCATAAGTCTAAGGGGCCACCCCTTCGCCAGTGAATGACTCTCTTAAACGATCGTCAGCCGTAAGTCGAAGGGGCCACCCCTTGGCCACTGAACGACTCTCTTAAACGATCGTCAGCCGTAAGTCGAAGGGGCCACCCCTTCGCCACTAAACGAATCTCCTTAAACGGTTGTCAGCTGTAAGTCGAAGGGGCCACACCTTTGCCACTGAACGACTCTCCTTAAATGGTCGTCAGCCGTAAGTCGAAGGGGCCACCCCTTCGCCACTGAACGAATCTCATAAACAAGCGTCTGCCGTAAGTCGAAGGGGCCACCCCTTCGCTACTAAATGACTCTCCTAAACGAGCGTTAGCCGTGAGTCGAATGGGCCACCCCTTCGCTACTAAACGACCCGAATCCCCATATCGTCAACCATGAGTCGGGTGGATCCCTCCCTCTCCATGGAACATGGTGGTCAAATTCTAAATGTGGTTCGACTGCGTATCCTCAATTACCCTGAAGCAGCGCCTAACCCATCGAAAGGGACCATCAGGCATTGGGACCAACACGGGGCATGAGCAACAACAAACAAAGAGAGGAAACGCAATGACATATAAAGATACACAAGCCAATCCTCCAGTCTTTTCCCATTGCAAAACATTTTTCTCATTTACATCACCCCCTATACGTTCATAAATTTCTACAGACAAAAGCGCTAAGATCTTACATCGATCGTTCAGGCCCTTGATCTCCATCCAGCATGGTCGTAGGCTCTGGGCCCCCTGTAGCGCCCGCTCTTGCTTCGCCACCAGCCATGATGGTAGCCTCGTTCGTGTGAGCTGCCTCCTCTATGCCTCAGCTCGACTCGTCATCGCATTGGCTCGACTCATCTTCCCCAAGGTCCGAAAATATCACAGGGATCTCGTTGATCTCCGCAGAGAGGTCGAGGAATCGATTCTTCACCTCCAATCAGCATCGCTCGTAGCCTTGCTTATATAGCTCGTCAAAGTCGGGATATGAATCCGTGAAATCCCGAATCGCCTTCTCGCATTGAGATCGGCTCCAACCCTCTCCTCCAGCAGAGCATCTTCCGCTCACTCTCTCGAGGCAATTTTTTCAGCATCCCTCCTACTAGACTCGCTTAGCTCTTACCCGAGATTCTGAATGACTAGCGACCTTGTCTCGGAAAGAAGGCTGATTCTTTCTAGTTCAGCCTGGGACTTCTCCACTATCGACCTAACGGCCTCTAGCGTGACGCCATGATCAGCCACCGCCGAAGCTCGATGACGCAACACCGCGGTCGCCACAAGAGCCTACACATAACATTCGATGGTCAGCTTACCCGCTGATATCAGCGTCGATAGAGGCCCAAATGATAATTACCCGGACACTGGCATGGACGGCTATTGATACAAGCTGCTCATAATCGACCCTTTCCACGATAACCTTATCCCATGGAAGGGTCGTATTCTCGACAATGCGGGAGGCGGTCCCGCAGTCAAGGAGAGCAGAATCTCCATGCCTCAATGGAAACCTCGCCTTGAAAAGCTCCTCCTCGGAACAGTTGAGAGGGGCCTAGGATATCGACCCTCCAGCAACATCGGCATATACTCCTCAGGGATGTCCTTAGGAAATCCTACAGAGGAAAATAGACCCCCAAGGCCAGGTGTCCTTATGCACGCAGAGATTCGACGGAATCTGAGTCTCCCTCAAATCTTCCTCGTGGAAAGCGTCACTCCCTTGCTATGAGACCTGCTCTCCAGCTACGTTCGACCCAGACGGCTCCGAGTCGCTGAGAACGAGCTTCCGCCTCTTCTTACTCCCTCCAGTGCAACCACTTCAAACTTGGAGGGGGACTCTTTCTTCTTCTTCTTCTTCTGAGGGAGAGCCACCTGGGCAATCCCCTCAACGATCATGGGCCGATCTCCAGACGGCTGGGCCATCGACCTCGATATGGTCGGCGCCCGGGGTGACAACATTTTCGCCTTTGCCTCTCTGATGGAAGCCTCGACTACCTCCTTCAATACAGGATCTACTTGATAATCCTCACTGGTCATACCTACCAAAACAACAAATGAGTTAGGTCGAGTCACGAAGGTCGAACAGTTAGCGAGCATGATCGAACCAACCTTTCGTCCACACAGTTCGACGCAACACGTTATCCGACCACAGTCACTCGATTGACCTCATACCCTCCGGCAGGCTCTTCAGAATGTTGGCGGCTTTCTTCTCCTCGATGGTCAACGGATTATCCTCGACAGGCCCCAAATCAGGGGCGCCCCAACCAATGCAGAAGCATGCCTCCCCCTGGAAGACCACAAACACAAACTCGTCTTTCCATTTGGGATTGGATGTGGAAAGATCTTCCATCAGCTTCCTGCCTTGACGGCCATTATCATATACCACCCCGAGGTATTAAGAGGAGGAATCGAGAAGAAGTTGTTGAACAGACGCAGGGATGGCTCGATTCCCTTCGTCATGCACAAGATTACGAAGCCCATCAGCATGTAGATAGCGTTCGGCATCAACTGGCAGAGAGAAATGTTCAGGGTATAAAGGAAGTACCGCAGGAAGGGATGCATGGGAAATCGAAGGCCCCGTTCGAAGGCTTTGACATAGAACCCCGCTTCCCGATCGCTGGGACGATGAGCTCTCTCATCCCTCCCAGGCAGTCTGATTTGATAATCGAGACGAAAATAGCTCCTTTGAAGCGCGGCGATTTGGCCGGTCTTGACTTTGGACCTCACATTCGCTAAGAAGCCTGGCTCCATGACCCCTTCCCGACTCTTCTGAATGGCGGTGACCATGTTTCTTCCAAAGGCAGAGGACGAAGCCATTGCTTTCGAGAGAAAGAAAATTTGAATCGAGCGAATGAAGACAATACTCATGCACTCCATCGCTGGAACTGTCATATATGGGCGAGGCAGCAACCGTATGATAGAACACGCGTCAAGGATCCAAGAACCCAGAATGTCTTGGATTTCGAGCCGACATCATCTGAATCGATGAGGCGGGCATTTTTGGCGCCTAGAACTCAAGTGCTATTTTTTCGACTGCAAAGCCCCATTAAATGCGATGTAACGTCGCTTGACTTCAGCGGATGGATCCTTCAAGGTCGTGCGACGGAGGGCCATTGTTGAGCCATTGGGCCGGTATTCGAGAAAACTCGGTCGACAGATGACCCAAGCCCACCAGGCCCGCCAAAGAAGCTCGATGTCGACTTAGTTAAAGCTCAAAGGACTAGTCGACCGTTGGGTCCATCTCGCTCGAACGTGGGATTAAAGACGGACTCGAAAATCTAGGGGACATGGGCAACATTTACTCCTATTAATGGGGGAAGATCGTGGCCACATTATAGGTGGCCGTTATCTCCCCAACGTCTCCAAAGGGACCCTGAATGTCTATAAATAGAGGAAATGGTCTCATCTTCAAGATACGAGGTCTAAGACATAGAACTCTATCTTCTCACTTTTACCATTCTTATATTCGAGCTTGCGTCGTCAGTCTGGAGACGAACCTCTGTGGGTCGATCTCAGCTATACCAAGCTCACTCTCTTCCTTAAGTTCCACACTAACTTAAGCATCGAAGGGGATTTGGGTCGGAACCCAGATCCAACCCCCCTAACGTGTCCATGTGGTGCAGATCGACGATCGATGTCCAACATCGAAGGTCGACGTCGAGCTCTCCAAACTCGAACGGTCGACGCAGCGGCCGCCGGAGGGTCGGTCGAAGGTCGCATCACCTCCAACTACCATCATTCGACCCTGGTTCCTCCAACCAAGGGTCACACTCCAGCTGCTGACGAGGCTCCACCTCAGCGCTTTGAGTCTACGTCGGCTTGACAACTGTCTCGGTCAATTTTGGCCTTAACACTTACCAATAGAGTTGTTTGTGCAGATAGCCTTTTCTAGTAGAGAGGAGTCTGATTTCAAAATAGAAATATCAATAAACACCTAGCGGCAGCCACGATACAGCGCTGCTTCCACCGCTTCCTCGCAAAATCTAAAATTTCCCCTCTTCTAACTGAGAAATGGAGAGTGGAAATGATGTTAGATGCTCTAATTTCCGATTTCTTTTGACAAAATTTGCATGTTGCATATTTTGTTAATTGCAGCAAGTGGCTGATCCAGGTGATAAAGGTATTTAAAAATGAAATGATTTGATAGCTCCAGTTTATATTTTCTGTACTCGTTTTATTTGCAGCCATGCAAGTGCATTTCACGGGTTTAGTTTTGCATGATTTTTTTTCAGTTTCTACTAAATGCATTTGTCTGCTTCAAGAACTTGTATGCTTATGCTCTGCAACATTGATTATTGATATTTATAATTTACTACCAGGACCAGGGTGACCCTTCAGAAATTGCATGATGCATCAGAGATTTGGTGAAACGAGATCTGGATCGATGTCTTGAGGAGGCAAGGCAGTGTGCTTGGGTACTCCTTATGGACCGAAATTCTCTCTTATAATTGATGGAGAGCGATTGATACATGCACTGGAACCAACTTTACGAGTGAAATTGCTAAACTTGAGTTTGAATTGCAGCTCGGTGGTCTGACGTCGGTGTTTCTCCTCTACAAAAGGCACTTGTAATTCAGTCATGGTTACACTATTCCGGATGTTTATATTGAGAGAGTTGCCCATTTGGTCATACGATATCCTGTGATCGACGAGGTTCGGACCGGAACCTATCGCCAGCTGTTCCATCCCGAGCAGCTCTTCTCAGGAAAAGAGGTGATACTTCTACAATTTTGGTCTTTCAGTGGAAAACGTTTTCGTAATTTAAGTTTTTTTTAGGGTTTTTTTATAATTTTCAGTTTTAAGGTTATTTTTGTAATTTTGTATTTTCAGTTTATTATTTGGATTTAATGTAAAAAAGGTGGCACCTGATCCAATGAATCGGGTTCTAAGACACAAAAAAGGTGGGAAGTACAAGCTCTCACATGGGCTTGTACTCGCTGGGTCCCACCTTTTTCTGCCTTGCACTGGATCAGGTGTCACCTGCTCTACATTAATCCCTTATTACTTATATAGAGCTAGAAGGACTTGAAAGGGGATCGAATATGATGTTAAATCTTGATAGAAGACTCTTTTGTGGGAGATCACAGCTTCATCTTGATACAAGCATGAAATATAGGTCCATCTCTCGAACGTGGCCAAAAGAGAGCGAGTTTCTTTCGCCAGAACTCACATTTATCTTTATCTCTTTATTTCAGTTTTTTCATCAATAAAAATCACACTTTTCCCCCATATCTCTTCTATTACACCCTAAAAAATCTTTTTTTCTATAAAAATCTCACATTTCTACCAAAAACTGTAACATTTTCCATCAACATCCTAACGGATGCTATCAATTTAGTATCAGAGCATAGATTGTATCATATCAGAGCATAGATTCTGATGGCAGAAACGTTCGAAGATCAACATCAAGCATGGCTGGAGCAGATGAGGAAATAGAGGAAGGCATCAGATGAAAGATGGACTTTGTTTGAAACCAAAATGGTTCAAATATGGCAGGAGACAAACCGTCAACTAGCGAAGAAACTTTAAGATCTCACCTCTGGACACATGGCATCCTAGCTCAATCTCAAACTGTGGTGATTGTTGCTCACATCAACACCCTCTACTTTTCCATACTGACTTAAGCATCGGAGTCAAACCAGAGAGCCACCCCTCTGGTTCCTCTGACATGTCTTCTCTCTGTTCCAAGCGGTGGCGAAGGAGACCGTCCTGGCCTTGGAAAACTGATCAGTCCACGCTCGCTGTTGCAACAAAGCTTGCACTAGCGGTCCGGCACAGGCACCCTGCGGCTTGGCCCGGTCCCCGCGAGATTTCGTGCAATATGTATCACAAGAAGTCAAGCGCATATACAAATGTGTTGACGCTCAATTTAATAAGCAGCAAAAGAAATAGACGGGGGTTACTAAAACCCAGTTAAAAACTTGATAAATAGTAAGATTGCATGAACACGCACAAGTTTCTTCTAACATCCGATACAAGTCTACCTCACAAGCCCGGTAGAAACTTCAGCAAAAATCTACAAGCTTACCCAAGCAACTTAAGCCCCTAGTGGCTTCCACCTGCTGCCAAAATGTATTCCACCTGCTGCCAAAATGTATTCCACCTGCTGCAAAATGTAAAAGGAATTATGTTAAGTCCCAAAACAAAACATGTACTGTGAATTGACAATTGAAATAGATGATGGTTGGGGTGGTTGGGGAGGGGGGCGCAAAGCCACATGTACTTTCATGGGATATCAATCTTCAATCCGATCACTTGCATACCACTAGCAGTGCAAGAAAACTCATGCCAAGATTTATTAGTCCAAATTTTGCAATGAAAGCAAATGATCACACACAATATTCATCCTCACGACTGTAAGAGCAGCGAGCACATAAGCATAATAAAAAAACCAGTCACCACGACAGACTAAATCAACTCACACGAGCCTACTAGACGCGTTGTATTGTGAGTTGATCAAACTGAGCAGAAATTAAAAGCAAGAAACATGGAAACTGGATGGCACCCAAATTTTTTTTTTTTTTGTTGATAAATCCGAAAGCATTTTTAAGCACGCGATGGGCCTCGATCCCTCGCCTCCCAGGAGGGAGGGGGAAGAGGATGCCAACCGAGCAAATGCTCGTTGGCGATGGCAACCAAATTTTTGTATAGGTAATTGCATCTTTCTTTTCAAGGCATGCCCTAAACTAAATGTAATCCTAAAATGACGTGAAGATAACATGAATGGTTTAGTTAGTAAACTCACGTCAATAGAAAACAGGATGTTGTTTAGAACTTCTCACAAGTTTCATACAATTTAAAGCAGCGAACACCTAAACTGGTACATAACCCTCCCACAATACGATTACCACGACATATAGAGAGATTTAAAGAACACACTAGAAAGAGCCATAGGTCATGATGAATGGAGCTGTTGCCATGTTATAGCAAATATTTTTTTTAAGATGTCAGCATATACGTACATTTATAAGTACATCTATAAGCCACAGCCAAACTATCTTTCACACTCCTTAACTGTACCTTGTGAAGCATCACCTACTGGTTGCTGTATTCAAGCATAAGCCATCCGACTTCCAGCAACACATTAAAATCAGCTATTATGCAAGCATGTCCTCGATTGCATTAGAATCCATATGGGAACCAAGTCAGATTTAATTTCAAAACATGGCTTCAAGAAAATATTTTCTATATATAATCAAATCGTTTCTCAAACAAAATTTGCTCTCATTAATAGAAGAGCTTCAATAAACAAGCATACAAAAAAGACCTTCATACAGACCACTAATGTGATGGTCCTAACCTATTATGTTATGTCTTGTAATAAAAATAAAATAGTTTAAATATCAAACGTATTTTTAATAAACTGTCAGAATATTTGGTAATTTTTCATATTTTTCTGAATTTTATTTGAAGTGTTTTAATCTTAAACAGTTAACCCGAAACCCAATTAATCACCACTACCCCACTCTCACGTAACATCTCCCCAATAATCTCATTAACTACAAACTAATGCATTATTACTCCTAATTAATTACTTAAATTATTAAATAAAATAATATATAATAAAGCTTCTCTCTCTCTCTCCCCCCCCCCAAAAAAAAAAAAATCCCTATCTATCCCTCATCTCTTTCTCTCCCACACTTCTCTACATTACTCTCTCTCTCACTCAGCTTTCTCCATCTCCCATCTCGACAATCATCACCACCACATGTGTCATCATCATCCTATGCTCCCGCCTCTCCTTCCTTGTTCGAAACCAGCAGTTGCTCGGGAAAACCAGCTGCTGGAAACAAGAAGCAGCAGCCGGCAGCTGCAGTAAAAGAAGCAGCAACAGTGTGCAGGAATCTACCTCCAAACAGAAATGAACACGACCAAATCTAGCAGCAAACCCAACAGAAAATCAGCCATGATATTAAGCATCAAAACATCAACAATTTCATCCCCAAACGTCCATGCATTCAGCAACAGAACATCGAAAAGGTGCACACGCCATATGTTCGACGAAATGCCATGTTCGACAAAATGCCTCAACCACAGTAAGTTCCTAAGAATCCTCAAGTTAAATTTTAATTTCTAAATTTAAAAAGATCCTTCAATATTATTTCGTTAATATAAGGTGGTGCTACAATTTACATGTGTTCAAACCGGTTACCGGCATAGCTTCATGTCCTTTATTCTAAATGAACCTTGGAGTTCTGAATGGTTGAGCCATTTGTTTTAACATTGAAGTAATTCCGTTTAAGTTCGTATATCCTTTGCATTTAAATTAGCTAGGTATATTACCATGATAAGATTATGAAACTAGTATATTTTTTTTGATACATCGGAGAGCATTTTAAAGCGTGCTATACAATTGCATATTGTACCATTTAAGTTCATATATCCTTGATCCCTCCCGTCCTACAAGGAAGGGGGGAGAAGATGCCAATCGAGCAAAGGCTCGTTGGCACAACTAGTTGTTTAGCTTGCTTGAGATTATCTATTTGATCATGTTACAACTTATAATTAAGCATCTAGTTGGATACCTACCAGTTTATATTACAAACAAGTTACATCCAATTGTATAGTTGCTTAAGACTCCAATTTGACTATGATTATTGATTGGTCACTGTTAGTTGTTCTTATACAATACGTGCTAATATAAGCTATGTATAATTATTAGGAAAACTATGAAATATAATGATTTGGATATTATTAACTTTGATTGGTATAGTAACCGCGAGTAAACTTAGACTATTTTGCTCTAATCATTTTGTTGTAAACAATGTAATAATTCTTCTATACAAAGAACTGTGTGTGTTGTCTTGAACTGGCATACTAACTATTCCTATTTAAATTCTTGAAACTCTGATATCGCCATACCTAAATGTTCAAGCAAATTTACTTGGACTCTATCCTCATTCCATTAAAATTTGTTGCAGGGAATATTACCAAAATATGGTAAT
Source organism: Scilla litardierei (assembly GCA_030789695.1). Lineage (NCBI taxonomy): Eukaryota > Viridiplantae > Streptophyta > Magnoliopsida > Asparagales > Asparagaceae > Scilla > Scilla litardierei. The sequence continues at coordinate 7,873 of JAULAV010007690.1, read as the reverse complement.
AAAGCTATTAAATGTTTTGACTTCTAAATTCCTTCCACTTAGTAAATACCCTACCACAGCTTAAATCTCTCTACAGTAAGCATCTGTAGTCATTGTAAAAGATTCTTGTATCCGTAATGTAGTACCAGAAAAATCTTTCACTTTTTTGAACATTTTCATTAGTTAATAATTGATAGTAAATTGAGTGTTTTATCAAACTAATCACCATAACATGCTTGATTACTCTAAGCCATTATATGATATTATCACCGCTCTTAGGATAAAAATATGATTATATGCTTTCAATTGATTCATACTTTATCAACTTGATTCATGTTTCCCATTTTATGATTTCCTTTTGTTAATTTATTAGACAATGAGATGGTAAAATGTGATCATTCGCTTAGACAATTGCTTTTGTGTGTATTAAATGTTAAAGAGGACTATGTTGGTTGAAACTTAAAGGAATTGCTTGCTGGAATGAAATTATGATTGCATAATTATGTTGACTAGTTAAGACAGACCAATGTGGACATGTTTAATGAAATGGAAACACAAAAAAATGTAATAACAGAATTGATTAAGGAAACGTATGTCACATATTGATGGAAAACCAACTGATTGATTGGATGAATTGGGGTAACAAATGCCACACATTGATCGAGTACAAACAGATTGTCGCCGCTTTCCAAAAATGGAAACGATGTTTATTGATTGAGTGATCGATGGAATAATTGAACAGACATATTACACATATTACACGATGTTACATTAATTCATTAAACTAAAATATTCACACGGGGGTTGGGAAAGTTCCGGATCAGAGGACGCAAGAGCGACTAGGTATATTTGTATTGATTGTCACCACCTTCTAAAATAAAGGTGGGATATATTATCACTGCCTTCTAAAATAGAGGTAGGGTTTATTGATTGTCATCGTCACCCAGACATGGGATATGGGTTATGGATACCCAGGTGAGCACCCTCAAGGTAGGATGTTACCGTGAGTTGCATATTGTACCTTTATATCTGGGCTTAATGATAGACTACAACTGAACTGAATATTTGAACAATTGAATAACCGAACAACCAAGTAACTAAAGAGACGTAGTCACAGTATAGCTAGTGATATTATTTTCCATGCTGATTTCCACGTCTAGACTTATCCTGCTTATTCATTTATTATCATGTGTGATCTTTCTTGTTTATTAATCTTGGCTGCTTAGACTAATAAATGTTAACACATGCAAAATACATCGTATTGCCATACTACTAACTGGATTAAGCTCGATGTTTTGCGCTCTATGATTATATATAGTCTCCAGATGATATTTCATGATTCATTTTTCAGATTTATTATATTGGATATTTTATTACTGGAATGGGGGTACTTACTCAATTAAAAATAATTATATTTTCTATTTTCTATTTTCTATTTTATCGTTATTTTTGAAATATCTGTTAGGTACGAAAGGCGCGTCCATTGAGAAAATGATTCTTGTATAGTCATGCTCCACTCATCACGTCAGTTTCTTACCATTATTCATTTATCTTCTTTCCATGCTACCGCATCATTATATGTTGGTAGTCATATCCTGCTCTCTTCGATATTGTACTTGTTATTCATTCTTACTTACTAATTTTAGACTGTATATGATATAGTGCAGTTGCTCATTATTATGTGCAAAAGCACATGTAGTTTTAATACAAACGCTTAATGTATTTGTGGTCGAGGGGAAAATCCCTATTGGTCTAAATAGGTGCGGGCTTGACATGTCCCATTTTCCTTAATATTTTAGTAAGCAAGGCATGACAAAGATAGCAATTAGCAATAGAAGGGCTGCAAGAAGACATCATTTATCAATCGAAAGTGAAGTACATGGTGAGATATGTGAAAATGAAGTAAAGGCGCATAACTTGGGTTGCAAGATGAAACCGACCATCAACTGATTTCCCTATCTCAACAAAAATGGATCTCTTATCTCCAAGGCACTAACGATTGATATTTCAATTTTGAATCGCTTTTGTCCCTTACTTAATTTAGTTTATATTAATGAATCTGATACGATCCGATGGATCGAATCAATAGAAATCAGATTTTAAAAGAGGAAAAATTAAAAAGAGGAATTTTTATGGGAGAATTCGAAGAAGAATAAAGATAATTGAGTTCCTTCGAGACGAACTCGATCTCCTAGCTTTTACTTGAACGGATAAAAAGCCTAAAGATCCTTCGCAAGATGCCTAAGGATGTTCTTCAACAGAATAAGCATACCCCAACCCTAGCCCACGCCCTCACTTATATAATGTTTAGGCGTGGTGCGTACAGCAAAACTAGCAAAACTTATTGTGCATAAAGAAACTTTGCCCAAACAATTGGTGCACATAGCAATTACTCTTTCGGCCTCCTCTCGTACGTAATGATCGCATCATTACTCCGCCCCTAAAAGAGCCACCTTGTCCTCAAGGTGGTGCATGAAGTCCGCGGAAGCCCTACTCCAAGTGCGCGCAAGCCTCCTCCCGGATCAAAAGGATGAAAATGATCTCCACCGCTTTCACTGTCGTTCTGAAGAAATCCAGATCTGAAAGCTTCATATCTGAAAACTTGAAGATCTGGATCTGAGAATTTCAGATCTGGATCTGGAAATTTCAGATCTGGATCTGAAAATTTCAGATCTGGATCTGAGACTTGAAGAACTGGATCTGGAAATTTTAGATCTGGATCTAGAAATTTCAGATCTGGATCCGAGACTTGAAGTTCTGGATCTGAAAATTTCAGATCTGGATCTGAGACTTGAAGATCTGGATCTGGAAATTTCAGATTTGGATCTGAGACTTTCAGATCTGGATCTAAGACTTGAAGATCTGGATCTGAAAGATCTGAGGCGCTGCGCTCCTCTTTCTACACCTCATCCTCAGAGAAGTATCCATGAGACTTCATCAGATCGGAGTCCGCAGCTTCATCAAGACCCAATGATCTATAAACTTGCTCCCTGTAAAAGAAGACATAAAAATTTCTCGAATCATAATCCAAGATTTCTGACCCCAAATCTATGCATTTCCAATAGCGTCCAATCATCAGGTAACACCCCATCAAATTGGCTAAACATTGCAAGTGTTGAGCTTTCCCCTTGGTTGCGGAAATGCAATCGTAATAAGATTTAGCAATTTCATATTGGCTAGCTGCATCATGAAATCTTCCATATCGAAAGAGCTTGTTCCCTTGCCGTAGCGTCCGTGCTTGTTGTAGCAAATCACACATGGATCGTAGATGCTCTGATACCAATTTGATACGATCCGATGGATCGAATCAATAGAAATCAGATTTTAAAAGATGAAAAATTAAAAAGATGAATTTTTATGGGAGAATTCGAAGAAGAACAAAGATAATTGAGTTCCTTCGAGACGAACTCGATCTCCTAGCTTTTACTTGAACGGATAAAAAGCCTAAAGATCCTTCGCAAGATGCCTAAGGATGTTCTTCAACAAAATAAGCATACCCCAACCCTAACCCACGCCTTCACTTATATAATGTTTAGACGTGGTGCGTACAGCAAAACTAGCAAAACTTATTGTGTATAAAGAAACTTTGCCCAAACAATTGGTGCACATAGCAATTATTCTTTCGGCCTCCTCTCATACTTAATGATCGCATCAGAATCATTCTCGTCTTTCTAACAAGTTCTTGAATTATGCATTACCATACATTTTTAGTACTTATTGTAACATTCTCTTGTATTTCTTTAATTACTAATTCCAAAAAAAGAATGTATGGTTGCTTACGTAGTACATGGAAGACGGACTCCCCAACCCCCCTTTCGTTTGCGCACCAACTATGTAAGTGATTTTTCAATTTTGAATATCGATCATTTCTTTTGGTACTATGATTGAATAACCCCTCCAACTTGAGTCTTTTCATGTTTGAAAGAAATTTGATTGCAGATAGGGATTAAAACGATTAAAACGGGCCGAATCAGACCGAGCCGGGGCTAGGCACCAACACTGACCCCAATATACTTCGGGCGTATAATCTGACCCCAGCCTCAACCATGTGCCTTTTAAATGGCAACATTAATCCTACCCTACGAGCTAACCATCGGGCTTTCAAGCCGACCCTTTACGTTTTTTTCAATTGCAATTCTATTATATGATTATTAACAATAACATATCATACAAAAAAGAGTACAACCATACATATAGCGTATAGGTATAATAATAATGTTTCATCAATTTCATAAATTATGTTAGTTGGGTCCTCATGATTACTATCAAAAAGTTCTGCAAATGATATCATTATAATAGAGAAGTGTTAAGCTATTATATTTTTATGATTCATATCTTACTACATGTTCACATGTTCAGCTTTTTTCCTTAATTGCTTAATCTCATGTCATTAAATATATGAGGAAATGGATGAAGAAGAATTGAATAAGCACAATTCAAAATCAAAGAATTGAATAAATAAGACATCAAATAATATTTCAAGCAACAATTGTTGATCTAATAAAAAATAAGTCAAAATTATTTGAAACAAATATGAGTACATAATAACGTACTCTAAAGACAAGCAACAATTCAATTCGAAAGAGAGATGGGCTACCATCTTAAGATCGTGTTTGGATCTCTTTTTATTTTTTAGAAGAAATAAACTAGAAAGACAGAAAAACTGTAATCAATTTTTTAGAATGAGTAATTGGGTTTTGATTAGATAAGGAAAGTGAATGAATGGTTAAAATTGTATGTGGCAATTTTTGATTTCATATAGTTGAGCCAGATGTTTTGTTGGGTTTTAGTATTACATGTTGTAAAAAAGTATATGAATGGGAATAAGGAAGGGACATGGACATGGACAGGGCCAAGGCTGGGCCTAATCTCGGTCCTACCCGGCCCCAAAAATCAGACCGTAACGAAAGGCACAACCCCATAATGAAAGACACAACCCCACTCTTGTTTTTGTAAGGGCAGGGGTCATAGTCGGGCTTTTCCAAGACCGGTTCGGCGGGCCGGCCCGCAGCCCATTTTCATTCTTAATTGCAAATGAGCTACAATGATTATATGATGATATAATGTCATAATTATTATATGATCAACACTAACTATTTTGTTCTTTTAACTCCTAGATGTCATGGGCATTTTCATTATGCTTATGCGTTCACCGCTCTCAAAGTCATGGGGGAATCAATAGTGTGTGGTGATTTGCTTTCATTGCAAAATATGGACTTTATTATTACTTGAATGTTTTCTTCGAGTTTTTGTTCTTACTTGATATATATAATATGGTATAATCTGCCAGATGCCCCTTCAAGTAACTTGGTCTTTGTTGTCATTTCATGTGAAGTTACTTGAGGAATTAAGATGTCCTACTCCCTTGTTCTTGAAAAGCACAAATTAGAGGTGCCCTGGGATTCAGATGCCATGACCATAGACTCTGTATGAACTATGAACACCATTTCTTCATCAATTGGTTTGTCCGATTCTATAACTTGATTTTTGTGAAGGCATTGTAAAAAGTATATGCATGGATGGGCACGAAATTTAGTAATTTATCATGGCGTTAGACTCCGCAATATAAACGAATTACAGTAATAATCGATACTCAGCTGCGTACATTGACCTGAAAATTATAATTAAAAATTGAGCATTAGCTCCTCAAGAAAAACTTATTAATCAGTAAAGCAGCTGGCGTTTTATGTATTAACATAGCACAATTTTTCCATAGTAATCCATCAGCATATAATATATAAGTCTTCTTATTTATCTAAACATGTGATGCCTTTGACGAAACTAATGTGCAGACTTCATTCGTTATACTGTATAAGAAAGTTCTACAGAAGATTGACTTGTTGTTTTAAGTTACATGGGAGATTCTAGAATATGTACAATTTATAAGGTTGAAAATACATTAGTTCCTCAAATACTCTAACCTGTGTTCCAAAATCTTTCCAACAAAAAATCAAGTTCGAATTTGTCGATATTAAATGTGAAATAGATATCAGATTTAAAGTTTACATGGCTAAACATGTATATTTACTAAATTATAGTTACTAAAGTAGATTATCACTTTAATTTTCTGGATGTTTGGGAACAATTTTATGATGACTTTCAGACTGTAAGAAATTTGAATAATTAATAATCATATGGAACATCATCATGTAGTTTATTGGTTAAACATATTTCATATAAGTGTGCATTGTGTAGTTTATTGGTTCACCTCTTCTTTGTACTCGACTGGTGTCTTTTTCAACACATAATATGATAGAACATCATTATATATCGGCCACCTTCTAATTTCCCTCAATATCCAGGAGTGAAATTCTCATAATGGCATGGTCTTCCAGCACGGAATGCATTCTTCTAACAACTGCTGGCATATGCATGCACTGGAACCAAAAGCAAGCTAGTCAGTGAACTTTGATGAGTTTTGGGTATATGAGATATGGCATTAAAGTTCAAATTAGTCCAGTGAGACATTGTACAATACACAGTTCGCTGCCATTCTATCTTTATAAGCACCACATATAATCAAGGAGTGCTAAAGAGAAGATAACGAAGTAAAATTATGGAGTTATGCTGCTTCATCAGACATCTACAGCTGGTGTAAGATCATATGCTGATTTGACCACTTAAAAGGATTAATTTCGCTAAACCCCCCTTGAGTTTTGGCTCATTATAATGAAACCCCCTTAAGGTTTGTTTCCCCTTCAAACCCTCTCAACCATTTAAAAATATACGACGTTTGGGTTTTGACTAAATTGACCGGTATGCCCTTCTTCATTACGGCTTCGTCCCAAAAGATCTTATCCATTATCCCATTCATAAAGTGCTAAAAATTATCCAAATTGATGGTGTTTTCCACAAAATTAAAACAATGCATATCCCAGCAGATGCAGATAGCATCTTACATTTACACACCATCTTTCCGCTACAACTTTTTCTTCCTCAAAAGATGCTTACCTATTAGCGCATTCCTAAATTACTAAAAATTGCCCAAATTTATGTCATCTTCTCCTAATTTAACTATAATCAAATGTTTGATATCGGGCAAATGGACTAAACCTAGAATCTTTGAAAGAAATTGATAGTGGAATTAGGATTAAGGCTTGTTTCTTTCAATGGAAAATAGTACTATTTGAGGGTGTATGGTTAAATATGGGTAAGGGTTAAGAAAATTCATGCCCTGATAGAATTTTAAAGGGTGTTTTTACAAAAAAAAATCAGAATACCACCACGTCAAATCACATCGTCGTCGTCTTAGCTTTCATCCTTGAAAATTTTAGGGTTGGCTTCATGGATATCATAATCACCACATGACATCACATGACATATAAAATTGATGGAAAGAGCGTATATGCTAAAAAGAAAAATAAACATTAGAAGGCTTTGTGAAGGCAAAAAGAATTAAAGGGTAATGTGATGATGAGGCAAAACTCGAAATTAGACCCTATCTAAAAAGGGGTCTCACAAAGCAATTAACCAGGAACCAACCAAGGCCAATGACTGGCTAACAACAAATTTATGCCAAAGAAAAATCTGCCTACTACAACCAAAAGAACAAAGTAAAAGAAACTCTTTGATTATATTTTAACAATAAGCTTTCTAGCATATCGAAATATATAGCTTGTAATGCCCTTCAAAAAAACACACAATCAAATATCATTGAATTTTATGTTTATTTCCTACAGAATTCACACCCTATGGGAGTCATAGCAGGAAAAGTAAGAGGTCACAAATACCATAAACATGTTATTTTATCTCTAAAAGTATTTCAAGGTACATTAAAGTGGTTAGTCCAGTCATCCATATTAGAGAATGCTTGACAATACAATTGAGTATCTGTTGCAAAGCTTGAGTAATATTATTAAGTCACTCGAGCACTTGCCAAAACCTTGGCTTAGGC
>JAULAV010007689.1:0-16499 GCA_030789695.1 Scilla litardierei | reverse complement strand
TTATATCTTAACTCCCACTGAATCTAACATATCAAATTAGATTCACGGTAAATTGCTTTAAATTATCATTTAGCACATCGTCATTATTAATTCTCTCCCCCTTTGGCATAAGCAAAAAGAGCGGGATGAGATCAACGACAACAACAATGGCTACAAATAAAAGCACGGGAGTCGTAGAAAACGGCCACGGTCCAAATGACACCAAAGTAAAATACGAAGTAAATCAAAGCGTGCCAACTAGACCATAGTCGATAATCGAAAAATAAAATCATCAAAACTCAGATTAATTTCACATATTGAGTTATGGAACATACTCTCCAATATCAACATTCTTGATGAATTTAGTGCATGGAAAACAATTCTATGTTTTCATTGAATTAATTTCTATTAAATCAAATGTAATCGTCGAGCAACGAAGTCAACATCAGAGACAAAAATATAATGTGCACACAGAAATGAATGGCAACACGATATATATATATATATATATATATATATATATATATATATATATATATATATCTATATTATAAAACAGGGATGTTATCATGGGTTTTTGGATAAGAGAAATTGGATAAGAGATATTGGTTATGTGTATATTTGTAAGTGGATATGTGTATTTGTTGTATGTATAAGAGATTTGGTTAAGAGATAATGGATAAGAGATATTGGTTAAGAGATATTGGTTATGTGTAATTGGGTGTGTTGTTTGTAGAGATTGGGTTATGTGTAATTGGGTTTGAGAAATTGAGATATGAGAAATTGGGAAATTGAGTTATGAGTAAATTGGTGTAAGAAATCGTTTTTAAAATTTTAATCCCATCACCTCTGCTCGAAATGGGAGGGAAAATTTTTAATCCCATCACGATTGAGAGGGAAAATTTTAATCACATCACGGCTTGAGAATTATCTTCTATGCGCGCCAAATGAAAGCAGTTCATTTTGATCTTAAGCCCCCTCTTCTACCTCCACGCCATCATCTTCTACCTCAGCTCAAGCCCCCTCTTCTACCTCAGCTCCTCCAGCTCAACGCATCTTAAGCACTTCACGGTTTGACCCCCTCTTCTACCTCAGCTCCTCAACACATCACGGTTTGAGCTCACTCAACGCATCTTTTCTTTTACTCTTTTCTTTTAATTTATTTCACCCCAAATTTTTTAATTTATCCTCTTATTTCAGCTTTGTGAGCTTTGTGAGGTTGAGAGCTTCATCACGTCATCTGCACAATTGGTAAGATTCCAAGAGTGCTCTTCATATTTGAATTTTAACAGGACAAAGCTCTTCAATGTTGCTACTCCCTGTTGGTTAATGACTGTTGGGTTTAGTTAATTTTTGAATGTTGGGTTTGAGTGACAGGATTGGTGAGAATGTTGGGTGAGAATGTTGGGTGTGAATGTTGGGTTTGAATTGGTGAGAATTATCAGTAGTCATCCATTCCAAATCAATAATGTGACTGCAAACAGGAAAATGTTTATATGATATGTGATTCCAATAAATCTATAAATTTGGATGTGATAATGTCAATGTGTGATATGTGATAGCATATGTGATAATGTCAATGTGTGATATGTATGTGATGCCTGTGTGAGTGGTTAGCTATACCTATGGTGTGATATATATATGTGATAATGTGATAATGTGATATGTGATAGCATATGTGATAATGTCAATATGATAATGTTTATTATTTATCAGTGAATTTGGAATACAATATTGAATTTGGAAAATGTTTATTGGAATACATTATTGAATTTGGAATACAGGAATGGATGACTGCAAACTGGAAGTGAACATTTTCCTATAAACATTTTTGAATACTGGACATTATTGAATTTGGAATGGAGAGCTTTGTCACTTCCAATTTCAAATGTTTACAGGAAAATGTTTGCAATAGAGATTTGGATTGAACTTGAATAGAGATTGAACTTGAATAGAACTTAAATTTGGATGTTTTCAATATTTCTTCATTCAAGTTCTTGAATTGAACTTAAATTTGTATTGAACATCTATTGCATTAGATGTTTGCAATAGAGATATTCTGTGTAGATGTTTGCCATTGAACTTGAATTTGCAATTGATGTTCAATACAAATTTAACAATTTTGATTTACATAGAGTTTTTGTATAGTTTTTGTAAACATCCAAACATCCAAACAGTTTTTGATGTTTGGATGTTTGCAAAAACAATTGCAAACATCCAAAAATGATAGTTCTTCATTCATCTATTGTTTTTGTTTGTAATAGTTTTTGCATCCAAACAGGATATCACCAATAATTATTCCAAACTCAGATTTGGAAACAATTGAACTATTAGAATAGATCTTCATGTTTGGAGTTTGGAAACATGAAGAACATGTTTGGAGTTTGTAAACAATTGAACTATTAAAATGATAGTTCTTCATGTTTGTGATATCCTGTTTGGATGTTTGGATGTTTGTATAGTTATTCCAAACAATCAACAATTCTTCATGTTTGGATGTTTTGCAATAGATGAATGAAGGACAATAAAAAATCACATCCAAAATTGTTCAATACATCACTTCTATCACAAAGTTCATCAGAATAGTTCTTCATTCATCTATTCTATAGTTTTTGTTTGTAATAGTTTTTGATGTTTGGATGTTTGCAAAAACAATTTGAGTATGATAGTTTTTGATGTTTGGATGTTTGGATTGATCATTCATCAATTTGATGTTTTGATGTTCTGCATATCCAAATTCTGAATTTAAAGTGATAGCTTCTCACCTCAGTTTTTGATGTTTGAACTATTGCAAACATCCAACTATTTTGAATTTAAAGTCAAAGCTATCAAATTCTGCATATGGATGTTTGGATGTTTGCAAAAACAATTGAACTATTGCAAACATCCAACTATTTTGAATTTAAAGTCAAAGCTATCAAATTCTGCATATGGATGTTTGGATGTTTGCAAAAACAATTGAACTGTTATTTTGATTTGCAAATTTGCAAATTGAAATTTGGATTGATGAATGAAGAACTATTGTGGTAACTGTCCTGATTTTTTATTGTCCTGATTTTTTATTGATCATATAAGAGATTTTTTATTGTCTTTTTTATCTCACATAGAAGGAGATTTGTGATAAACTTTGATCTCAAGGAGCATATAGATTCTTTATTGTCCTGATTTTTTATTGATCTCAAGTAGCATATGTGATTTTTTATTGATCTCAAGTAGCATATTTTATCTCAAGTAGCATATGTGATAACTCAGATTTACATATGTGATCATATGCTGATGTGAGAAATTGATCATATAACATATATTGGATGTGAGTTCTTATGCTGATGTGAGAAATTTCAAGTAGCATATAGCCTATATTATATGATCATATGCTGATGTGAGAAATTGATCATATAACATATATTGGATATAGCATAACAGATTTACATTATCTCAAGTAGCCTAAATTTCAAGTAGCATATATTGGATGTGATTTATTATATGATCATATAACAGCATATATTACAGCATATTTGATTCATATCACCTTTCAAATATGCTGGATCTCTTATTTGATCTCAGTTTAGTTTGTGATAAACTTTGATCTCAGTTTAGATTTTTTATCTCAGTTTAGATATGTTGGATTTGATTCATATCTCAGTTTATTATTGATCATATAACAGATTTACAAACATGAAGAATTGTGAAACAATTGAACTATTAGAATAGATCTTCATGTTTGGAGTTTGGAAACATGTTTAGAATAGATCTTCACCAATAATTATTCCAAACTCCAAACATCCAAACATGAAGAACTATACAAACATCCAAAAACTATTAGAATAGATCAATGCAAACATCCAAACATCAAAAACTATTCCAAACTCAGATTTACATATGTGATTTTTTATTGTCCTGATTTTTTATTGTCAGATTTACATAGAAGTGATGTTGATATCCTGTTAATTTAGATTGTCCTGTGAGTTGTGATGTTGAAGGATGTTGTGATTTACATAGAGTTAGATGTTGGATAAATTTATAAATGATCAACTCAGAGTTAGATCAACATCACAGCTCAGATTTCCTTCAAAAATGTTGATATCCTGTTAATTTCAACTCATATGTAAATCTGAGTTATCACATATGCTGAAAATGTCCTGTGAATAATGTTCTGTGAATTAGAGTGAATGTTGATAATATGTAAATCTGAGTGAATGTGATAATGTCAATGTGTGATATGTGATAGCATATGTGATAGCATATAGCATATGTGAATTAGAGTGAATGTGATAGCATATGTGATAATGTCAAGTAGCATATTAGAGTGAATGTCAAAAAAATTGGTTATCCTGTCAATTCAAACATTGGTTATCCTGAAATGTCTTGCAAAATTGGTGCAAAAATTGGTCAATTGGTTTGACATATGCAATAAAATTGGTTTATCAATTGGTGCATTTTTGACATATTTTTGACATATGCAATAAAATTTTCGTACCAAACATTGCATATATCAATTGCACCAAAAATTTTGTTGAACAATTGACAGGTAAACATATTGCATATATCAATTGGTTTATCAATTGCTTTATCAATTCCTTTGGATAACATTACAAAAGTTGGTGCATTTTGCAAAATTTTTTGACAGGATAACCTGGTTTATCAAAAATTGGTTTATCATTCTATGTCTTGCAAAATTGACATATGAGATATCCTGTCAATATGCTTGATGTGAATGTGAATTTCAGGATAACCAATAACCAATTGACTATCCAATTCCTAATAAGCTTCATTCCTGATAACCTCTTATCAATAACCAATTTTTCAGTTTGAACTTAAACCATGCATTTGAATTTGAATTGATATGCATACCATGGCAAGCTCACCTCATATAATTTTCAGTCCATTTTCAAAATTTTGAATACTTGCTAATTAAATTTGGGTATTCAAATGTCTTTAGCTCACCTCATAAACTATGAATTTTGCTAATTAAAACTGAATATGACATAACCACTATAATATGCCAAATTAAATATAATTAAATATGACAAATTAAATATATCCATGTCAACATTCTCAACTTGCAAAATACTGAAAATTTGAGATAGTCTTGATGTTTAAGTACTCAGAATGTATGAAAATTTTATATATGCTATCAGGATATGTCATGCGATAGTCTTGATAATTACATATGCTATCAGAATGAGATAATTTTTTAAATTTAAATGTATTTAGAATCTTGATATTAACAGGACAATGAGATAATTTTGTTGGTTTTTACAATCTTTATACTTACATATGCTGAAAACTAATATTCTTAAGGATGTAAAAATTGGTTGTATAAGGTTGCAAAATTATCTTGATTCAAGTTTTCATCCATGCTGAAATCAAGATTCAAAATTGCTGACATGCTGAAATCACATATGTCATTCCATTAGATATGAGATAATGCAAATCAAGATAACTTGAAATTTGATTAGATTGGTTGTATATGAGCCATTTAATTTGATTAGATTGCAACTGAATAACAGGACAATGTTTGAATTTGATTAGTTTGATTATTTCATACATTTTGAGAAATTGATTTCTCAAGTTTTTTTGAACTTAATAACAGGACAATTGCATTTCTTTTGAATCATGGAAGTTTGCAACTGAATAACAGGACAAGCTTGAGAAATTGGTAAGTTTTTTTGAACTGAGAATTTTGCCACTGTGAATCATGTGAATCAATTCCATGATTTAATATGAAATTTCTCAAGTTTTGTTGGCAATTGGCAATTCCATGTTTTTTTGAACTGAAATTTGAGTGATATTGAGAATGATTTAATATTGAGTGATATTTGAGTGATATTTGTTTCCCTCCCATACGTATTTTTTCTAATAGGTTTGAGTGATATTTCTTGATATAAAATTCCTGAGTGATATTTTTGAGTGACTTGAGCAATTTAATATCTCAATTCACACATCCATTCACACAAATTTAAATGAAAATGCTATTTATCTCAAGAGCACTGAGTGACTTGAGTGCTTATTTTTTTGATTTTTTTGATTGGTTATCAACTCACATTGATAATTTGCATTCAAAGATTTAAATTGATTTTTTTGATTGGTGCTCAAGGAATATGATTCCAATGAAAATCATTTTTGCTCAAGGAAAAAATCATTTTTGCTTTTGCCATCAAGCAAAAAATCATTCAGATATCCAATTTGATCTGCTTGATTTTGTGGAATTTTGATAGCCAATCTTTCAGATAGCCAATTCATTGGAATTTTTTGCTTGATTTGCTATCTGAATGATTGACCATCAAAATTGGCTTGATCAAGGATTGTCAATCATTCAGATAGCCAAAAATTGGAATTTTTTGGCTATAGCCAAAAATTGGAATTCAGATAGCCAAAAATTTGATCATATAGGACAGCATTCACTCATAGGACAGCATTCACTTATATGGATCAAGGATTGTCAATCATGAATGATTAAGGATTGTCAATCATTCAGATAGCCAAAAATTCAGATAGCAAATCAAGCAAAATTGGCTATCTGAATGATAGCCAATGATTGGCCATCAAGCAAAAAATCCTTGATCAAACCAATCATTCAGATAGCCAATCTGAATGAATTGGCAATCTGAATCATTAAGATAGCCAATTTTGATGGTCAAGCAAAAAATCAAGCAAAAAATCCTTGATCAAACCAGTCCATGCAAAAATATGATTCCAATGAAAATCATTTTTGCTTTTGCCAGTCCATGAATTAGATAGCAAAAATATGAGTCCATTAGATAGCAAACTTTTCCTTTTTTCAGTCCTGTGGCTAAATGATTATCAATGGACTCATTTACTTTTTTAGCTAAATGAAAACAAATCACAGTCACTCATACTTTTGTCCTGTGTCTAACTGATTTCATTTCACACTATACTTTTGTCCTGTGGCTAAAATTTTAAGATTGGACTAAGATTGGCAACATTCAACATAGACTTTTGAAATTTTAGTCCCTGAAATTCAAATATACAAATTTTAGTCCCTGAAATTTAAATATACAAATTTTTTTGCATTTGTTTCCTTTTATATATAGACTCTGAAATTTTTGTCTATGAAGTTGATATATGAATGTCTAAGCTCTACGCTCTGAAATTAAAATAGTTGAAAGTCTATGTTGAAAGATAAACCCAAGTGGGAAGCTCTGCATATGAAGTTGCAATGAAATTTATAATATCATTCTAATATCTTTCAACATAGACTTTTGTATATGTTTTTAATATCATTCATATACCAACATTCATATACCAACATTCACCTTTTGTATATGTTTTTTGAATTTTGTCAATTTTCCTGCTTGCTATTGATAATATCATGGATTTTGCAAGTTTGCTACTTGAAGCATCACATGTATTGCACTGAAATACATGCACTGATACTACAAAATTGCACATGTATTTACATGAAGAATCAATAACACTTACATGTGTTTGGTTTAAATATTTGCAGGACAAATTAATCATGGCTGTGCTTTGAAACTTTTGCACCAATCAATAGCATTTACTGAAACTTTTGCAAAAATCTGAAGAACACACCACTTTGCTTGAACATACATCAAGCTTGCAAGCCAAGGTATTATTGAAAATACATCATGCTTTGCTGTTGATTAATTTGCAGGACACTGTTTTGTCTTATTGAAAATACACCAAACTTTTTTACATTTTCCTTCAGCCAAATGTTCCCAAGTTTGATGTAAATTTCATTATATCCATATTTCAGCAAGCTATTTTGAAATTGAGCTGGCCTTGGATGTAATCCTTGGAAATTGATTTTGACACCCAAAAATGAAATTTGAAACTTTTATTTGTGGGACAACTCTTATCCATTTTGAAACTATTAGCAGGACAATGCATTGCCAGGATTCAAATATGAGAAATGTCTTTAAATATGCAAATACTCAGCAATTGAAATGTCTTCACATTCAGTTGCTGAGTATTAAGTATTAAGAATTAAGAATTTCATTTAGTTCAGCAAATACTAAGCATAACATTTAGTTGACTATATTAGCTGAGTATTAAGAATATTTGCATATTTCATTCAACATAGCTTAGTATTTGCTAAGTATTTGTAAGTATTTGCTGAAGTTCTTATTACTAGCTATATTGTTCTTCATTCAACATAGCTATTTTATTCTTCATTCTTAATACTGAGTATAACATTAATATTTCAAAATAGCTATTTTGTTTTTAATACTCAGCTGTGCTTTTCACCTATGTTCACCTATGAAATATTAAGAATTTCAGATATGCTTTAGTATTTGCAAATTGCTGAAGTTCATAATAGCTTAGTATTTGCTGAGAATTAAGAAGTTCTTAATATTATGTTGAATGCATACATAATTAGCTGAGTATTAAGAATTTCAAATTAGCTGAGTATTAAATGAAATATGCAAATACTAAGCATAACATATTTTGAAGACAAATTATGTGCCCAAATGTAATTCTTAATGTGAGAACTAAATAGGTTGGCTGTCAATATGTGAGTATTAAATGTCAATTTGTTGTTTTTGCAGTGGTTATGTAATTACACTTCAATTTTTGACTATTACTTGATATTTTTGTTTAACAGGGAGAACTTCATTTTGAATATTTCTATCAAGTTTACAATCAAGTTTACAGTCAATTGGAGTAAACTTGATATTTCCATCTGCTATGAATGTGAATATTTCTACCAAGTAACAGGGATTGAGGTAAAATATTCATACATTTACTGAATTGATACTTTATTCAAATGAATATGCCAATTTTGCAGCTTGGAATGTTGGAATATTGGAATGTGCCAATTTTGCAGCTTTAAAAAGTCCAATTTATCTCTATTCATTTTTAGATTTTTAGAATACTGGAATGTAATCAGGATATCCTGATATAACAATGCATTCAAATTTTGTTTTTTATCTATATCTTGCTGCACATTCAGAGATTGGTGTTTTTTATTTGTTTTTTTATTGGTTTTTTTCCATCCTTATATACAAGAATGTATACCTGATAGTGTAGCATATGTAATTTTTAGTGGTTTTTAGAATATTGGAATGTATTCAAGATTGTAACATCCTTATATAGCTCATTTAGATCAAGTTCAAGTTTCAAACTGAAATGATATTCTCAAACTGAAATGAAAATTTCAAACCAATGACAAATTTTTGTGCTTATTTTTCAAACTATTTTGACTGAATATTTTCAAAGAAATTAGAAACATATTCAATTTTGAAACTTGAAAGAATTTCATTTCAGTCAAAAGACTTAAATTTTGCCTGAACTTGAAAATGAGTATTGCTAACATGAATATTGAATATTGCACCTTGCATTTTGAAATTGAATTTTGTCTCATCTTATTTGAATTCAAAATTTCAAATTTTCATTCTAAATTTAAATTGCAACTGCCAATCCAAATAAAAATGCCTATTGCACCTTGAATTTTGTGCGTTTTGTTTTTTGCATTTCACCATATGCTTATGAGAATGCTGTTTAAAAATTATCAGGCAAGTTGATATTTTTGAATCGAGTATTCCATGAAATATTCCTTGAAATATTTTTGAATCAAATTGAGTATTCCATGAAATATTTTTGAATCAATTTCATTTTTTATTACTGTAAAATATATGTGACTGAATTTGATATTCACATATTCATCATTCTCTTCATCATTTTTTGAACTCAATTTTGAAGTGGGATATGCTAAAGTTCAAGTAACTGGATCCTAGCAATATCCTGGGATATGAACAATTGAGTTCAAAATTGGGATATGTGAATTGAATTGAATTGGGATAGCAATATCCTGTCAAGTAACAATTTTGAATATGTGAATTGAATTGGGATTTTGTTTATGAATTGGAATTTTGAATATCAATTTGAATTGTTATATGATATATTCTCAATTTGAATTTTGAATTTGAATTTTAGTTACTTGGACTGGGTAAGCTAAAGTTCAAGTAAATTGGATACATGATATCCTAGAGTTCAAAATAGAGTTCATATCCTGGGTATGCACTCAAGATAATTCTCAATTTTCAAGTAACCTCAACTTTCAAAATTTAATGTTAATTCTCAAATCAAATCAAATCAAATCCTGGGTATGCACTCAAGATTAACCCATTCTCAATTTGAACTCAAGTTCATATCCCAGGACAAGTTCAATTTTGTTATGTTCATACATGATAATTCATATCCCGGGACAGATAACATAACACTCATGAACTGTATGAAAGAGATACAACTTTAAAATCAAGATTGAACTGAAGTTCAATTTTCAAGTTATACTCAAAATTAAATCAACTTCATATCCTGGGATACAGATAATTCTCTATTTCATGTTAAGTTCAAAATAGAGTTCATATCCTGGGTATGCACTCAAGATTGAGATCAACTGAGTTCAAAATTTGCATTTTGAATCAAGTATGTTCACCAAGTGAGTTGTTCACATTACCAAGTGAATATTCTGTTTTCTATTTACATTATATAGGAATTGAAGTCATGATGTATCAAAATATCAAAATACATCAGGATATGTATTTGATATGTCAATAAAAAAATACACTGAAAGTTTTAAGATAAACCAATTCATGGCAGTTGCATTAGAATGAAACTTGACTGAAAGTGCAACTGCTATAAACCAAATCAAAAACTTGACTATTGGCATTGTTTTTCTCAGTTTATATTGGCATTGTCCAGGATTCAAAAATGGATATTGGCATTAATATCAGTTTATTCATTATTCTCAGTTAATGAATATTGGCATTATTTGGGGTTAGTCCAGTTTATATTCTCAGATTGTGTATGAGATTTCTGTGATTTATATTGGCATAGTCTAGGATTAATATTGGCATATTCTAGATTTTTGTGATTTTTCTTAAGTTAGCTATATCACATAAATATTGGCATAGTCCAGGATTCAAAAATGATTTTGATGAATATTGGCAGATTTATGTTGTGTATAATGCCAATATACACAAATCTCATGCACAAATCAGATTTATGTTGTGGGTATTGGCATTATACACAAATCTCAAATATATGCAATGCTAAACTTGATATCCTGTTAATTATGTTGTGAGTTTGATATTTTGATACCATTCAAAGTGTCCTGAGGATCATAGAAGCAATGCTAGAATGCAAAAATTCTCAAGTGATCCTAATCAAATATTCAGATATATGTGTCCTGAGGATTGAGATAATTCAGATATATTCAAAAATTCTCAGGACACATAGAAGTAGCAAAAATTCAAAGATTTTAATGAATGTGTAATTTTTTAATGCTAAACTTGATATCATGTTAATTTTGTATTATCATGTACCCAATTGAATTTCAAAATGTTAATTTCAAAAATGAAGAGCTTGATTATGTAAATGGGAGTATTTTAATTGAACATATACCATATTCTCAAAATGAACATCTAATATACGCTAATAATGTATTTTAATTGTAATTAGTTTGGGCTTAATTTGGATAGGGCTTTAGCTCAACGCAGTAGGATAGAACGAGAACGTGAACAAGAACAACGTAACATATCTCACGCTCTGCCTTCTGACGGTGTGCTTGATATACCTCACATAACACCAGCCATGACAACTTCTCCGGTTGAACAAGAAGATGATGTCTCGGCCTCGCGTAACGATATGATTTCCGGACAAGTTCCTGGACCATCTGTCAGGTCATTATCAACCCGACTGTACATAAAACCTTTTCACCAAGCCATGTATTTTAGTAGTGTTTATTTTTGTGTTTAAATTTGGATAGGGCTTTAGCTCAACGCAAAAGGAGAGAACGAGAACATGAACAACGAACCATATCTCACGCTCTGCCTTCTGACGGTGTCCTTGATATACCTCACATAACACCAGCCGTGACAACTTCTCCAGTTGAACAAGAAGATGCTGTCTCGGCCTCGCGTAATGCTATGATTTCCGGGCAAGTTCCTGGACCATCTGTCAGGTAATTATCAACCTGACTGTACATAAAACCTTTTCACCAATCCATGTATTTTAGTAGTGTTTATTTTTGTGTTTAAATTTGTATAGGGCTTTAGCTCAACGCAAAAGGAGAGAACGAGAACAGGAAGAACGAAACATATCTCACGCTCTGCCTTCTGATGGTGTCCTTGATATACCTCACATAACACCAGCCGTGACAACTTCTCCGGTTGAACAAGAACATGCTGTCTCGGCCTCGCGTAACGATATGATTTCTGGGGAAGTTCTTGGACCATCTGTCAGGTCATTATCAACCCGACTGTACATAAAACCTTTTCACCGAGCCATGTATTTTAGTAGTGTTTATTTTTCTGTTTAAATTTGTATAGGGCTTTAGCTCAACGCAAAAGGAGAGAACGAGAACAAGAACAACGAAACATATCTCACGCTCTGCCTTCTGACGGTGTCTTTGATATACCACACATGACACCAGCCGTGACAACTTCTCCGGTTGAACAAGAAGATGCTGTCTCAGCCTCGCGTAACGATATGATTTCCGAGCAAGTTCCTGGACCATCTGTCAGGTCATTATCAACCCGACTGTACATAAAACCTTTTCACCAAGCCATGTATTGTAGTTGTGTTTATTTTTTTGTTTAAATTTGTATAGGGCTTTAGCTCAACGCAAAAGGAGAGAACGAGAACAGGAACAACGAAACATATCTCATGCTCTGCCTTCTGGCGGTGTCCTTGATATACCTCACATAACACCAGCCGTGACAACTTCTCCGGTTGAACAAGAAGATGCTGTCTCGGCCTCGCGTAACGATATGATCTCCGGGCAAGTTCCAGGACCATCTGTCAGGTCATTATCAACCCGACTGTACATAAAACCTTTTCACCAAGCCATGTATTTTAGTTGTGTTTATTTTTCTGTTTAAATTTGGATAGGGCTTTAGCTCAACGCAAAAGGAGAGAACGAGAACAAATACAAGCAAGCACATCTCGATATATGACTCCTACCAGTGTACTCGACATGCCTCAAATCACATATGCAGTACCAACTTCTCCTGTTGAACATGTATATGAGGTCTCAGCCTCGCACAACGCTACGATATGTGCTGAAGATGATGAACCATATGCCAGGTTATTATTCATAAGAGCTCCTCTGCTTTAATGTAACTTAATTTTATTTAATTATTATGGTTTTATTTTGGCTAGGTGTTTAGCTCAATGTCAAAGGAGAGAACGAGAAAAAGCTCAACGAAACATATCTCGATATATGACTCCTATCTGTATACCTCAAATAACACCTGGATTAACAACTTCTCCAGTTGAACAAGAAGACGCTGGCTCTTCCTCGATCTTCCGAAGTCGGTCAACTCAGCATGGCTCTGGTCCACCAACTCTGGTTGATTTTGGTCGGCACCATCTTGGATTAATGAACATTCCATGCCCTCATTGTTCAGCCTTACACTGGTTGGATGAACAGTTGTCGAAGTCAACTTTGAGAACACATCTTTTTGGAACATGTTGTTTGCAAGGAAAAGTAAAATTGCCGAAACTTAATGAACCCCCTCCATCACTTAGAGAATTATATGATGGTGACAGTGAGGCATCAAAATCATTTCGAATGTATACTCGGGAGTATAATGCAGCTAATGCATTTACCAGCCTTGGTGTGACAATGGATCAAAGATTGATTGCTGGCAGGGGCCCGAACATATTTACAATTCATGGAGAATTACGCCATCGAACAGGATCACTTCTGCCCCAACCGGATCAAACAGCAAGTTATTGTCAACTTTACATATATGATCCGGATTCTGCTATGGAGTTCCGAAGTAATAGAAATCCACATTTGAGCAAGGATGTCTTAAAAATTATTCAAAATTGTTTATCGGGCATAAATCCATTCATCAAACTATATTGTCAGGCGTATTCTGTTTTATCTCAAGCAGATTCATGTGGTCATGATCTTCCTGTATATCTGCATTACAATTCAAACAAGGATCGTCGCCGTTATAACCTCCCAACCGTAGATGAGATTGCGGTTATTTTACCTGGCGATGGCTATCGACCTTCCGGGATGCGAGATATAGTTTTACATCTTCGAGGAAATCATCAATTAATGCAAATCAATGAGACTCATCCTGCATACTTACCATTACACTACGTCTTATTATTTCCTGATGGTCAGCTTGGATGGGAACCTGAGTTGAAGCAGTGGGATCCAGTTCAAAACATAGCATCAAGTAGACGCCTGACTATGTGTGAGTTTTATAGCTACCGTCTGTTTGAAAGACAGAACGAGTATTCTTCAATTTTGAGAGCGGGAAAGTTATTCCAGGAGTTCATAGTTGATGCTTGGGCAGCAATTGAGCAACATCGTTTGACATTCATCAAACTTAATCAACGAAAACTCCGCTCAGAGCTCTATCAGGGTCTTGCAGATATCGATGCATATGCCAGATGCGACCAAATTGGACAACGCATGATACTTCCTTCCTCTTTCACTGGCAGTGCACGTCACATGTTTGAAATATTTCAAGACTCGATGGCTATCACACGTTATAACCAGCACCCGGATATTTTTCTTACCATGACCGCAAATCCAAAGTGGCCAGAAATTACTTCGGCTCTACTGCCCAATCAAAAGGCTACCGACCGTCCAGATTTAGTCGCACGTGTATTTGAGTTAAAAAGAAAGGCTTTGATGAAGGAGATTGATGGCAATAATGTATTTGGAAAGAAAGTAGCACATGTATTTACAATTGAATTTCAGAAACGGGGTCTTCCACATATGCATGCTCTTTTCTTTCTTCGTGGACCCGATAAGATTCATACATGTGATCAAGTGGATAGAATTGTATGTGCTGAATTTCCTGATCCTGCTCAAGATCCTGCATTATTCGATACTGTGTCAAAATGTATGGTACATGGACCATGTGGTGCTCGGAATCCAAATGCCTCATGCATGGAAAATGGTAAGTGTACTAAGAAATACCCTCGAAATTATGCAGATGCAACAACCTTGGATCGTGATGGATATCCTATTTACCGTCGTCGTAGTAATGGGCATCTATATACTGTAAGGGGGCATCAGGTTGATAACCGCGATGTTGTGCCGCACAACAGGTATCTCTCAAGGCGCTTTAACTGCCACATTAATGTTGAAGTTTGTGCCGGGGTAAGATGTGTGAAGTACATTCATAAGTATATTTATAAAGGTCATGATCGGACCACAATGGTATTGGGCGCAGTAAATGAGATCCAACAATACCTTGATGCAAGATATATTGGACCACCTGAGGCTGCCTGGCGAATATTCGAGCATCCTTTGCATCAAGAGATTCCGGCAGTTCAAAGATTGATACTTCATTTACCAGGGCAACACCGTGTTATTTTTGATCCAGATGAAGATGTAGATGCAATAAGGTCTAGGGCTGAAAATGATAAGACAACTTTGACTGAATTTTTTACATGTTGTGCTTTACATGAGTCTGCGCATGATCTCACATATCAAGAATTTCCCCAAAAGTTTGTGTGGCATTCGTCAACAAAGGTCTGGACTCCAAGACAATCTGGATATGCCATTGGCAGAATGTATTTTGCCTCCCCTAATTCTGGTGAGAGATTTTATCTACGGTTGCTACTAACAGTTGTTAAAGGGCCAACATCGTGGGAAAATTTACGCACATTCAATTCGATCGAGTACCCTACATTCAAAGCAACATGTATTGCAAGAGGTCTTCTTGAAGATGATTCCGAGTGGAGACAATGTCTTGCCGAGGCTTCAATTATGAAAACAGGATATCAACTACGAAGACTGTTTTGTATTATTCTTATCGAATGTGTGCCGATCGACCCCCTTGCATTATGGAATGAATTTTCAATGCACATTTGCGATGATCTTCCACATAAATTGCAAACTTTATTTGCAATTTCTACCCCAACTCAGGGCCAACTTGAAGATTATGGATTATTCCTTATCAATGAATTGCTTGAGGAGTATGGTAAGTGTCTATCCGACTTTCCACCAATGCCACTTTCTGCTGGAGATTGGAATGAAATTGTTGGCAATAGATTGTTGCATGAACATCAGGAACTTATAAATAAAGCGAAACAATTGGATGCACAAAAAGACATTGATTGCCTCAATGATGCACAACGCAATGCTTATTTAGCAATTACTTCATCAGTATTTGAAAATAAAGGTACTACATTCTTCTTGAGCGGTGGTGCTGGAACTGGAAAGACTTTTTTGTACAATGCAATAGCAACAATGTTGCGTAGTCTTGGAAATATAGTTATCACCGTCGCGTCTTCCGGTATTGCATCATTGCTACTTAGCGGAGGTCGGACTGCACATTCCACATTTCGTATCCCGTTAGATGTGCATGATACTTCAATTTGTAATTTTAGCAAGCAATCCATGCAAGCTCAATTGTTCAGAAAAGCAAAACTTATAATATGGGATGAAGTACCTATGCAACATCGGCACTGTGTTGAGGCAGTGGATCGATCGTTACAAGATATGTGTGATAACCCCAGAGCATTTGGTGGTATTACTGTTGTTCTTGGTGGGGATTTCC
>JAULAV010007688.1:0-25149 GCA_030789695.1 Scilla litardierei | reverse complement strand
CTCTTCTGGTTAAAGGTACACTGCTGCTGCTCTTCTCTCATCAATCGTTTGCTTCGGGGTAATCTCTACTGACAAGTATCTCTGCCATGA
Organism: Scilla litardierei; assembly: GCA_030789695.1. Classification (NCBI taxonomy): domain Eukaryota; kingdom Viridiplantae; phylum Streptophyta; class Magnoliopsida; order Asparagales; family Asparagaceae; genus Scilla; species Scilla litardierei. Next base: position 25,059 of record JAULAV010007688.1, on the reverse strand, counting down.
AACAGCTTAATCTCTTCACAACTTTGAAGGTTCTAGGCTTTCTTGGTGCATTTTTAGTCTTTGTGGGTCATAGGACCCTCTCCTACCTTGCATCTTCATCGGTAAAGCTGAAGTCTTCTTGAGACGACGTTGAACAATTTTGTAGGCTTCGGATGTTCTAACAAGAGTAAGGCAGCAGCGCATTTCAATTTTGTAGGCTTTATATTTACCTGACTTGAGTTTTAAGGAATGGAGGAAAATTGAGAAGATATCGTTCTATTTACGAGTTGTACCATATCGACCAATGCCAAACAGAATTAGGACTAGCCAAAGTTGGGGATACCACAACCCCATTTTGAGATGGATTAGTAAGTTGAATTTAGATGTTTTATCATTGCCAAAAGTAAGTTTGTTTTCGTCGTCGTAGAAGAACTAGAGTACTTTATGGAAGCCTTGCATTTACACATCCTTTTCAGGCCAGGGAACTTTAAACTGATACTATGCTTGGCCTCTATATTTGGCTGCATTCTTGTTGAAGCTCTCTTAACTTTTGGGTAGGGTTGAATTGGCTTCCTGAGTTATTTGTTTGCACTATCGCAGACTATTTTGTGTTGAATGTTTAAATTGCACTGGAGCTGTACTGTGGACATGTGAGGATGATTTTATTTTTATTTATTAAAGCCTGTTAATATCTGCTGTAAAAATTACCTATTATACAAGTCAGGGATGTTTTTGAGTGAGCTTGTTGACTAGGACAAACGGGTTAGTAGGACGGTTGAGATTCAATCGTGATGAATATGATAAGAGTTTATGAAAATTTTGGGGGAAAACTAAATCGGGAGAGAAGTGATTTTTATGGAACTAAAATTTTAAATTTTAAGTGGAACTAAATTTTAGGAAATTAAATTATCTTGGTGGAATTAAATTCGTTGAACTAAATTAAAATTTTAAGTTTTAGTGGAAACCAAATCGTAATGAGCTGAACTTTGGATCTGAACGGTGGAAACCAAACCATTAAAATTTTAAGTTTTAAGTTTTTTATCAGTCTCCTTGTTCAGAATCACGCTCTCTTATTTCATGGAAATACGGGTCCCTTCGTGAGAGCTGTGTATTCTTTATTTTCCATCATTGGACTTCGTTAAAATAGTTATTTCTCAAAAAAAATCCTTGTTTTTATTCTTATTTTTTTTCATCATCACGTGATCCACCTACACGTATGTCATCACCGTGGTAACAACTTCTACCACTACCTCTGCCAAAGCTGCATCGTCGTTGTCTTCATCTGTCAAACTATTGCCATCACCATTATTATTGTGGGACTACCTCTACCACCACCATTGCCATATGTACCTACAAAATGTATGCCATCATAACTGGCTGATAGCCACTGCCATCTCTAACTGTCAAACCACCACCATCACTGACAATCCGATCATGACAATCCGATCATCACCTACGCCATTGTCTTCGAGGATTGCTCTTTGCACCTCAACCTTGAGGTGCAAAGATGGGAATTTAGCCCAAAGAAGTAAATAAAATGGGGGAGAGAGTGGATGTGATTTATCATGTGAAGTTAATTTTGCCATTTTTAGTTATATTCACATCCTTACACCTCAAACTTGAGGTGTAAACAGTCCGGTTCTTGTCTTCACTTGTTGAAGTACGACCTATCGTTGATGCTATCACCATATCCATCTGCAACCACCATTGCAACCACTACTATCACGCCTCGAAAAACTGAAGTTCAAACTCAGAAAATTTGATGGTATTAGTTTCGAAATGTTAACGTAACAACAGTCGTTACCAAACAGTTCTCACCAGCTAGTCTTAATGTTAAAAAACAATCTAACATAATGGAGATAGACGCCATCCCCAAACCCCCCCCCCCCCCCCCCCCACACGCGCGCACATGAGCAATATAGGCGTCATGTTGGATCCTATGGATGGTCAAGTGGAACATTAGATGGTGGTGAATAGTATTTTAAATAATTTTTCAAAGATCTTTAAATGAGTTACCAGTTAGAATCTTTTTAAACAACCTCAATTGAAATTTTACATCGGAAGAATATAAATGAAACATATGCAATAAACAATTACGGAAAAATACGTAAATTAGAGAAGCAATCCCAAACACCAAAGATTTTATCTTGGATTGGTCTCCCTTATCTACGCTAGGCCTGTTGACGGATGGGTCCCGCCAACTGTAGAGGAATCTGAAGTGGACTCCTCTGTCGAGGTGGAGCCTCGAAGTTCTTGCACCACAGACAGTCGTTAGGGGAGTCGGATTTGGGTTTCAACCCAAATCCCCTCTGATGCTTAAGTTAGTTCGGACTTAAGAGAGCTTAGGGCTGTCAAGATCGACCCCCAGAGGTTCGTCCCGAGTCAGTCACCTCAAGCTATTTGGAGGGAGAAATATAAGAATGGAAGAAGGATCAAATGTCAGAGTGTTAGAGTATCAGGTCTTTTGTATCTTGGGAGTCTGTGCCTTCTTCTGTTTGTTTCTTCTTCACTTATAGGTTCAAGAGTCTGTTCAGGGACGTTGTGGAATACCGTTCACCAATTATGGTGGCACAATCTTTTCTCATAAACAACCATAACCGTTGTCCACTCCTCCTGCCATGTATAAGCCTATTATCAACTGCCTACTTAAGCAATGGAAGCTCAAGGGCAAATGGCATGCGAGCTTTGACCAGGTTGGCAGCTAGCATCCTTCGCGGGCCTCGTGTGCTTAGTGGGCCCCAACGCTATCTTTATAGGCTTTTTGGCGATTATCTTCTCTCCTCTTCAAGTATCGGCCCAATGATTTAACAATGGCCCCCATCACTTGGGCTCAGACGATTATCTTGTGGTTAAGTGACGTGATGTTTCATTAATGGGGCACGACAGTCGAGGCGGAAGTATTCGAGTGTAAGTGCCAAAAATTCCACTCTTTCGATTTGGACGTTGTTGCATGCTCAGGTCGTTGACACGCGTCCCTAGACGATGAGATCAGCTTAGATCATCGATAGACATAACCTTGCTTTGATAAGATAGTTTTGGAGGGAGAAAGACTTCATCGCCTCAGGTCTTTTCGAATCGAACTTCTGTCTTTGATAATGTCTTCCTCCTCCGCTTGTGCCTCCGCTGGAACCTTGGCTTCCGTCCCTTAAAAAGAGAAAGGATACGCTATCGCACCCGATCGAGTTGCTGGCCAAGCCTCTCGGGTGGTGCCTGATCAGATCCATGATCTTCAAATAAGATATGTGAGGTGCGATTACCAGATTAGGTTGCCCCATGCAAAGGAGAGGGTTCATTCTCCTGGCGATTGCGAAGTTGGGTCTATGTCAAAGATTTTCAACATGGGCTTCGATTTCCTATGCACCCCTTTATGTTGTGCGTATTGAAGACATTGTGTTTTTTCCTTTGTCAATTGATGCCGAATGCGATTGGCATCTTGATTAGCTTCATAGCGTTGTGCGTGCTGAACGGAGTTGAACCATCCATAAGCTTGTTCAACTTCTTTTTAGGGTACACCCTCTTTAGTCTCTGGGTTAGTACATGATTGCTACTCGTCGTAGCAGAAAATTATTTAATGATCTTCCTACTGTTAGGTTTTCTATCATGCATAACTAGTTTATACGCAGCGGAAAATAGAAACCTACCAAGATCCATGCGTTTCTAATTGATTCGAATAGATTACTAACCTTGTGATGATCTGAATGTGTCGGACTACAGGTGCTGCTCTACGAACGACCACCCTCAATTGGTATCCACGCGAACGTCGCGAACAAGAATTGCGAGGGTGCTACCTCTTTCTCCGCAACTAGGGTTTCTCTCGCTCTTTGTTTTTCTCAAAAACGGAGGAGATAGATTGAAATCGTAAAAATTGAAAATCCTCTTTCTATATTTTATATAGAATCCCACGTTAACTCATTAACGCATTTCAGTTACGCGGTGATATCTTAGGAATAAGAATCCCACGTTAACCCCTTAACGCATTTCAGTTACAAAAATATCTTTAGGATAATATATTATCTGTTAACTCTTTAACGCATTTTGTTACACGACGATATCTTAGAGATAATATCTTAACGAGATACAATATCTGTCAGTTAAGATATTTCGCCTTATTGCAAATTTCAAATCAAATTCGAAATCATGTTTAAACTCTATCCTATCCATTCCGTTCTTTGTGTACGACCCAATAGGCTCATATCAAATTGGCAATGGGCTTAATCTCATTAAAAGCCCACGCGTCATAATTGGTCTCTAGCAAAACATTATGACTACCCAATTAATATGAATATCATTAGTCCGATATTAACCTAACCAATAGAATATGTCATAATCCTTTTATCACACGATATCTTATTAAACATACGTCATTGGCAATGTCATACTTATATTGTTCAAACATTTAATTTCTCTCTTTCTAAGTAGACTGATAAAATCAAATGACATTCATTTGAGCACGGCCATGCATTTCTAAGTCATACTTATCGAGGGGCCCATTAGATATCTCTCTCATAGGATCGGGACAAATTCCATCTTGTTCATTCACTTTCATATGCATAAGTCACATCATGTTTAATCATAACCTTTATGATTATCTGATTAAAGATAATGTTTGATTATGTCAAAACATGATGTTCCTTTTGTAGAAAACCGTGATGATATCAAGTCTAAGGATTCTGTGACATAACTATTATGAGATCATTTATGACACTAATCTATGTAATGATCTCATAGCGAGTCCATCCAGTACCTGTTCTCCAACAAGTACCTAAAAATTTGATTTGTATCACCATACATATAATTATCTCATAATTATCAACCAAACTCATACTAATCTTAATTCTTTATTAAATCTTTAATGATGAATGACTAGGGATGCTTAGAATAACATAAAACAGATATTCAAACATTATTATAAAGAAATATGAAAGCAATATAATAATAAAATAAAAGAAACATTTTATAAATGAAAATGACATAAATATAAATGTCCAAATATTTGGCCTAGGGAAAAATCACTAACACCTACCTCCAACCCAAAATGGAAGGACCAATTTGTGTTTGTGGTATTTTCTGGCGATGCAAGTTTTGTCACTCGATGGGGGGATCTCGAGCTTGCCATGAATGAAGACAAGCCCCTTTCCAAAAAGGAAGAAAAGGTTGCCAATCTTCTGCTGAAGTTACCTGAAAAGAGCAAATCGACAAAATGGCTCTTGTCCGATGAGACGCTACTCAGGGCAGTTGGATGAAAGGTCAGATCTCTCGCTTCGTCTATAGCATGTTCTTCTTCCTCCTGAATATTTCTTCGTCTTTTTAAGTATGGTCGGACATGAATACCAGGTCGAACCAGCGGTGCGGGAGGCGCTTAAAGCTTCCATTAGCGAAGCTGAAAAGGATGTGCACATTTGAATGAATCTATTTGGATATGGAGTTTGAATATAAATGGCTATGGGATTGAATTTGAGTAGCTATTGGATTTGAATTGAATCTCATTTAATCGTCTTTGATTTGCATGAGATTCTTTATATCTCTCCATGTTAGACCAAGTCTTCAATTTGCATGGCATTAGGATTTGAATGTTGCACCAATTGATTTGAATCAATTCAAATATGGATTTGAATTGATTTCCTTCTTATCTTTCCATCTTTGACTTAGTCCAATATTTGTAGCCATATTCTCCATATCTGACTTGTTTCACTTGGCTAATGCATGGCACATTCTCTATCACTTTTACTTAGTCTCCCTTTGCTTATTTGCGAGAGTGTCATTCCTAAAAACACTTAGCACACACATTAAATCGTTCACACACGTTTGTTATCATCAAACACGAAGTCATCGATCGTTGTATCCAATTACACGTTGTATCCAACATATAAGAGGGGAGGGGTTATAATAATTGCATGAACAACAAGTAGAACTTGCTAAAGGAAATAACAACCACAAGTGCAATGCAGAGGCACAGTTACAACGAACTACAAAGTTGAATAAATTATTTATTTAATTAGTTTTGTGCGTTAGAAATCTGGGTATCGAGTAGAACAGAAGAAACTGGACCTCACCCACAGTGGTGGGTGGATGCTATGACTCCCCCAGATACACTGTACAAAAGGAGCCATGATCCCCCAGATACTGTTACAAAAGGGACCCAAAACTCTGCCCACTCCCTGCTGGGCTGGCTCGTCAGGAGTGCGAGTGAAACCACATAGCAAGTCCAGCCCATATGCCTTCCCACTACTCAGGTTTCCCCCAACCTCATGTTTATAGCTCGCCCTCCTTTAAAAGGACCGAGTCATTTGTTTACTTATAAACATACATGCATCAGCATGAAAGTTATAAATATGAAGGAAATCATCATGTCGGCATGGCCATAGCACTTTATTTCTAATCTCTTCTTTGCCATATTTCACAATATACTTGGGACATGCATCTCCTTGCCCATTCTCTTTTCCATTTCCATGCATTACAACAAAAAGGCAACGACTTCCATGAATCCACAACCAAGCCAACCTCACAACATCATATAAATACCATAGCATCATGAAACATAAGCCAAGACATGTATTGAACATCATGTAACTACCAATGACATTATGAAACAAAAGTTATATCACATAGGAAGATGCTGGAAATTATAAAAGTTCATCAAACAGTGCTGTTTCCAGGGAATTATAATCATCATATGAGAAAAGTCCCAACTACAAAATTGTAGGTATGCACGTTTTACATTGCACACCAAATTTCAGAAAATAATCATGATTGTGTGATTTATGGTGGCCAAAATGGTAACATGTAGAAATTCTGCAGAAAAACAGAAAACTGCATCAATTCAATCAGTAAATTATTCTTAGTTGCAGTCAGATATGGATGAAGTGCAAAACATGAAAATTGTGTATCTTGAAGAGTAGATATCCAAAATGTCCTAAAACACCTAATTCCGATAAGCACAGTGGTAGTTATAGTTGATTTAATGTCGGTTATCCAAACTAGCAGAATTCTGCTATGTTGCAGCTCAAGTCATTTTAACATCAAAAGTTGGCTGAATATATAATTAACACCCAACATGACTTTTGACTAGAATTCTGAGACACACATGAATATAATTTTTTCATGATTTTATTCGAACTGAAAATAACAGATATCCACAGTTTAACATAGGACAGTTTTGCTGGAACTTGAAAAACAGATTAGCAACAACTCTGAACTAAAATACACTAACATGCAAGTGACATATCAAGATGGATAGTGATTCCTATCTCGAGTAGCTCTATTTCCTCCTCTAAAACACCAAGCTTGAGCTTTCTCCATGGCTCCTCAAATCTCCTTCAAGAAAGCTCCCAACTTGCTTAAGAAACATCCTCTTTAAAAGCCCAAATCAAACCCTTCTACTAACATATTGCATAAGAGAGTTAATGGGAATAGAAAGGGAGGATTTTTCCTTGAAAAACTTGGGGAAAAGGCAAGGGGGAGGGGAAGAACGAAAATGGGAAAGAGAAAATGAGAAAGAAAGAGAAAAGAAAATGAAAATGAAAAGAAAAAGAAAAAGAAAGAAGGAGAAGAGTATATAAGAATCAAAGAGTCAACTAAACAAAGATATTTCTTCTAAGCATCCTTTTGTTTACAAGTTTGCCATTCCTCTAAACATACTCTCTTATCTTTAATAGGATGACATTGAAGCTACTAACATAACTACCCCTCAGCTTGGGTGTAAAATTACTTCCCAAGCCATCCCATACACAGCATACTTAGAATCAACCAGTGGTACATACACATACAAGTATCTGAGACATACATAGATAACAATCTGTACACAGATACACAAGGATCTGTACATAGATAAATGAAGATAAGTACCCACAGATCTACTACACAAGCATGTGCACACACATATATAAGAAACTGTACATGCTTATAAACTGCACTGGACAAAGATATGAAATACGCACATATACAACCCGAAGTACATACATAAATATGTGTCCACATATATATAACGAATGTACACACATATATCACTAACTGTACATACATACACACTCAGCTGGACATACACGGAATACCACGGAAACATGCATACAATCCCGACTACACTGTGAACATACCTACAATGGAATACGAACGCACTTATAATATAATAGGAACACACGTGTATTATGGTCTGAACACACATATACTACAATACCTACTAGCATACACACGCAATACTGTACAGCATACCAAGTTTAGAAAACAAGGTCTAACATGCCAAGCAATGGGATTGGGCAAAACTTGCAGACAATCCAGCAATGGATCTTTTCCTCCGCCCGTTTTTGACAAAGCGACGCCCAAAATGGAAACTTTCTCCACGTACGACGCCCCGCACCGAAGTTACTGTGCAGGAGCGAGATCTGCCGTCTGTTTTATCTCCAAAGATCCGGGACGCAGGACTCGGAACGAACAGGTGGACGGTCCAGATGAAGACCTGCGGTCGGCGCACTGTAGACTCGCCCATCGAAGCTGGCTTTGTTTGTATTTTGTTATCAAATAACGTCTGATAAAAAACATCATCATTTATCATCTCTACCACATGAAACTCCTCTCCGTCGCCCCCTCCACTCACGCTGCCCGCACGCCCCTCTTTCTGTCGCCTGTTATATATAAACATCATCTCTCCGTCTCTTCACTCTCCATTCCTAGGGTTTCGGTTTCTTTCTGATTTGTGAGGGGGAGAGGGGGGGATTAATTAACTGCAGATCTAATTGTTGGGAGATCGTTGCGTCTGCAGCTCAGATCGTCATCGTTGTTCTCGCCTCCCGATCTTCCTGCTGCCGCTGCTGAATTTGAGACCGGATTGGATCGGTCGGTCGGTCGGTCGATTGAGCAGGGAGAGGGATGGAGGAGAGCCTGGTGTTGAATTGGGGGGTTTTAAGAGCCGTGCTCGCGATCATACAGTGGTGGGGTTTCAATGTCACAGTCATTATCATGAACAAGTGGATCTTCCAGGTATAATTGATTCCCCTTTTGTGTTTTCCGGTTTGGATATTTTGGATTCTGTTTTAATTTGCGCACGGTGTATCCGTTGTGCGAATTGGATTTGATGCTTGATTTTAACGTTTCATTTTTAAATTTGTTGCTTTCCTATAAAAAATATGGATCTTTAGACACATGTTGAGGTTAGTGCACAGTAAATTTCCTGTGCTACGAGCGATAGAAAACCTGAAAAAAAAAACAATTTTTGAAATTTTTTCCTAAGTTATTGAACACAAATATGGGTGAACCCTAGATTATTTGATTCTCGATCCGCTTGTTGCGAAAGGTTCTATTTTTCTGGTTAAATTTGTAACAGTTAAATTGAGTGCCAAATAACTTTGGGTTCACTTGGTTTTTGGTGTGATGATCATCCATGATGTAGAACATATATCGAAAAAAAGTTCAGAACAATAAATAAAATGATTTATATGCATGTCAGCTTAAGAAAATTTTCCCTGCTAACTGCACATTTACATTATTATCACACACACATATATATACTAGTTATAACCCGTGCCCTCTGGCACGGTTCATTTAAATTCTTTGTTTCCCCAAAAATTTTCTCCCCTCCAAAATTTTGGGACGTATAATATTCCACTTCACAATTTAAAAGAACAAAAATTTAGCGGACGCCTTCAGCGCACGCAAGCGCATAAGTAATTAATTCCATGTAATTAACTCATTCCACATAATTAATTTTTTTCCATAAGTAATTCAATGTTTTCAAACACTCATCTTGACCATTCTTTTACCAAGATTAAATCCTAGCTATTCTTCTTCATTCCACATAATTAATTCTTTCCCATAAGTAATTCCACATTCCAAAACACTCATCTCATCCCTTCTTTTACCAAGATTAAATCCTAGCCATTCTTCTATCAACGTCTTTATACATCAGCATGACATCAGCTTGTCCTAGTCAGCAAGACAATTCAAAAAAGTCCTCAAATGTAATATAGATATCTGTATACACACACATATCAATATTTCCTCCTTACCTTGCTCACACAAATGCCGTCCTCTTCTTTTCGACAATAGGATCCATTCAGTTCGTTCTTCATATTTAAAATCTCAAACTATCAATTTTCAAATGAACCATGTGTTTTGATCGTTCATTTAACCGTTGCAAAAAGTTCTGTTATGATGAAATCATTAAACTCTTTGTAACGAGTAGATAACAAACAAAATTAAGGGTTTGGTGTTTTAGAACATGGTGATCAAAATGAATAGTTCGGATCAAAAGAAAAAAATATGGGAGGTTGGATTTTGACACTAGCCAATGAAGAAGTAGGAAATTTTCTCCCTAGCTGATACTCATTATATATATATATATATATATATATATATATATATAGTTTAATGGGTATCGGGTGGCCAATGAGGATTTTCCTCCTTGGTTCACCATCGGCCAAGCCCCCCATCATATTGTTTTTGAATTTTTTTTCCAATACGCTCTACACCTTATGGATGATCAGCACACCAAAAATCAAGTGATTCCAATACTTTTTGCATATCGATCCACCTCTTGCAAAATCAATGGTCGCATAACATAGAACTTTTTGCAATGGGTGGATAGATGGGTAAAAAGTGTTGGAATGACTTGATTTTTGGTGTGATGATCATCCATGAGGTGTAGAGCATATTGGAAAAAAATTTAACAAAATATGGGGGTGCTTGGTCGTAGGTGGACCAAGGAGGAAAATCCTCATTGGCCACCTGATACCATTACACACACATGAGAAAAATAAACATGGGAATCAGAAATTTCCTCTTACATATGTATGTGCGTATGTGTGTGTATGTATGTATGTATACATGAGAAAAATAAACATGGGAATCATCTAGCTAATGAAGAAATTTCCTTCTCCATGTATATATATATATGTATGTATATACGTATATATATGTGTGTGTGTGTGTATATATATATATATATATATCCCTATCTCTCTGTGTGTGTATGTTTGTATGTATGTATGAGAAAAATAGGCATCAGTTAGTGAAGGAGGAAGGAGGATATGAAAAAAAGGGCATCCGTTAGCCAATGAAGAAATTTCCTTCTTCCTCCTTGGCTAACATCAAACCCACACTCACCTACGATCAAAAACCCATGGGATCATCTGAAAATTGGTAGTTTGGTATTGTAAAGCATGAAGAACAAACTAAACGGATCCGATCGTCAAAGGAGAAAATTTTCTCCTTGGCTATTTGCTATCCATGTTGCTTTTATATAAAGGTAGAGTTCAAAATATGGATCGTGGATTCTTTTGCTTCAAATTAGGTAGGTATGCGATTTCACACGATAGGAGCTCAAATTAGATCTAAGAAAATATATGCAGCAAGTTCATGGGAATTAATTGAATCGAATATTTGGTTGCAAATATATTAGGAAAGTGATGGGATTGCAAATGAAAACGAGAGAACTGAAAGACGTAGCTTCTTTCTTGTCAGGGCGAAGTTCCATGACCATGCTTTGTTGATGCCTTCTCACGGGGGTGGAAATCTTAGTCCTATTGCAGTTGGACCTGTTCGTGCCCTTATTGGTCCTAGAGGAAAAGCTCATGTATGGGTACTGCCTGTTGAGTTCTGCTTTTGCTGGTCGAAGGGCGGATCTGGAAATGATAGTTGACGCTGGCCGCATAAACATAGTTTTTCCTCAAAATCTCTATATGATCTAAAAGTTATAATAATCGTATGATATCATTTTTGATAAAATTGACAGAACTGCTAGAAAACTTTCTATTTTCTCTATCCATGTGGAGATATAAATAATGAGTTGGTGTGCTGGAGAAACCTTCAGGTGCAACCCTATTAGAGGGCCGAGGTAGACGACCTACAGAGGGGTTAGTTTGTCCTAACATAATACATGGTATTAATCTTTATATTAATTACAAAACTCACCATTTTAATTTTTAACGTAATGACGTGAGAACCAAAATGGTAACAACTCAAATCAGGATGCAGCTTATAAATTGGTTAGATATTTATATCCCTAATTAGTAACAATTTGGTGTACATATCTGGTTTTAATACATATTCAGTTTTTAGACCACCCACATATGCTTAAGATAACAAACACCATGTACCCATTCAATTTTGTCTCTTTTACTCCATGTAGCAAATACTTTGTGTGTGGGTGGAAAGATTCAAGACAACTCATTTATTGTACTGAAAAAAATTCATTTAAGGTCTAATAAAAATCAAAGTATTGTGATATTTATTTCTAATTTGTTTTTACCATAATTTCACGTTGCCAAAATTCGTTGTGTCCCTTCGTCCACCCCCATTAGTTTCTCTGTCATCCTAAAACCCAGTTATCCGACTCTGTATCTTATTTTCATGATTTACCCAGATGAGTAGTACACATGCGAAACAACTAGATAAATAAAATTATTGTTCGAAGAAAATAAAATATAAATTTATTTGTATTCAGATTATTCTTAGAAGTGCAAAGCTAAATTACGTGATTGTTTTTGCGTAAAAGCAAATTATTAAAAAAATATTTATATATTTACAGTGCATGAGTTTTGTTAAACCTTTTCTAAAAGGATTTCTGTGGAGTACAAAAGGCAGAATTGCATGGGTACATGGTGTTAAGGAGTGCCATATGGGCAAGTATATTATTGCCCTTCCCTATGAGAAAAATACCTTATCTGATCATGGGAAATGGCCATGCCCAAAGAAAGATGTAAGCATCTGTGAGACTGTGATGATAAAAGAAACTTTACGTGGTCATCTACAATCCAATAGGCAGAAATGGCAGTGGCCAGAGAAAGATATTAGTCACTTGTGATAATAAAAGCATACCACAAGGAAAAAATGTTGTGATGACATTTTTGTTCTGATCTGGGTGGTAGGTTTTAGTCCATGTCATGGTAGCATATATGAGAGAGATGTTATAGAGTTGAAAGGATGGGCTAGGTACCGTGTCTTCTGTTACAGGAATTTCCATGGCATTTCGGTAGGGAAAGGAGCCCATTATCCAGTGTCAGTCCTAGGTGTTCAATTGGATGACTATGCAAGTGAAGGTCAACATACACTGCAGCATAGCAGGGTGATCATCAGCCTGCTTTCCGTGCTGTCTACAGGGTCTAGGCCGTTGGTCAGATGATTCTCTTCCTGAGAATGGAAGAGTGCATATAATAGCTTTTGTAGGTCAAGTTCTCTGTTTCCCCCGGTTTTACCCTATAAATAAGGAGACAAAATTTCATAGTTCACTTGAACTACCCATGTTTGAGAACTCGATATTTAGTTTCGGTCGTTATTTGATTTAAATGTTTCTATAGGTTTCGTTATTTTCAAAAGGTTTCACCAGGAGTTTTGGCTTCAAATATTTTGTGCAAAACATATATATTCTTAGTGTCCATAACCACTGCAATTTTAATATGTTAAGATGTTTGCATAAGTATTGTCTAAAGAGTACATAATGTAAACAGCACGTGATATTAATACAAACTAATTTACCGATTTAGAGTTAAATTGAGACTATGATCAAAGTTATATTAAAAATTAAAAATATATTAAATTATGATAATATAGGATTTATGAATTTGGTATAGCAACATAAATTAGATGGAGATGATATTTTTAACAACTATAAACATTTGAGTTTCCATGTTACTCCCTTTATTTTTGAATTTTTGTATGTTTTAGTATTTTTGTCGGAAGCTTACAGAACATGTCTAAAACAGGCTGATTCCAAGTATCTTATGTCTGATACTTAGCGAAATCCAAACATGTCTAAAATGGGCTGATACCAAGTATCTTATGTCTGATACTTGGCGAAATCCAAACTGAATGTCAGTTTCACACCACTACTCAATGAACCGAGACGAAACAGATGAAACCTTGTCCTTGATTCATTTCGCCTTCTTTTCCTTCATCTTCTATTTTTTTGCCATGGTTTCTTACATTGTAAAAATTAGCATATCATAGTGGAAGAATTAATTTAAAGATATATATGAGGAATGCACATAAATAATTTTGGAGCACTATTGGAGGATAATGAATTGATGGTGCAAAGCACCATCTTTAGAAATTATTTAGCTATAAAATTTGGACACTTATTTGTCCTATATTGCATATTTAGGTGCATTAGCACATCAGGATCAATATAATGCTGCAATATTCTCTCTTATGAATACCTGCACAATCTGTTCTAATACCTTATGCCACATAATATGTTACTGGTCGGGAATTACAGTAAGCTATGCCAACGCTTTAATTATGTATAGTTTCCCCAAAATCACCGTAGCTTGCATATTTCAATTGAGCTCAAGTTTCAATCATCTAAAACCTCGGTGTAAAATCAGATTAATTTCTGAAACAAAAATGCCATTTCTTAGTCTTTGATCAATTTGCTCTATTATACCTTCATTATATGGCTATTGTCTTGTAAGCTTGATTTTATGCTAGCTTTGGAATATTTTATCTCTTTTGAAATAGGTGGCCAACTAATTCTTCGTAATTTAGTTGCAGCTTGATTTTGAGGAAAACACAGTAACATGCAGAACCAACTAATTCTTCAGACAAAATAAATACTGAAACCTATCTAGCCCTAATATCCCATTCTTTTGTAAACACCCTTAGGTATATAGTCGGGTCCTAATGTTATGGTGTTTACATTTTGTTCAAAACACACTTAAGTTCACCATACCCAATTATTTTGACGACATCTATAATTCTTACCATGAATAATATTGATATATTGTTTATAAACATTATGACAATCATTGTAGTTCTTGTTTACGTGATTATTTAACCGTGTTTTGAAATATAGTTTTCCTATATCACTGTCTTGATTCGTCTGCTCGTGTTATTTGACTGTCATTCTAACCAGACAGAGAGTTCATTCCTTTGTTTTTTGATAATATTCAAATAGGTGGAATGTTTTCTTGTTTCAAACTCTTTTATTGGATAATCTGAAATTAGTTTTCTGTTTACAGAATCTGGATTTTAAATTTCCTCTCACAGTATCATGCATCCACTTTATTTGCTCTGCTGTTGGAGCTTACATTGCCATCAAATTGCTGAAGATTAAACCACTGATTGAAGTTGATCCAGAAGACCGTTGGAGAAGAATATTTCCTATGTCCTTTGTTTTCTGCATCAACATTGTACTAGGAAACGTGAGCTTGCGATATATTCCTGTTTCCTTCATGCAGACAATAAAATCATTCACTCCTGCAACAACAGGTTTGACAAATACTCTGTCACCATTATTTTGGCATTCTTAACCGTGTCTCTTCTAATATATTTTCATTTTACAATAGTTGTCCTTCAGTGGCTAGTATGGAGAAAATACTTTGACTGGAGAATATGGGCTTCTCTTCTACCCATTGTTGGTGGGATTCTTCTTACTTCTGCTACAGAGCTTAGCTTCAACGTATTTGGATTTTGTGCTGCCTTGTTTGGCTGTCTGGCTACATCTACAAAGACCATTCTGGCAGAGTCCCTCCTTCACGGATATAAATTTGACAGGTAGGTTCTCTTTGAAGGTTTTGGATTTCAATATGAAAATGTTTACATGTTTTGTTGTGTATATATTTACATGGTGATGTTAGTCAAATTTTGCCTTCAGTATCAATATTAATTCAGCTTGCTAGTTAATTTCTCAGTTCAGACACTGTATTGGTCATCACAGGTGGCCAATGGTATTCCCTAACGGATAATTATGTTCATTTTTATTATTCTTTTTCTGTCCAGACACCATATAAATCTCCGCAGGCGGGCCAATCTTTTTTCCATTAATCACACATCATCCAGAAAATGACTAACTTTGTTCATTACCATTGTTGCTAATATGAAGTTGGTTCCCCATGTTTGCGTCTCTGTGATGTTTGGTGGAGTGGTGATATTATTGTAGGCTGTACCACTCAAATTTAAAGAGATCTAAAGCATATTAAAATCAATCGTAAAGGAGATAATAAATAGCACAAACAATCAAAAGCCTAAACCAATAGCTCTGATAAAATATGTACGGTTTTATCTATCGTAACATGATATAAACTCGTAATTCGTATGCACAACAGGAATATGAAGGACAGCAAAAGCGAATATCGCAAACAATCAAAAGCGGATATCGTAAAGGAGATAATAAATAGCACAAACACTCAAAAGCCTAAAGCAATAGCTCTGATACAATACATAGGGTTTTATCTAATCGTAACATGATATAAACTCATAAATCTTATGCACAATAGGAATATGAATGACATCAAAAGAGAATATCTTGGCCTTGGATCTTGACTTTTGATTGCTACATCTTGAAGACGATATACTTGTCAAACGACTAGCAACGTCACAAAGTTGAAGTATAGCTTTTGGTGCCTGCAACATAGCGGTGACAGAGGAGTTCTAGATTTTTGGGTAAATAGATTTCTTATCAATTAGTGTATGAACCATATTTCTTGGAAGAGTGGAGAGACCTTTATTTATACGCTTTCATCCTCAAAATCTTAATTAAATATTCTCTATTTTAAGGCACACAAGTTCGCTAGGTATTCTATTAGGAATATAGTACTAATATGGACTTGTATATGGCTAGATTAAGTAATTACTCTATGAGGACCATGCCTCTTTTAGGATCCAAACACAAACCCTATTGGGTTTACTCCACCGCCCAAACTAGCCGGCACACCGGGATCAGACCTGCTTCACGGACCCGGATCCGACCAGTTTAGCCCTTTAAGTCCAACACGGCACATTAGTATTTTTGTGCCCTATAACTTTGTCTATAGTTCTAAGTGAGCTCGCAATGCTTATAATTATCTTATGAAGAATAAAATTAGTGGAATCGGATTCAGATCCTGGCTTCCAGAACGTTTGAAGAATGGATATGGTGACCACATAATTATTTCTGATGAAGGCAGAATTCAGTTTTGCTATTTATTATTTAAAGATGCTTGTTTCATCCAGACTAGTTCGGGTAATAATGTGTTTTTAGGGGTTCCTTATTGAAAAGAAATTTTTTATCGACAAATGGGTAATATAGCATGAGTTATTTAAGAGAGGGGAAACATGATAAGTTAAGAGAGGACAGAACATAAATTCAATAAATAAACAAGTGTAATGATGCATTCCCAACACCCCTCATCTCCCAATCTTTACCAGTTGCTGTGTTCCATCCATATGGTGTAATCGGATACCATTTGGTATGGAAACCCGCTTTTCTGCAGTTATGGATCCAAAGTCTGAGATTTATTGGCTGTCGTAACATTTCAAATAATTTCTGTCCAAACGATTCATAAAACAACGAACTGCCATTGATTATTGAACAATCTGAACGGATTTAAAAACACATTTTATGTTTGAGGAAAAAGAAACTCTAGAAGAGAAAACGTGAAACCAGCTGACAACGCAGGAAATTTCTGCTCTGCAGCTCAACAGCTCAACAAAACATAGTGTGTATCATCCCAGTGGATGGTCCATGCCGTTATCATGATTTGCAACCTTTGAGGTCCTTGTGGATAAAAATCGCAGGGATTGGATTTGGAGCTGACTTGGTCATCCATTTAGTGGTAAATCTGTCATACTCTTATGAAACACTTCAACTTGCAAACACCCAACATATTGGCGAATAAAATCAATCGGGGGAGTCTGGTAATTGGTTGCCCCTTGAATGATAATCTGGAAATTGGAAGCTTTATACTGATGTGATATGTAATATAATCTTATATTTGAAATGTATGCATATTTATTAATAAAATGGTGTTAGAAGCTTTTTTTTGCGCATGACGGGTAAGGTCACGAGCCTTTCAGCCGTTATTTCATCGGCAGCTACTCTAGCACCAGGATTCCATCTTGCCAACATAATTTCATTGCTTATGGCACCAAATTTTAGCATGAATTAGGAATTATTATTTATAAGTTTCAAATAAATAGCTTAGCTTTCAAGTTTTATGTGCACTAATTTTTTTTCTTTCAATTCATCAAATGCACGTCCCATCCAACAACGCCAAGTCTGACACTAAATTTAACTTTTATGCAGTATCATTAAAGAGATAATGAAACTATCATGTGATGTGATATAGGCAATTTTTCTGTTTTTCCCTCTTTTATTTTTCAAGTGATTTTCCTGTATTGTGTTCTGCAGTATAAACACAGTCTACTACATGGCCCCTTTTGCAACAATGATACTGGCAGTACCTGCACTCTTGATTGAAGGATTTGGGGTTTTTAACTGGTTTTACACACACCAATCCATTTCTTCAGCAATGATAATCATCTTTACCTCAGGAGTTTTGGCCTTCTGCCTCAACTTCTCCATATTTTATGTGATCCACTCCACCACTGCCGTCACATTCAATGTAGCAGGCAATCTGAAGGTGACCGTATCAAGTTAGCCCTTTCGATGTCATGTTCGTAACGTTTCCCTTCTCATGCATCGACATTTTATTTACAGGTTGCAGTTGCAGTCTTGGTTTCATGGCTTATCTTTCGGAACCCGATCCCAGCTATGAATGCAATCGGATGTGCAGTGACACTCTCAGGCTGCACATTCTATGGCTATGTGCGGCATAGGTTATCCCAGCAACGACCTGGGACACCTCGAACTCCCCGAACACCTAGGAGTAGAATGGAGATGATTTCACTTGTCAATGACAAGCAAGATAAGGTGTAGTAACACTCGTGGATCGTTTTTAGCAGTTGACCGTCAGCACAGATGACATGAGCTTAAGATTATAGGATGGCAGTTATATTGTTGGCCTTGTTGCTTTCTAATCTCCACAACACGGAACTCTTCACATGTTTCTCATCAGTTGCAGGCTCTATGTATCTAGTCTATATTGCCTGGTAGCTGCACGATGAGCTCAGATCATGCCATGTACCTTTTTTTCCAACTTTTTCTCGTTTTCCCCTCACTACTATTCAAAATCAAACATATAGAAGAACATTTGGTTATAATCTAATCTGCAAACTCTTATTCTACATGAATTTTTATATGTTTCAACTTTTTGATAGAACATGCCTTGGATCATATACAGCTTGTGCTCTACTTTGAAACCTTGATAACCGAGGGAAATAAGGTATTTATATAGAGAATACATGGGGCTTGTACAACCACATTTTTGTGTCTTGTTATATGAGGAGATGCCTCACATGTCACATGATTCCCATTATTCTATATAAAGAGGAAGAGGATCATGACGAAGTGCATTACAAAGCTCCTGGGGTCGGGTCAGTTACACAACAAAGAGAAGCACACAGTAGATAACAAGCAGCTCTGGTTAAGCCTAGATGACAACCCCTAATTTGATTGGCATAGTCAAACCAAAACATTATTCTGTATTTGGGTGATAGCAGAAGTTATGGGCCTCAGGTTTAGGTGTTCTTAGGCTCATTTGAAAGCTAATATAAGACCTATAAGTTTTATGAAGTGACCGACTCCAAATTCTCCCATTCTAAAGTTCAAAACTCGGCAGAAACAGTCCATACAATGTTTCCGATTTTAGCATAAAGTTCTAGATATTAGAATAAAACAAACCGAGGTGCGTTGGAAAGCTAGGAACAAGATCTACAATTTCATAAAGGGCCCATCTCAAAACTGAGCCAAAATTGTGCTCTAAATTCAGTTGGTGATTACTTAAGAAAATCAGCAAAAATCCTGATTGAATCTTAACAGCAGATACGTTGATTTTTTTTGTTTTCCCGGTTTTGATCGTATTGGATTGCCATCAGATATGGGGTTTTTTCTGTTTTGATCAGATAAGAAGTGTTTTATAAATGGAGGGATGTGGAAGACTGAGGGAAGATTCATAAAGTGATAAAAGATTGAAGTGTGTGAAGTTGTGATTTTGATATAAAGCTGAAATCTCAAGATTTCTGCAATTGAAAAACGAATTTTTTTCCCTTTCTTCCCTTCTTCTGAGTTTTATGTTTTAAACTGTTATTCGGTAAGGACTAAGGATGTTAAATTTTAATTTATGTTTCAGAAACAGTTGGTATGTTTTGTTGTCTATGAATTGCTAGTTTTCTTATTCTAGGACTAGGATGTAATGTTGAATTTCTGATATGAATTGCACAGGGTTATATTGCATTTCTTCTTAATTGCAATTTGATGATTTTGATTTTTATTCTTGCAAATTAACTGACGGTTAATTGCATGCATAAGGTGTTGAATGATGAAACGAAAGTTAAAGTCCATATTAGTTTGTATATTAGTCTGTGATTTTATCAAACCTTAGCAGTTAGTTTAAAAATAAATAACACTATTATCGGGGACCTCCTGACCTAGCTTAAGAGGTTGGCACAACCTGACGTCAGCATGGCTCCACATGGATGACCTCATCGGGGTCTGCTTCCTCAGCTCTTGCCATAGCAGCCTCGCTCTCCGAGGTTAGCACTCATCTCCAGAGCCAACTTCACTTCCTGAGGTCGGCCTTTCTAGTCTCATGACCCAAGCACCAACTTGCTTGGCCAGCTCAGCCCACTCCACGTGGTGTAATCCCAGGCGAACAATCGGCCCTCTATCTTGGTCGTTGCCAATGTACTATCAATGACTGCTCAATGTGCCAATAGCCACCTGCCTTATCTACATACGCGGTCCATTATCTATATACGCGGTCCATTACCTCCTGTCATATCTACGCACACACGTAATTTGTAGGAGATGGTTACGCTAGGGAATCCACGGTCCCCATCTGCATGACATGGCATGACCCCCTTCAGCCTCTATATAAGCAGTAGGACTCCTCTGCCAGGTACGTTGAATTTGACATGCTCACTGCACACTCAAAACCCTAACTCCAAACCCTAATGGTCATGGGCACACCCACGCTCAACCCATACATCACCACATTGTATGTGCTATCTTACGCCCTATCACATTCTTTCGTCCTCCACTTGACTTAGGTATCAGAGGGTAGAAGGATGGTCTGCTCTCTGACCCAGGGGCGAACCCCCTGGTCATGTCATGTCTTTGCCTATCTTTTTCAGAAACCGGAGAAGGGGATACATCCTGAAGAACGGCCTTGCCTGGGCTCATTTGTTATGGAAATGCTTGCACCAGTGGTTCGGCCCAGGCATCCGGCGGCTTGGTCTGGTTCCTGCGAGATTCCAAGAATCAACAGTTGGCGCTAGGAGGGCCTTGTGACAACATTTGTTGCATAGGCTCTCAAACCAGCATCTCATTCAACATCTTAGATCAACATTGGTCAATGCCTCCTTCGTCATATCCAATGGTGTAGGGGAATCCCAGTTCTCACAGCTCTGGTTCTCGAGGACTATCCTATGGTCGCCCCTTCCCGAGCTATGCTCTGCAGAATGACACCAGCGTTTACACCCATAGACTGCTCCTTCATGAGTTACGCTCCACAAGGATCGCTTGCACAGTTACACACACGGTCGACTCCCTAACAGCTATGCTCCACAAGGACCATCTCCATGTAGGTCGACTCATTACAGATATGCTTCACAGGGACAACCGTGCGTCACACCCACGATTGGATCCATACCGGGCTCTGCTCTACAAAGACGGTCCTAGCAGTTACATCCAAGGTCAACTCCTAGGCAGCTACGCTTTACAAGGACAACCTCATCGATAGACACTCGATGACAACTTCGGAGATTCGCAGGCTTGAGCTCATGACGCAAATCAGCCTTCTGCTCAATTCGACGGATCTACTCAATCAAACTCCAGGTGTAGACAAGACCAGTCACCATGGCCCATTCATGAGCATCTCCCTTTCAGCAGTCCTGCACTTGGTAGAGCCCCAGCTCAAATTGGGGCCCTCGCTTATCGGACCTCAATGATCCGACGAGCCAAACCACAAGCTCTTCTCAGCAGTATTGTATTCAGCAAAGCCATCAGCTCGGGCTAGGACCTCCGCTGGCGAGGACTCCGGTCCCAACACAGCTCTTCCGCCGACGATGACTCTAGGTCCCAACACATTTCATCCATTGGCGAGGCGAGGTCTCCAGGTCCCAGCGCGATTCCTCTGCTGGAGAGGCCCTTGGGTCCCAGCACAGCTCCTCTGCTGGCGAGCTATCGGGGTCCCAGCACAAACCTCTGGCATTCGACTCAAAGTCATGCCACGTTCAAATCAAACGTCTTGCCCAGGCTGGGATACTCGCTGTCGAGACCACAGTGTCCTAGCACTGACCTCTAGTGTTGGTCATTGCATCACCCCTATGTTAGATTTGATGCTAAGCAAACAATTATGGATGCTAATGATGTTTTTGAAAGATGATTGTGAGTTTAGGAAATCAAGTCAACAAAGTCATTAAATTTATTCAAGCTTGCTAGGATTGATAAATCAGAGCAAGAGCTTGATAATGAAGAGCCAAAGTACTTGGAGTTCATATTGAAGATCAAAAGCTCAAGTGAAGAACTCATGGAGGTGCAAGACTTTAAGACAAGTTGGTCAAACTAAAGGAAGACACCAAGACTCCAAAAGAAAGTATGAGCAAAATCTAACTAACTTATCTTAGAATGTTAAGGCATATAACTAATAGCTAAGCACCAAGACTCCAAAAGACACCCAGACAAGTTGGTCATTTTGTAAACTTATCTTAGAATGTTAAGGCTATTAGTTGAAGCTTACACACACACACACTTAAACAATATTTTAAACTTCCAAAAATATTTTGAAAACATTTTGAAAAGATTAGATTAAGTTTTATACTCTTTTTAGATATTTTTTCATGTATCTGAATAGGAGTCTTGACTACTTGTTGAGTTGGAGTCGACTACTTTTCTTTGGAAAATATTGAAAATGTTTTGTCCCGGTAAATAATCGACTACAGTAGTATGTCGAGTCGACTACTGTTATATGGATATTCAACTACCAATTGTATAGGGGTCGATTACTTTTGCCCAACGAACCAACTAGACACAGCTCCGCGTTTTACGGAGAGCTGCCGATTTTTCCATTGGAGGGGCATTTTAGGGCATTTTGTTGTATATGAATTGCTAGTTTTCTTATTCTAGGACTACGATGTAATATTGAATTTCTGATATGAATTGCGTAGGTTTATATTGCATTTCTTCTTAATTGCAATTTGATGATTTTTTGTTTTTATACTTGTGAGTTAACTGGCTGTTAATTGCATGCATAAGACGTTGAATGATGAAACGAAATTTAAAGTCCAATATTAGTCTGTGATTTCATTAAACCTTAGCAGTTAGTTTAAAAATAAATAACACTATTATGACCTACATTTAAGGATTCCACCGAGCATAATAAATTATAATTTCTAGTAGTACTAAAGTCGACTATAGATACTGGTTTCTGATTTGGGATCGCCAGTAGTAAGGCCCATCACAACCTATCAGATGGGACCCACCATCGGAGACCTCCTGACCTAGCTTAAGAGGTTGGACCGACCTGACATCAGCATAGTTCCACAGGGATGATCTCCTTAGGTCTGATTCCTCAGCTCTTGCCATATCATCCTCGCTACTCGATGTCAGCACTCATCTCCAAAGCAGACTTCACTTCCCGAGGTCGGCCTTCCCAGTCTCATGACCCAAGCACCAACTTGCTTGGCTAGCTAATCCCACTCCACATGGTGTAATCCCAGACAAACAATAGGCCCTCTCTCCAGGCCGTTCCCAACGGCCTATCAATGACTGCTCAACGTGACAATAGCCACATGCCTTATCTGCAGACAATGTCCATTACCTCCTGTCATATCTACGCACACACCTGATTTGCAGGAGATGGTTACGCTAGGGAATCCATGGTCCCCCTTCTGCCTGAGATGGCATGACCCCCTTCAGCTTCTATATAAGCAGTATGCTCCTGCTCTAGGTATGTTGAATTCGACATGCTCAATTCCACATGCAAAATCCTAACTCTAAACCCTAATGGATATGGACACACCTATGCTCAACTCATACGCCGTCACCTCGCACGAGCTATCTTACACCCAATCACATCCTTTCCTCCATCATCGCCTGACTTAGGCATCAGAGAGTAGGAGGGTCCACCCTCCAACCCCGGGGGTTCGTCCTCTGGTCCTCTGATGTCTTTGCCTATCTTTTTAAGGACCTAGAGAAAGGGGATACAGCCCTGCGAAACTGCCATGCTTGGGCTCATCTGTTGTGAGAATGCTTGCATTAGTGGTTCATCCCAGGCATCCGGCAACTTGGTCAGGTCCCGCGAGATTCCATGCATCAACAGTTGGCGCTAGAAGGAGAGCATTGTGACAACATCTGTTGCATAAGCTCTCAGCCCAGCTGCTCCTTCAACGTCTCAGATCAACATTGGTCAATGCATCCTTCATCTTATCCAATGGCGAATAGGAATCCCAGTTCTCACAGCTCTGGTTCCCAAGGACTATCTTATGTTTGCCCCTTCCCAAGCTATGCTCTGCGAAACGACCCCAGCGGTTACACCCATAGACAGCTCCTTCGCAAGTTACACCCCACAAGGACGATCTGTGTGGTTACACCCATGATCGGCTCCCTAATAGTTATGCTCCACGAGGACCTGGTTGACTCGGAAAACGCGCAAGTGCACGCCTTCCACTCACAAGCGTATGAGTGTCAATGCAATATAAAAATTACCGGTGAGTACCGGGTCGGATCACAGGGACAAGTCGGTCTACGTTCACAAAATTTGATCGAGAAAGAAAAATAAAGTGTGAAACAACCACCTCACTAATGGTGGATGGAAGTGGGAAAAGAGTGGTGAAAACAAAAATCTAACCTAAGTGGCTAGGGGTGGAGAGCCGGATCGGCAAGCAACGAGGATGACTCGTGTGGTGTGCATGTAAATGAGGCCGTGGACATGAGAATTCATTCCAAATATAACTCAATTGATCTCCCGGCTATGGGACGAACAATCGGTGGATGTGGCATTTCATCGAACATGTGGGGTGCAATAAAAGTAGTGTATGAAACAACGAGAAATACTTTAAGCAAATAAGAGAGGGTCGGCTACGATAGTTCCCCTCTATGGATTACCCACTAGGGTTCCATCAACAACCAACATCTCAACGTTTCATCCACCAATTTTGAAAATAGAAACATGCTAGAGATAAAATTCACAACCCAAACAACAACAATCACACAACACAACAACACAAGCAAGATCTAGCAATTCATGATGAAAAGAAGACATCTATATCTCTAGA
>JAULAV010007686.1:0-50034 GCA_030789695.1 Scilla litardierei | reverse complement strand
TGATCGCGTCGGAGCCCGGCAATGGCTTTGGCCCTCGTTCCCAGAATTGGGGGGAGAGGGAGTCCTTGGTGGTTGTTCTATCCCACGGGGCCCTGTTGCTCCCCTCGATTGGAGGCTCTGCGTGGTAGGCGCGAAGGGATGCGGGTTGTATCCCCTCCGTGCGTCCCCCCGGTGTTAAACGGTTTAGGGGAGGCCGATGAGTGGAAGGGGGTGGCGCTGGCGGCTGCCGGGGGGGTCCGGTGAGGTGATTTGGCAGGTCCGTCCCATCCATCGGGTTGCCAGCCAGCCGCTCCTGTGTACCCCGGGCGTTCGTGGAGAGGCCTGGTGTGCCCACGGAGCGCCCGGTCTCCTGCCTTAAGTTGTCCAAAAGGAGGAGGGGAGCAGCAGGCTGGGTAGCCGTTGTGTAAGCGGGATATCCGGTTGGTGGATCGTCTATCTTTGCGGTCGGCGAAGCTTGCGTTTTCCGCGCATTTCAAGGGAGGGAGGGTGGTATAAATGACGAGTTTTCCTCCACATCCTTTCCTTTGCCTTTCTCCCCCTCTCCATGAAGCTGAGGAGGGGGGATTTATAATGGTGAGCGTCTGCGCTCATTTATTCTTCCTTAATGGGTGATGTGACCCCGATGGGTGACAGGTGATGTGACCCCTCAGGCATGCCTGGCATTTGTCATTGGCGCTCGTCCCGAGGGTCCTGCTTGAGATGGACAAGTCGTTTCGGGCGTCTGCTTTAAGGGGGTCTAGCGTTACTCCTCGGGGATGGCTTTCCGTAGGGGTGGCCTCGATTCGCGGACCGCGAGTAGGTTCCCGAGGTTGGAGGAGAAGGGTGACGGGACCTTTCGGGGGAGGGAGGGCATCAGTCCGTTTCCGACCCTGCCTATGGCGCTCTGGTTTGGGCGGCTAAGCTCAGTGAACTTGCCCCGGAGATTTTCTTGGGGGGGGGAGCGAGTGAGCAGCTCGGCCCGTGCCCCTCTCCGGTTTGGGTGGCGAGGACTGGTCCTGCCCTGGAGTCATTTAGAGGGGGAGTATAGGGCCGACGCCTCCCCACAACCTCTATAGTCGGACGGGTATTGGGCCATCGCCTACCCCGCATATGGCGCTCCGGTTTGGGTGGCCAAGCCCAGTGAACTTGCCCCGGAGGTCTTCTTGGGGGGGGGAGCGAGTGTGCAGCTCGGCTCGTGCCCCTCTCCGGTTTGGGTGGCGAGGACTGGTCCTGCCCCGGAGTTTTTTAGAGGGGGGGGTATAGGGCCGTCGCCTCCCCACAGCCTCTATAGTCGGACGGGTATTGGGCCGTCGCCTACCCCGCATATGGCGCTCCGGTTTGGGTGGCCAAGCTCAGTGAACTTGCCCCGGAGGTCTTCTTGGGGGGGGGAGCGAGTGTGCAGCTCGGCCCGTGCCCCTCTCCGGTTTGGGTGGCGAGGACTGGTCCTGCCCCGGAGTCTTTTAGAGGGGGGGTATAGGGCCGTCGCCTCCCCACAGCCTCTATAGTCGGACGGGTATTGGGCCGTCGCCTACCCCGCATATGGCGCTCCGGTTTGGGTGGCCAAGCTCAGTGAACTTGCCCCGGAGGTCTTCTTGGGGGGGAGCGAGTGTGCAGCTCGGCCCGTGCCCCTCTCCGGTTTGGGTGGCGAGGACTGGTCCTGCCCCGGAGTCTTTTAGAGGGGGGGTATAGGGCCGTCGCCTCCCCACAGCCTCTATAGTCGGACGGGTATTGGGCCGTCGCCTACCCCGCATATGGCGCTCCGGTTTGGGTGGCCAAGCTCAGTGAACTTGCCCCGGAGGTCTTCTTGGGGGGGGGCGAGTGTGCAGCTCGGCCCGTGCCCCTCTCCGGTTTGGGTGGCGAGGACTGGTCCTGCCCCGGAGTCTTTTAGAGGGGGGGGTATAGGGCCGTCGCCTCCCCACAGCCTCTATAGTCGGACGGGTATTGGGCCGTCGCCTACCCCGCATATGGCGCTCCGGTTTGGGTGGCTAAGCTCAGTGAACTTGCCCCGGAGGTCTTCTTGGGGGGGAGCGAGTGTGCAGCTCGGCCCGTGCCCCTCTCCGGTTTGGGTGGCGAGGACTGGTCCTGCCCCGGAGTCTTTCAGAGGGTTGAACTGAAACTGTTATGTAGGAAAGGCGAAATTTGAAGATAAAAAGAAGGGAACATGGTACTTCGTTCAGGACTTACAGTTACCGGCTATGCCCCGGCCGGCGCATCGTGCCCCTTGGAGTGATTAGCCCGTCCTTCACGGGGGGTGGTTTAGTTGGGCGCGTGGTCGATCCTGTTTCCCTCGGCCGTGGCATTGGCTGGGGTTAACTCTGGCTGGAGGGGGTCATAACTCCGCCTTGAGGAGTCGATCTTCAGATTTACCTCTGGTTCTTTGTGCTTGGTCGACCCTACGTAGCAGCTCCTAGACAGCTTCTGGCTTCCCCGCGCGATCCCCACCCCTCGAGGGGTCTGGAACTTGACCATCTGATGGAGTAGGCTGGGGAGCGCTCCGATGGCCGACATGTAAGGTCGTCCAATGATCCCATTGTACGCCGACATGATGTCGACCACAACGAACAACGTCATTCGGGTGACGACCTGTGGCTCTTCTCCGAGGGTTATCGGCAGGGTGATCACTCCCATGATGGGGGTCGAGTGACCGGTGAAACCGACGAGGGGTCCCGTACAGGGTCTCAGGTCCGTCGGCCTTAACCCCATCTTTTCGATCGTGGACATGAACAGGATGTCGCAAGAGCTCCCCGTGTCGATCAGGAGGCGGCTGACGATGGCCGTCCCGATCTGTGCTTCGATGACGATGGCATCGTCGTGTGGCAGCTCGATCCCCTCCAGATCCTCGTCGCTGAAAGTTATGGTGGGTAGGCCATCCTTCTCCCTCTCCGGTCCCCTCCGAGACCCGCCGTCATTACTTGTCTCGCATATGCCTTCTTTCTTGACGACGATGCCCCACCTGAAGATGGGCCGCCGCATATCGTATTTATGCGCATGACGGGTTTTGGGGGGTGAAGCTCTTCCCGCTCGTCGTTTGCCGGAGGGTCTGCCCTCCGTGCCCTTCGGTGGTTCCCCTCTTCCCGGTCAGGTCTCCGGGCTCCGACGAAGTCCCCCAAGTGGCCCGCCTGGATCAGCCGCTCGATTTCCCTTTTGAGGGTGAAGCAGTTGTCGGTGTCGTGGCCGTGGTCCCGGTGGTAGCGGCAGTATTTCTTGAAATCTCTCCGGGCGGGGTCCGACTTCATTTCTCGGGGCGGCTCCGGCAGCAGTCCGGCCCGTGTAGCCGCGGCCATTACCTCAATCAAGGAGGCGTTGAGTTGGGTGTAATGTGCCCTTAGGGGGCCTTCTTGTCTCGGGGCGACTCGAGGGAGCCCTTGGGCCGGAGCGAAATCGCGCTCCGGGCCAGGTCGGTCTTGCGGACGGGGCCCGAGCTGTTCCCTCCTTGGTCGGGCCAGTTGGTCGCGGCCACGGTGCCCCTCTTCCTGCCTCGGCCGTGGGTGTGACCGGGGTTCGCCTTGGGGGGGGTTTCGCCGGGGGGAATAAGGCCTTGGCGCCGAGAGTCTCCTCGGCCAGCGCGTGTCTCTCTGCCATGGCTACCAACGCTTCATAGTCGGTCGGCGGATCCCGGAGCAGTGATTTGTGGAGGCTCCGAGTCCGCAGCCCCGTCTTGAAGGCCAGCATAAGCACTTCATCGCCACACGTCACCACCGCCCGTCTTTCCTCCTGAAAACGGCGGAGGTATCTACCCGTCGTCTCTCCCTCTCCTTGGACTATCGTGCTGAGATAGTCTAAGGGCTTCTTTTTTGTTCGCCCGGCCCGGAACTCTTGGCAGAACTTATGGGATAGTTCGCCAAAGCTCCTTACGGACCTCGCGGGCAAGCCGAAGTACCAGTCCAGCGCGGTGTCCCTCAGGCTCTGGGAGAAATGTCGGCAAAGGAACGCCTCATCCACGTCCTGGGCTTCCATCGCCCCCCGGTATTGTTGCACGTGCGTGAGGGGGTCGCCCCTCCCATTATAGGTGGCCAAATGAGGGGGTTTGAACCTTACGGGCCTGGGGGCAGAAGTGATCCACCGGGCGAGTGGCGTGGCCTCCTCCGGGTAGGTCGGGCGATCCGGCGCATCCCCCCTCCGCCACTCGGGGGTCGGGCTTCGGTCGCGCCTCGGCCGCCGACGGTCCTCCGTCCCCGGCGAGTAGCCCGACGGTCTCCGGGCGGGGCTCCTTCCTTGGGCCGAGGATTCGACGGGTTGCGGGCTACGGTCCTCCCAGCGCCCACGCCTCCTGGCCAGCTCTCCTCGGGCCTCCATCCGTTCTTGATTCTCCCGAAGGAGTCTTTCACGCTCGGTGGTGAGGAAGCGTAGTTGCCGACAAACGGCTTCCTCGCGCTGGGTATCGGAGGGGTGGTGTTGGTGATGGGGGCCGCCCCCTCCAGGCGGGGACCTGTTCAGCATCGGGTCCCGCCCGTTCCCAGGCCGCCGGGCCGTCGTCGCCTCGTCCAGGAGTTCTCGGTTGCTCCTGTTCTCCATCCTCAGCCTCTCGCGCTCCGCGATGATGAAGCGAAGCTGGCGGCGGGCGGCCTCCTCTTCCTGGTAAGCCTTCCGGGTGGTCTCGGCCGCCTCGTCCAAACGCCTCTGCGCGGCGGCCGCCTCCCCCAGGCGCCTCCACCGCTGCGCGACTTCTACCTCCTCTTCCAGGAGCCTTTGCTGGGCCGCGATCTCCTCAGCGAGCCCCCTATGCTCCCCCTCCTCCTCGAACTGAGGGTGAAGGTTTCGCCTCACGTTCAGGGGCTCTGAGGGGCCGGGCGGAGGTCCCGTTCCAGCCGTCTGACAGCCTCCCCTGGCCTGAGCAACGGCCTCGAAGCTCTTCAGGACGGCGGGGACTGAAGTGTGTTCGATCTCGGGGCCCATCCCCAGAAGGGGGTCGGACGCCGGGGTGATTTGTAGGGAGAGCGGTTCCTGTCCCACGGGATCTTTGCCGTGGTCCGGGTTCCGCGAGATCGGTATGGGATCTAACATGGGTGTGACCCTTCGTTCCCACAGACGGCGCCAATTGTTACGAGGTGGAACTCGCGTACAATGAATTTGTATTAATGGGAACCAAGGGCACGGTGGTTATGTGGAGTAGGGGGTTTAGGTAGGCTATTTGACAAGCGATTAGTGGGGTGAAGAAGTCGATCTCGACGCCAGTGACGGTCGCGGGGCTGAATCTCGCCGGATGCGGCTGGACAAGGTTGAACGGCAGGGGGGTGACGCCGACTGGTGTTGATAGGCGAGCTCTCCTGCAACACGAACAACTCGTCAGAAGGGCTGGGTTGGGGGTTCAACCCTTAGCCCCTCCGATGCCTAAGTCAGTGATAGGGCTTAAAATGGGGGGCTGGTCACGCCGGTCGGACTAACGGTGTATCGACCGCGCGTGGCGAGCTATAGGTGGGAGAACAAAGATATGGAAGACCTTTGCACTCGTGTGTGAATAGTTGAATGAGAGAGAATTCTGCAGCCTCCTCTTTTCGTAAGAGGAGGGGGGAGTATTTATACCTGACGGATGATGACTTGGCACGCTGAGCTGGCTCGGTTGTCAGCGGAAGCTTCGGACAAGGACATCGGGAACAGGAGTTTCTGACCTGCCACTGTCAGGCGGCGCAACGGCCAAGAGGTGCTTTTGTCGGGATGTCGGGGCCGAAAGCACCAACCGCCGGTCAGGTCTGCCGCCTGGGGGTGCTTTGTCAGGCGGTCGGGTGACGTATGTGTCAGTTGTGCCTTTGTCCTAGGCTGTTTGTCGTTAGCGTCGAACTAAAGGTCTGGCTTATTTTAGGCGCCGCGGTTCGCGGGAATCGGACGGGCCGTTCCGGTCGGGGGTAGTCCGGCCCGACCACGCCCGTCCGTAGGCTTGGCCTTGATACCCAAGCGTCCCCCAAGCGCACTACCCCGATGGGCCGGGCGGCTACAGTTGCTCGCCTCGGCCGTTTCGGGGGGGGGGGGGGGGGGGGGGGGGGGGGGGGGGCGCCGTAAGGCGTGCCTATCTCCATGATGGCCCGGGTCCTCGGGGCGGCGGCCCTGAGTGTTAAAGGGCGAGCTAAAGGGGTATGTTAGCGGATCCGGGCGGGAGTCGGGCTATTATGATCTTTAGGTCGTAACAGTTACACTTTCTCAACTCAACACCACTTCTAAACATCTTCAATATCACAACTCTTGCACCAATTGCCAAATGAGACCTTAGGGGTCAAGTCTTCCCCTCTCCCTTGATGTGACCACCCTCGCCAAATCAATGTGATGAGGTGTCTTTCAAAATATCTCTCAGATTTTGCTCTTCTCACCCTCTCAAATAATTACCATTACTTGTTCATGTAAATAACATTCATTGCATAAACAGTTCCTTTCTGCACTTAAGGTTTTTTTTTAAATTGTTTATTACGCACCTTTTGGCATTATTATTATTTCATTTTACGGACATTATGGTGAATCCTCACTTTGCGTCTCTTTATAGTTGTCTTTGCATCTCTCTTTTAAATCTTTATCTGCAATCTATGTTTTCACGTTTGTTTTCTTTAAATTACTTCCATATATTTCTCTTGCATCAATATTCTTACTCTAATGTGAGAAGCGTCTCCTCTCTTTTTCTTCTCTTTTTCTTCATATGTTGTCATACATTGAAATATAACTTAGTTGCATATCTTTGATGCGAACAAGCCAATGGAGAAGACAGACCTTGGATCGACGTATCCCATAATTGAGATTTTCATCGTTTCTGTGGAGGAGACGAATGTTTGAAAGCGTTATCTCATAATGAGGCGTCGCCATTTCTCCCCCCCGGCATACACCAAGAGCTTGAGCTGTCTCAACAAAATGTAGAGCCAATCTTCCAGCACTGAAGCAGATACCCTTTCGCTGCAGTGGTAACATGCTGTCAAAACTCTGTTGTTGTGAACATTTCTTGCTCTCTTTCCTAATTTTTGTCTTTCAATAAACTGGCAGCAGAAACAACACACCGCCGGCCTTGCTAGCATTCGGACAGGCAATTGGGTGGTTGCATTCCGACGATCATTTTCTTGAAGAGGTAGTTGATTCTAGCTTTCACCTTGTTAGTTGCCATTTAAATTTTCGGCTAAACCTGGATATTGTCATATGCAACAAAAACATCTGCAATTTCGAAAATACTGTGAGACAATTTTGATTGCTTGGCTTGTGCTAATTAGCATCTCTATATATTTGTGTTTATTGTATGTAGTTCGAGCGAACATGCCATCAGTTCATGGTATGATAGATATAAACAGCTTACAATAGGAATGCCGACTTCATCTTTCACATTGAATGTACACCTAATGTATACGATTATACTCGACTTGTATAAGTACCAGTTTTTTTGACTTGTACAAGTACGATTATACTCGAGTCCACCGTAGAGCTTCTTTGACGATGAAGATGTCCCTATGATCATTCTCCACTACTCTTTTCCGTCTTTTTTGTCCTCTGATTCGTTCTCTACTAATTTTAATGCTGTAGAATTGTTAAGAAGTTGCAGTATATTGTGAACACACAACACAACATAATATAATGTAGCGTAAAATACTGCGGTATATTATAAATATACAACACACCGTACTTAAGCAATTTGAAAGCATATTCTACTGTAAGTTTCTTTCCTCGGTATGATTCATTAGATCCCAATGAAGGATCGAGTTGCTTGGATGTGTTTATTGGATTCTATGGAGGGTCTTTCCTTCTCTTTCCACAACAACTGAAAAATGGCCTCCCTCTCCTCCACTGCAACACTAAGCACCCCATTCATCCGCCGCTCGCTCGTGCCCGGCCGCCCGTCGGCGGCCTCCTACGGCCTCAAGCTCGGCCGGGGAAAGGTCGCGGGGATGGCCAGCTGCAACGTGAAGCTGATCACCCCTGACGGGGCGGTGGAGGTGGAGTGCCCGGACGACGTGTACATCCTCGACGCGGCCGAGGAGGCGGCAGTAGAGCTGCCGTACTCGTGCCGTGTTGGGTCGTGCTCGTCGTGCGCGGGGAAGGTGGTCGAAGGGGAGAGGTTACGGGTGGCACGTTTCTACCCTAGGGTATCCTGTATTCAATTTAATTCGATATACAACGAGGCAAGCATTCAAAAGAAATCATTCTCTAAGACCTGATCAAGATCAATGGAACACAAATCTAATTCATTCATTAAACATATTGGACAATTTTATCTGCCACACTTGCTTCAATTTTTGCATCAATAGAATGTTGGATGGTTAATCCAACGTTGGGCTTGTATGTATAATAATTATGAAATGCGGGCTGTCATATTAAGTTAATCCCAATGAAGTGATCTAATAATCTATTCGGTTAAACGAGGTTTAATGTACATGTTAAGGTGTGTGCATTTAATGTGCAGAGACTTGTGAGTTTTCTGTTTTAATGATGAGCTAAATCAAAAGCCTAATATGCATTAACATTTTTGACTATATATAGGTGGTCATGTTCACCAGATCACAGGAACAAGAGCTTTCTACATCCCATCGACAGATTAGAGCCAGGAAAAAGCTAAAATGATTTCTGTCGGGAATTTGTGTAGATCTGGAAGGCCAACCGCGCGGATCTACAAATCTGAGCGTTATGGATTCATGTACGCTTTCACATAAGTTTTTCAGTTTATTGACATGATTATCTATATTACATTCGACAACTTTTTTTGAATTTTAGGACTGATTAGGATAAGCTGACTAGAACAAAAGGGTTGATAGAAAAACGACTAAGATTTAATCTTGAGGAATGAATGATTGAAATGAGATTTTGTGTAAAGTTTTGGAGGGAAAAACATTTATAGGGAAATGAATGTTTTTGGGGGAAATGAGAAAATGGAGAAATGAAAGTTTTAGGGAAATGAAAATTTCTGAAGAACAGCAGAGTGCACACAATTAATGCATTTGGGAGAACAACATTAACTTGCACTTAATATTGTAGATCGAATGCTGCTGCAGATCGAATGATCTCTCTCTCAATGCGAGGTCCACCGACTCTTTGATGCATGTGGGAATAAAATAAGAATAATTTCCCGCGCTGAAGACGCCCCGTTAAAATTTTTTACACTAATTTGTTGTTCCGCGTCGAAAGCGCCTGCATCAAATTTGTTCTTCCATGCCGAATACGTCTGTACCGTTAAATATTTTTACACTAATTTGTTGTTTGCGATGGAAAATTTTAATTGAACCATATCCGTATCCGTATGCACGTGTTATGACTAGTATCAGATTATTTTTAGCGATTGTTGAAGTCGTTGCTGGCGACGGCGGCCTGAATCAACTGCTTCAACTCACAGATGGCTTTCTTCTCAAGGTCCTCGAGATCTGCGACGATGCTACCCTCTTCTTTAAAAGAGACGGACTGTGCCACCCCGACTTCCTCAGCCACGGCCTCCGCGGCGTCTTCGCCGGGTATCTTCTCCTCGTCCGTCGCCGGATCATCCGCCGCCGGAGCCTCTGATTCGGCCGCAGGAGGTTGATCTTCCTCTGGTTTCGCATCGGTGGTGGCCGTCGCCGCTGCCTCGGCGACGGATACCTTCGAGGCGGGCGCGGGTTCTGCCGGTTTGGGGTGGATCTCTTCGGCCATGATAATGATGAAAGATAGTTTTTAGAGAGAAAATCTTAGGCGTAGGCGAGAGAATGAGAGGGTTAGGGTTTGGCGAGGGCCCACAAAGAGAGCGGCGGGGGCGAGAAGAAAAGCAAGAATAGAATGATTAATAGTTTAGCGAGGATTAATTAATTAATAATGCGAACGGGGTTATTGTTAATTAATCATGTGTCTAGCAAGTTAATAACGAGAGCGATGGATTGAGCTCGCCGTCGTTGGCTGGCCCTCTTTTCTCCCGAGCGGCTTTTTCAATAATTTTGCAAGATGATTAGAACACATTTATGGTCTCCAAAATCTTATTAGCCTCCACCTTCTCTCAAAACAAGTAGCAATTAACCCAGGTGTGCCTCGTTCGCTCATGAAATAGAGTTTTCTCTGCAATATGGATTAGTACCTTATCATAATGATACAGCCACATCAGAGTTTCTAACCCCCTCATTTTCCTACAAGTCTCACGTATTGCTTGAAATCATCCCGGGGCTTTCTCTAATCTGGTAGTGACCTGTTTCCGGGTGTTTTCTCACCGCTGATTGGTAGTATGGAGGTCCGAGTGTCGTCACTGTCTTTGAGAGACGTGTACGGCCTTCGGGGTCGGTCGGCCGAGCGTTCGCTTGAGCGGGAAAGCACTGGTCCGAGCGACAGTGCACCGAAGGGTAGCTTCGGCGGGTTGACAGCCTCCGGGATCGGTCTGTCGAACGGGCTCTGGCACGAGGGCGTTCGGATCCGAGCGATGGTATGCCGAAGGGAAGCTTCGGCGAGGTGACGTCTCTTCGGATCTGCAAAACGAAGAGCTCGTTAGGGGCATCGGATCTTGGTTCCGACCAAGTCCCCTCCGATGCCTAAGTCAGATCTTGACTGAGAAGTGCTTCGGTGGAACCGAGCTTGGTTCACGGAGAGACCAAGCGCGAGTTCTCGGGCCGAGCTAAGGCGGAGAAATGTAATGTGGAAGAAAGGTCTGAGAGGATTTGGTATACCAGGGTGTCAAGTATCCAGAATTCGGTCCTTTGCGTTCTGTTCTTCGGGTCTCTTATGGGAGTCCCGCATGTCAACGACTTTATGGCGTTTATCATTCCTCCATCCGTGCTCGCCCGTATTGATGGTCCCTTCAATGGTGATCAAGGCGGGCGCGATTTGGGGAGCTGTTTCCCCCCTTCGAGCGGGGTCAACCGTCTGTCGAGTAACGGTCTTGGGCCGCTGCATCCCGACCCGCTCCAGGACCCCCTTTGAGTCGGAGCCCAGTGCAGTTCTGGGCCTAGCGATCGGTTCGTCTTTCTCCAGCCCACTCGGGGTTGTAGAATTTACCAAACCAGATCATTTGTAGAATTGACCATAGCTTGAAATTCTAACTCCACACTAGGCTTCTTACTCTTCCATGTAACTCGTGACTAATCTTCTGCCTACTGGCAACCTCGCCAGGTCAGCATTTGAAAGGCAATTCCACTCTGTCGACAGTTGGAATGGACAAGTCTTCATCCATGCGAAACTTTCAAGTAACAAAGCATCCGGAGTGCTGCATCCCCTAAGGTTATCCAAGGAGTAGATATAAATTGACTAATCGCACCAACTGGATATGTGATATCAGGACGTGCCACGGTGAGATAATCGCACAAACTTCCTTTATGACAAACCAATCATTTTCTTTTGATTATTGCCATCTTTATGGTCAGAAAACAGCACAATAGTCCAAGACCATCTATCTGGAAGTGTTGCTATACAAATATAGTTTCAATGGCCATATCTCTATTTACAGTAACAGGGTCTTCCTCTATACCAACAAAAACCAACATTGGGTGGTGCTACCTGTTTACGGGTGAAATTTCTCCGCAAATCGACAGTATGGAGGGTGCGGGGTCAACGCGGTTAAAGGGGACACGCGGAACCCCCGTGATGTCGTGGCTGTCATGTGAGACGAGGACGACCCGTGGGGTCGGCCGATGGCGCGTTCGCTTGAACGAGAAGGCGCGGCTCCGTTCTTCGGCAGGCTGAGGGGTAGCCTCGGCGGGATGACAACCTCCGGGATCGGTTGAAGGCGGGATCGCTCGGTGTGGGACGCGTGGATCTTCGCATCGGCCCGTCGAAGGGTAGCCTCGGCAGAGCGTTGC
Organism: Scilla litardierei; assembly: GCA_030789695.1. Classification (NCBI taxonomy): domain Eukaryota; kingdom Viridiplantae; phylum Streptophyta; class Magnoliopsida; order Asparagales; family Asparagaceae; genus Scilla; species Scilla litardierei. The sequence goes on along the minus strand of JAULAV010007686.1, from coordinate 38,353 downwards.
CTCCTGGTGGTGGAGATGAGCGGACTTGAGGACGAGGGCGCTCGGCTCCGGTTGGGAGGACGCTGAGGGGTAGCCTCGGCGTCGCTGGATCTCCTGGACCTGAATAGACGAGAGAGCTCGTCAGGGGGGTCGGACCTTGGTTCCGACCGATTCCCCTCCGATGCCAAAGTCAGATCGGATCTGATAGATGCTTGGCGGGATCGGGCTTGGTTCACGGAGAGATCAAGCCCCGATCCTCGGACCGAGCTTTGGAGGAGAAATATTCAAGGTGGAAGAAGGTGTTAGTATACGATACCATTGTTGTAGATCACGAAGATCCGGCCCCTCGGGATGACGCCATCCCCCCTTCTCATATAGGCCAGTCCTCCTCATAATGTGCCATGATGTGATATCATGGCCTCCATTCATGGGGACGTGCAAATGGGAAAGTGGTGACCCCCCTAATTGCGCCCGCTTGATGATGTGATGAATATCATGAGTGATTGCCATATTTGGCGAGCCATGATGGCTAGAGAATGATGGCCATTAAGCCGGACCATAACTAAATAGCCATGATGGCTAGAGGATGATGGCCATTAAGCTGGGCCATATTTTCCTCCACTATTGAAGTGGGCAGTCAGTTGGGCCTTCGTCTTGGGTAGAGAAGCGCGGCCCGCCTGTGAGATCTTTGGGCCGGGGCCCCAAGGCCGGAGTAGGCCCGTTAACTGGTCGTAGTTGACTTGGCTCCTCCGGGACCGATCAAAATAGTCGTATCAATTGCCCCCATCTTCTGAGCTCTACCATTGTTGAGGTGGAGGTCGGGAGATGTAGTATAATGGGGGAGAAGTTGCTCTCACTGTAAAATTTTGTCCGTCTTGCAGAGTTGGCTAGTGACGATAGATCGTCGGTCCGAGATACGTTCGGTTGCGAGGGCTGTCGCCCCTCGACTTACGGCCGACGAAGGAGTTTGGTGAGCCAGCTGGGGGAGCTGTCCCCAGTCTTACGGCCGATCTTGTTCGTTCGGTGGCGGGGAGGTTGCCCCTCGACTTACGGCCGACGAAGGAGTGGGTCGACCTGCTGGGGGAGTTGCCCCAGCCTTACGATCGATCTCGTTCGTTCGGTGGTGAGGGGAGTTGCCCCTCGACTTACGGCCGACGAAGGAGCGGGTCGACCTGCTGGGGGAGTTGCCCCAGCCTTACGATCGATCTCGTTCGTTCGGTGGCGAGGGGAGTTGCCCCTCGACTTACGGCCGACGAAGGAGCGGGTCGACCTGCTGGGGGAGTTGCCCCCAGCCTTACGATCGATCTCGTTCGTTCGGTGGCGAGGGGAGTTGCCCCTCGACTTACGGCCAACGAAGGAGTGGGTCGACCTGCTGGGGGAGTTGCCCCCAGCCTTACGATCGATCTCGTTCGTTCGGTGGCGAGGGGAGTTGCCCCTCGACTTACGGCCAACGAAGGAGTGGGTCGACCTGCTGGGGGAGTTGCCCCCAGCCTTATTGTCGGTGGGTCGATTGGCCTGCTGAGGGAGCTACCACTCAGTCTTATGGTCAATCGAGTGATCAGCCAGCTGGGGGAGTTGCCTCCAGCCTTACGGTTGATCTCGTCGGTCTGCTAGGTGAGCTGCCCCAGCCTTATGATCGACGGGACGAATGGCCTGCTGGGGAGCTAGTCCCAGTCTTAGGGTCAATCGAGTGATCGGCCAGCTAGGGGAGTTGCCCCCAGCCTTACGACCGATCCGTTCGTTCGGTTGCGAGGGGAGTTGCCCCTCGACTTACGGCCGACGAGGGAGTGCCCGGCCTGCTGGGGGAGTTGCCCCCAGCCTTACGGTTGATCAATTCGTTCGGCTGCGAGGGGAGTCGCCCCTCGACTTACGGCCGACGAAAAAGTGAGTCGGCCAGCCGGGGGAGATGCCCCCAGCCCTTTGACCGATCCGTTCGTTCGGTTGCAAGGGGAGTTGCCCCTCGACTTATGGCCAACGAAGGGGAGGACATTGTGAAGACTTTCGAAGATTCCATGGTGGCGCTCTGCAACTACTTCGTCCAGCTCGGGTGGATGCGGGAGCAGTTCGGCCAGATCGGCTCAGCCATGGTCAGATGAGCTGCTTGGACGTTCTCACCCGGACGACTGTGCTTCGGCCTGGCTTGCGAAGAGGGCTCAGTATGGCTTGCAGCTCTGCCAAGGTAAGGATGACTTTGTGAGCTCGACAAGGTGGCTCGGAAGCTCGGCACAGAGGCTCGGAAGCTCGGCATGAATGCTCGAATGCTCGGCATTGGGGCTCGGATCTGTCCCCCGCGGGACATGGTGAGCGTTGGTCGAGGCGCTGCGACTCCGATTGACCCAAGGCGAGCTTCGGTGAGGCTTGATGACTTGGATTTGCTGGCTCGATAAGCTCTGCTGATCGACGAGCTTGGTAGGGTCGAGGGACATGCCTCGTTCGGTGCCGGGTTGACCACTCATAGTTTTGAAGAGGCTTCGAGCGTTGCTGGTTGTCGAACTCCGGCGTGGCCCCTGGATCGAGCTTCGACAGGGCTCCGAAGTATGGGTCGAGCTTTAATTGTTGAACTCTGTTGGTTGATCGCTGGAGACATGGATCTACCATCGAGGAGAGTTGGAGCTTGCCTCCAGGGCCACGTCGGGGGTCAAGCCTCGAAAGAGCACCCAGCTCTACCTAGGCTCGGATGACTGGCTGCATCCCGAGTTCGGCAAGACAGAGTCACCAAGCTCCGATACGCTTGGCACATGGCACGGATGGCAGCGTGGCTTGGAGTCCTTGGGCTCGGCGTCCCCTCAGTCTCGGTACACCCTGGCTCTGAAGTGGGAGTATGGCAACTTGGCAGAGGCGGAGGCTCGACACACTTTGTTCATCTCCATCACCGGTGCTCGTTCGTCTTCAGCCTTGGCCCTTTCTCAGTTATAGTTGGTGGACGGCCGAGGGGGCTTGTACGCTCGGACTAATCTGAAGGCCCGAAGATTGGAGCCCAACTCGCTCGGTGAGGAGGAATTGGCGATGGGCTTCAACACAAGAATTCTATGGCAAGCTGTGCAAAAGAAAACGGGAGGGCCATATTTGCTCGAACCCAAGCTTGGACTGCCCCCAAACACGGATGGTACCCAGTTCTTGCTTGAAGATGGGTAGCTCGACATGCTCCGTAGCTCGGCAATGTTGGCAGAGGGCCATGCTAACGCTCTGAAAGTGCGAGCTGCTCGGCAAGGTGTAGGCTCGACAAAGGCTGGTCTTGGACGGGGACCACTCGGCAAGTCTCGATGCATCTGCTTGGAGATGTCCTCCCAACAATGCATCAGCGTTAAGTCCTCTGGGAGAGCAGAGGAGGGATGAGGTATCCATGAAGTCGGTGACGGTGTCGGACGACTCTGCGCTCTGCAGAGGCATCATGTCGCCCGCGCAGGCGACCATGTTCGCAGTGATCTCCGTCGTGGGCAGCCTTGTAGTCTCGGCAAGGTCGACCGCCCCCACGCTCGGCAATATCAGCTCTCCATCATGCCCCTCAAGCTCAGAATGGTGGGTCGCTCAGCCCGGAGCTTGGACATGTGCCCAAAACCTGTGGCAAATAATCTAAAGAGAGGGATTAACGGGGTTACTTGATTGACTGTATGAGTTAAAACATCCGCGAATTTTAACGAGTTAAAGGACGAAAACTCATCTGATCAAAAAAGCTTGTTGGCCTTGGGGCGTCGAACGATGACAGCGAAGGCATAGAATATCGCGCTCTTTTCAAACACGGGCTTCACAAACGCATTGATCCCCCTCATCTCCACCGGACTCTATGAGAATGCCACCGAGATTGTTGAATGCTTGGACGGGACTTGGGTTCGAGCGCTCAGATGCTTGGCCTGGAGTGTGATGAGCGATCTTGGCGGCTCGGCGCGATCAGCTGGGGATCTGATTGTCGGATTTCCAGCTAGCTTGCTTGGCAGGAGTTTGGAAGCTTTGGCAAGAGCTGTAGAGAGGGCTTGGTGACGGGTGCTCGACGGGAGGTCAGTTGGGCTTGATCGCATCCATCTCTTCCAGCGATCGGCAGAGAATCAAATTCTATATATCGTCGCATAGCTCGAAATCGACATCACCTATAAGACTGACGCCGTCGGTGCTGACATAGGTTACCTCCGAGGTCTCCTCCTCAATTTTATCCCGCCGGAGGAGGAGAGACGTCGGATCCAGCTAGGGGATCTCGGTGCCGTCTGATCCCGAGGCGTATTCCGGTCGGATGGTGAAAGTGAGACATGTCTAAAGACGAGTGAATGGAGGCATCCGAACGTTGAATGGTTGGATCTCACAGAAAGAAGAGGTCATCGCCGCCCCGCTATCTCTGGTTCGATCCCAATTCTTCATTGGATTCGATCTTTATGGTTAGAGCTAGGGCTTCCAGATCGGAATATACCCTGCCACCGGAGTACGACAGCCCCTGTCACGTCATCGTCGATCCCTCGCCGCCATAGTCGTCGGAACCGCTGAAGTCTCCCGATCGGGACGATCTGGAGGCGTGAGGGCCGCACGAGGCCGCGGTGCAAGCCGGCACGCTCGGGCCTTGCACGGAGAGCCTCGGATCGGAGAGCTACCGACGTCGGTGGTCTCGCCACCCGATCGCCAAGAAATCGTGCCTGAAGACGGAAAGACCGGCAAGGAGGAAGTTCCCACCGCCGCTGAAGAGCAGTTTAGACAATGACAGCGATGGATCGTCGGAGATCTTAGGCTTCTGGCATGGAATCGACGAACGCGAGCTTGTGGATCGAGCTTGGGTTGATGACGAATCTGGCAGCATCATGGAGGCCTCGATCGAGATTGATCGACGAAAGTTCTGAGTGATCGGAAGGTCGCAGCTTGCGGGAGGTAAGTCGTAGCTCGGATCCAGCGGTCTAGGTTCATTGACCTGTAAGCTAGATGTTTCGGCGCGATGGCAGCTCGGCAGGGAGAGCTGGTCGGGCCGGGTGGAGGTGCTCCGACGGAGGGCCGAGGCTCGGAGCTCGGCGGCCATCCATCCGAGAGTTGAGAAGACGTGGATCGCCACCAATTGCTGGAGCGAAGACGAACATTTGGACCTTGATTTCGAAGTATGAAGGGCCGGATCTCTCTGAATCTGAGATCGGATCCGGGGCGAACTATCTTCCATCCTCCATGGTGAGGGCTCGGCCCCGATGCCCTAGAAATCGAGGCATAACACTGCCCTGGAAGGTCTCTCCAACGAGTAGCCCTTTCCAACGAGAAGAAGCCCCTTCCCATCGAGGTTTCGACGCGTTCGTAACCGGATCGAACTCTCGAGATGGCGGTGGAGATTGGGAACGATCCAATTTTAACAATAGAGGGAGCTCGGGGGTTTCCTCGATGCGTTGGGAGCGATGATCAATGTGTCTGATTTAAGTACACACATGGCTTTGGATACTTGGCTGGAGTGCTTTGGAACTCTTGAATAATGGATCAGTAAGTCCAAAGCCAGGACCGTTCTTGAAGTCTTCGTCAACATTGTCTTCTTTGTCTTCTTTCTTCGGAAGCCCCAGCGGAGGCAGGGGTGCCTTCTCGGACTCCATCAACAATGGGGATTGGCCTTTCAGGCATTTGATTAGTGGAACGAACCACTCATTGATGTGGTTGATGACATGGATATTAACTCGTTCCCACAGACGACGCCAAATGTTTACGGGTGAAATTTCCCCGCAAATCGATTGTATGGAGGGTGCGGGGTCAACGTGGTTAAAGGGGACACGCGGGACCCCCGTGATGTCATGGCTGTCATGTGAGACGAAGACGACCCGTGGGGTCGGCCGATGGCGCGTTCGCTTGAGCGGGAAGGCGCGGCTCCGTTCTTCGGCAGTCTGAGGGGTAGCCTCGGCGGGATGACAACCTCCGGGATCGGTTGAAGGCGGGATCGCTCGGTGTGGGACGCGTGGATCTTCGCATCGGCCCGCCGAAGGGTAGCCTCGGCAGAGCGTTGCCTCCTGGTGGTGGAGATGAGCGGACTTGAGGACGAGGGCGCTCGGCTCCGGTTGGGAGGACACTGAGGGGTAGCCTCGGCGTCGCTGGATCTCCTGGACCTGAATAGACGAGAGAGCTCGTCAGGGGGGTCGGACCTTGGTTCCGACCGATTCCCCTCCGATGCCAAAGTCAGATCGGATCTGATAGATGCTTGGCGGCATCGGGCTTGGTTCACGGAGAGATCAAGCCCAGATTCTCAGACCGAGCTTTGGAGGAGAAATATTCAAGGTGGAAGAAGGTGTTAGTATACGATACCATTGTTGTAGATCGCGAAGATCCGGCCCCTCGGGATGACGCCATCCCCCCTTCTCATATAGGCCAGTCCTCCTCATAATGTGCCATGATGTGATATCATGGCCGCCATTCATGGGGACATGCAAATGGGAAAGTGGTGACCCCCCTAATTGCGCCCGCTTGATGATGTGATGAATGTCATGAGTGATTGCCATATTTGGCGAGCCATGATGGCTAGAGAATGATGGCCATTAAGCCGGACCATAACTAGATAGCCATGATGGCTAGAGGATGATGGCCATTAAGCTGGGCCATATTTTCCTCCACTATTGAAGTGGGCAGTCAGTTGGGCCTTCGTCTTGGGTGGAGAAGCGCGGCCCGCCTGTGAGATCTTTGGACCGGGGCCCCAAGGCCGTAGTAGGCCGGTTGACTGGTCGTAGTTGACTTGGCTCCTCCAAGCCCGGTCAAAATAGTCGTATCACTACCATTTTTCTTGAATGCTTAAATCACGAATAATGGCTGAAGACGTCCCCAAAAAAATCAACACACGAACTTAAGTTCGATTGGAAACAAGAAACAACAAAGCGATGCATGCAGCAAGCCACCAAGCCACACTTTTTTTTATCTTACCAACATAGATTAGTCGTCATAAAGAGAAGAAAAATTACTACTGACAAAGGACGAGATCGCTAAACTCAAACCTTGTTGTGGATTGAAATTTAAACAAATTTGCACCCAACTTAATAAAATATATGTAACTATATAATATATGATGCAATCCAGGATTAAATTTAAACTTCGATAGTTACGTAGTATCTTCCCGTCCTAAACAAGGGCCTCTCTCACCCTAACCCTAACCCTAACCCTAAAATGCCGTGTGCTTTCTTGCCTCTCTTCTTTCCTTTCACCTTCTGAAATTTTACTTATTTTATTTCGGTGTATTTACGAGGAGGAAGACTAAATACACCCCTATGTTTAGGGGTGTATGATATGATTAATAGCCAAAAAAAGGAAAAAAACAAAAGGGAAGGCTATGAAATAACAAGTGGATGTGATATAATTTCCTTCTTAAGCAAAGAATCATTACATACACCCCTATGCTAGGGGTGTATATAGTCTCATCCTTTACGAGACTACAGCATTGGAAGGACAACAGGTGGATTTGAATGCGAGCTTTCATCCGGACGCAATTTATGACTCCAATGCCTTACACAGACAAAGAAGTGACAACAGCAGCTCATTTGTGGGGGACTAGACTCATCTTAGGTCACATTAAACGCAGCAGCAAACCACAACATTCATTGTGTCTCGATCTTTCGGAAATAAATCACAACGGCACAATCCAACCAAATAAGCAAGATAAAAAGTAACAAGAGAAAGAAAGCAGCAAATCGAGCGGCACAGAGTTTACCCTAGTTCGGCCCGCTAACGGCGCATGCGTCTAGCTTCCCGATGACAGTTTCCACTAATATGATCAGAGAGAATTACACCTGACTCCTTCAATCTTCTTCAACAAAAGAGAATACCAATTGTTGTGCGCTGCTGCGAAAACTCGGATCATCGATAAACCCCCGAACTAGGAGGAGCAATCTAACAAATCGAGCACTATGAGAATTGCTTTTAGGCCGTTGACCAGGCAAGGGGGAACACATGTAGGCTTTATTAGGAAAGGAGAGAACAAAACAAATCTTCTCTTTTCACACACAAAGAAGAAGTACACAAGATCTCTCTAAAAGCTCACAATACAATCCCTCAAAGTTGGCTCTCACAGATGGCGGTTCAAATTCTCTTAATGTGTTCCTCTCAGAAACCCTCGCATATGATCACCTATATATAGCCCTAGGTTACAATAGTTGTCATCATTTGCTAGGAATTCTAAACGATACGGATCCCGACTTTAACGGCATTATATCCAATCACAGCTCTACGCAATTAATGCGCCACACCCTAGTGGGCCTACGCCGCATCCTAGTAGGCCGCATCCTATTGGGTTCCGTTCGATCGACCAATCTTCTTTCTGTACCGAACGACCGAAGCAATAAGCCGAGCGTCCGAGCTATCCGATAGCTCGAACTCGTAGAACTGCCGACCAATGAGCCACCGAACGACCGATCAATCGAACACGGACTTCAACCGAGTTACGACCGAACGACCCAATGCCGAACAACTGACCATCAGAACACGGACATCAACCGAGCTGACAACCGATAGATCAACTGCGCTGTAGAAGACCAATAGTTCGACATACTCGTATCTGACTTGTGCAAAGTCAGATAAGTCGGATCCAAGCACAGCTGAGTTAAAGTTGTTGGGGTTTTTCAAGGATCATTAGGGCATATTTCTTTGCCCGTCCTACATCGGACAGACATTAGAATCAAAAACATGCATCAGAAACATTATTAAACACTTTAATAGTAATAACCCTAAGGAATCATGACCCTAACCAGGATAATCTACTAACTAAGGGTTGGGTCTGACCAACCCGTAGAAAGATCTAAACTACTGCAAATGAAAATAATGCTGACTTACCCAGATCTTTGCTTGCACCGGCAAAGTGTACCGAACCGTGTCTCGAGCCGCACCTTGCCTCGAGCTGAACCGGTTCCCGAACTGCACCTTGCCTTCGAGCCGATCACTCGTTGAAGAAGATTTCACTTGAGCAGACCTACGTCAAAGACCTCTGTATCAGATCCAAACCTCCTCGCCGTCTTGCCAAGACTCGATTGGAGGACCCGAAGAAATATAAGAGGAGGAATAATTTTATCTTAAGACCGAGCGTGCTCAAAATTATAAAGCTTCTCACATCAGAGAATTGGTGCAATTTTCTAAGTAGTGTCAACCCCTATTTATACAGGGAGTCGGACCCCCTTACTCGTCGCACGAGCAATATAGGACTATTAAATTTTAGGAGATTAAATTAAGTTAGTTTGCCTTTCTCAAAGGCTAAACATAAACTAATTTTATCTTTCTTACCGTTGAGCTTCAGAAGTGATACAACCTATCATTTCGAAGAGCTATGAACGGTGAACGCATATGAACAAACGGCGATGAATTTCGACTTCGTTTGACCCCTCAAACAATTGCTCAAAGTTGAGCAAAAAGTCACATTTCGTAGCCATCATGGAGGGTTTCAAAAAACCCTAGAAACTGGGCCCCTAGGTGGGGCCCACAACATTGCAGGCACGCTGGGAAGCGCGCCCACCTGGGGGCACCTGCATCAGTTGCAGCGAGCGTGCCAGCATTAGCTGTGCGGGCGCGCGCGCCCGCCAAGCGGGCGGGCCCCGCTAGGCTGCAGCGGGTGCGCCCGCCCGCCAAACGGGCGGGCCCTGTTGTGCCTACGGGTGGGCCAGCGGGCGGGCGGGCGGGCGGCTGCTATCGTGGGTCCGACCCACTAGGCGGCCCCTTCTTGCTGTTTTCGTGTTTCTGGGCTCGTTTGAACCCCGATTCCAATACGGTTTCTTCCTACGGATTTCTCTGGAAGTCCCCTTTGATACCAAGTGCTAAACTCTTTATCTTTAATCTCACAACTCACTTGTGAGCTCAATTACTCCATTGCATCAAATGCATTCCTCTTAACATTCTTCATATTACTAAGATGTGAATACTACTCGGTGTGAGACCCTACAGCCTGACCCTACTACACAGGTTGGGACTCAAAATCCCTAGACGACAATAACCGCAAGCAGCAGGTGTCGCTCCTATTTCGGTATCATAATTACGTGATTGACTTGTCGACAAAAGGTGTCGTCGTGATCACTTTGATTGTGTCCGTGATGAATACCGCAGTTTAGTCCCTTCGTATTAACTATGTCATTTGCATAACTTAGGGTATAGTAAACTGTCAACCCCACTAGTTAGCACGACTTGAAACTTGCTTCTGAAATTTGACCCCTCACTAGCTAGCACGTCTTAACTATTAAATTTGAAGTTACGGGGAATCACGGGTACAATGATTACAGGTTTTTGGCTTATGGCGAGGTTAGCATGACTTGGAACTCGCTTCTGAGTTGCAGGACCCAAGGTCATCTGAAGGTCGCCGAAGATCGCAGTCTCCTGGTAGCTGAGGCGAGCTTCCTGCGAGAGTAGCAACTCGTCAGAATGGCATGGTTAGCTGTCAGCCTGTAGCCTCTCCGATGCTTAAGTCAGTAGATGACTTGAAATAAGTGTGTCGGACACGCTTGGCGATCTTAAGGCAGATCGGCAAAGCATGGCGAGCTTGTGAGGACGGCACAGATATGTGGAAGATATCTGACCTTAAATACTAGAACGAGTTAGAGATTTTAACTAACCAACCCTCTCTATGGAGGCATGAGGGGTATTTATAGACTTGAGAGTCGGTTGATCGCCTTCCCATCAGCTGTCGAGTCTGCTTAGCTGGAGAAGTGATAGGTCGACGGGGTGTGTCAGAGATATTTTCCACATTAATGGTGTCAGATGGTGTCAGATGCATTAATGAGACGCGATAGGCGGCCTTCAGTTCTCGCCCTTAACCTCTGTCATTAATGGAGGGTAGGTGGACCTACGTCACCCTGTCAGAGATATTTATGCTGGGTCGCCCTTGGGTAGAGTAAATCTCGACGACCAAGCTTGGTGTCGTCGGACCGTCTGACCGTGCTTTCTGTCGGAGAGTAGGCGAGCCTCTTCCTGGCATGGTGAGCATATTGATCGGCAGGGCAAGCTTCTACGGTTGGCCCCGGGGGGGCGACCTCGTCGTACGGCGAGGCGAGCTACCCCGGATAGATGCGATTTTTCGTTCGGGCTAGTGTTCATTCCTATAGTCGGAGAGCTGTTTGCTCGGGCTTCAAGTGTATGTGGGCCTCAATTACATGGGCCGGTCATAAGGCCGTAACAAAATCAAATAATCCCACTTCGACTATCGTGCGCATTTAATGTGGTTTCACATCATTCGTGCTTAGTCAAATTTCTCCTAAGCACAAATGATGGGGGCCATTGTTGACGCCTGTGTACGGCCCACGAAGCGGGGACAAAATAATGCGGCCCATTCAGAAGACTCGAGCCTCGACCCAGTGACCCGAAACCTGCTAGCGGGGATGATTTAATATCCTTCGATAGAATAGCTCACGCGACCATTGGAGCTCTGCTAACTTTGAGGGGGTGGTTAATGGGGACCGAGTAAATGTGCAATCGTTATCCGCAATCCCGGAGAAGATCTCGTCCTAATCAATGAAGAGCTGTTATGCACTATCGGCAGACATCCGTAACTATACATAGAAGGGACAACAACGAAAGAGGGGTTAGATTCACAAGGTACGAGAGACCTAACACTTATAACTCTGTCTCCCACTTAATATTTCTTTCTCCAAATAGCCTGCGACGACAGACTCAAGGAGAACCTCTGTGGGTCGATCTCGACTACCCCAAGCTCTCTCTTAAGTTATCATTCTAACTTAAGTATCGGAGGGGATTTGGGTCAGAACCCAGATCCGACCCCTGACGATCATTTGTAGTGCATATAGTCAAAGATCGACCGAACAGGAGCCCTCAACACTAACTGTACGAGGTTCAACCCAACCAGAGGGTCGAACGACCTTCAATCTCATCACAGGCGATCAACGACCCTAGGTTCTACCAACCGGGGTCCCGCCTGACCTGCTGACAAGGCTCCACCTTAGTAGAAGAGTCAACGTCAGCTCAAATATTTTTATCGCCATTTTTGGCCTTAGCAGAACCAAATTGGGTTCTAGAGAAATTCTATGAAACCCATAGATGGAAAATGATGCAAATGAGAGATATTACATCTATTCAAGGCCACAAATATTTTACGAAAGAAAACCAAAATTACATGAAGAAAATATTAAATTACACTTGAAATCTTTATTATTCATGCAATGTTTTTGCTCCATAGCCATCATCCTATCACCTAGTGATTTGTCTCCTCATCAAGATAATCTATAGTAAATCTGAGACTAAAACATGTATAGTCATTAGCAACTATATAATGTGGTGATCATCATCAAAACAAAATCGGTCTTAATGTCCAATATCCAACACTAACTGGACCCGTTTACTCCTGAGTTAACCCATTTTACTTTGAGTATCAGGTTTAAATAGTGGGGTTTTATGTTTGATGTGGGAAATTTAACGGATTCGGTTTTGGAGAAAGAGTGAAAAGAGGAAAATGTGTCGAAGGGATGCGTTGGCTTAAGAGAGGAGGGAGTAGTTTGAAGAGAAGAAAAGAGGATGATGAGGAGAGGAAGAGAAAGAGATGAGAGTGGTGCTGTGGGGGGGGGGGGGGTGAGGATGATGGGAGGGGAGGAGGGCAACGGTTTGGTGGAGGAAAAGTAAGTTTGAAGATGAGAATGAATGCAAGAGAATGTAAAAAACCATGGTGTGCTCTGTTAATTTTAACGGAATATATCTCGATGTTAAACAAAAGTTAAGCCAAGGGGATTTTTTCGAGCAAGTTAATAAATTTCAGGAAGCAAGCCGCAAATAATATGTGTTACGACCTGAAGATCGTGATAGACCGACTTTCCCTCCCAAACCACCGTAACACCTAGCCGGTTCGCCCCTTCCTCCTGACGGGCGGCCGACCCAATGACAGGGCGTTCCACGCCTGAACCTCAGAGGCCCGCAGGGCGCCTATGGATTCTTGAGAGCGCCACGACTGGGAGAAGGGCGCACTCCGCCTAGGACGATGATAGGGGCGCACTCCAGCATGACCCCAGTGGGATGCGCCCCGTTCTCCCCCGGTTCGCCAGGATCAGCATGCAAAGTGCACGTCTAGACCGCTTGTCCCCCATCCGGGCCGGACCGGCGACCCGTATCAGGCCGCCGCCCCTGGGAGGCGCTCCAGCGGTTCCTTGGCACATCGGACACGACAAACAACCTATTACAAGGACGATACTGACACATACGCCGCCCGACCATCTGACAAAGCACCCCCTAGCCGCTGCGCCGTCTGACACTTAATGCTTTCGGCCCTGACACCTTGACAAAAGCGCCCCTGGCTGTTGCGCCGTCTAACAAAAGCGTGGCTGACACTCCTGTTCCTGACATCCTCGTTCGAAGCTTATGCTAACAGTAGGGCTAGCTCAGCATGCCGAGTCAGCATGCCAGGTCAGCCCCACCTAACCACCTCCAGTCAGGTATAAATACCCCTTCACTTCCAACGGTGAAGAGGTTGGCTAATTGACTCTCAATCTTATTACTCACACACAAGAGCAAAGATCGTCCATATCTTTGTTCTTCCACTCATAGCTCGTCACATACGGTCGACTCACTTTCAGTCCGACCTGCGTGTCTAGCCCCCGCTTTAAGTCCTATTACTGACTTAGGCATCGGAGAGGCTAAGGGTTGGACCCCAACCCGGCCTTTCTGACGAGTTGCTCCTTGCGCAGGTTAGCTCGTCCCCACCGGTCGTGCTCGCCTTCAACCTAGGCAGTTCGGCCCCTCCGTTACATCCTACCGGATTCGATACCGTGGTCAGCGTCCACAACAAGCTTAGCCTTCTCACCCCACTAATCACCTGTCAATAGCCTACCCTAGTCCCATCATTAGCATAACCATCGTGCCCTTGGTTCCCCTTAATACAAATTCATTGTACGCGAGTTCTACCCCGCAACAATTGGCGCCGTCTGTGGGAACCAAGGGTCACACCCATGTTAGATCACATACCAATCAACCGAAACCCTGACCACGGCAAGAACCTCATGGATCAAGAATCGCACTCTCACCTCGTGACCCCTGCGACTAATCCACCCTTGGAGGTGGAGGTCGAGACGGTCCAGGCCTCAGCCCGCGCGGCGCAACAGAGCTTCGAGCATTCGCCAAGATGATGGCGGGCTTCACAACGGCCAGAGCCGAGGCACCCCCGGTCCCCTCTGAGCCCCTGAATGTGAGGCGAAATCTTCACCCTCAGTTTGTGGAAGAAATGGGGGACAAAGGGCTCGCCGAGGAGATAGTGGCCCAACAGAAGCTCTTGGAGGAAGAAATGGAGATCGGGCGGCTGCGAAGGCGCCAGGAGGAAGCGACGGCCGCACAGAGGCATCTGGATGAAGCGGCCGAGGCCGCTCGGCAAGCCCTCCTCGACGAAGAGACCGCCCGACGCCAGCTCTGGTTCATTATCGCAAAACGCGAAAGGCTCCGAAGGGAGAATGAGGAGAACCGGGAGATCCCGGAGGTGTCGGCGACGGGCCGGCGACACAAAAACGAGCGCAGCCCGCCGCTCGCCGGGTTCCCACCTCGGGGGCGAAGTCCGCCCCGTCGGCATCTCTCCCCAGATCGTCTGGATGAGGAAGTCGTTCGTTAACAACACCGCTTCCTCGCCGCAGAACGCGAAAGGCTCCGGAGGGAGAATGAGGAGAACCGGGAGATCCCGGAGGTGTCGGCGACGGGCCGGCGACATATGAACGAGCACAGCCCGCCGCTCGCCAGGTCCCCACCTCGGGGGCGAAGTCCGCCCCGTCGGCATCTCTCCCCAGGTCGTCTGGACGAGGAAGTCGTTCGTCAACAACTCCGCTTCCTCGCCGCAGAGCGCGAAAGGCTCCTAAGGGAGAATCAGGAGCGGAGAGAGATCCCGGAGGCGACGGCTGTGGATCGGCGATACTGGAATGACCGTAGCCTGCCGCTCGTCGAGTCCCCAGCACGCGGAAGGAGTCCTCCTCGGCGACCGCTTCGCTATTCCCTGTGGCATGATGACCGTCGGTAGCCGAGGCGGGACCGGAGCGAAACCCCATGTAACGGCCGGTTTTCATCAAGACAAACTATTTACGTATTTGACCACTTTTTTTCAATTATTGTATAATGGTTTGTCAGGAGTTTTACTGATTTCAAAAATTTCCTATAAAAATATTTTGAAGTAGCAGACTAGTTATGGAGTATTTTAGTAAGATCGGATTTCATCAAATACTCGAAACATTTCTGATAAAATTCATTTTCAGTTATTACCGTTTTGACTTAATAAATTTATTTTCCATACAAACATCATCAAAACGATTTCAAACTTCTACGGTAGCATTCTATGATCATTTAGGCCTTCCCACATTAATTTCGTATTTTTCTGAAGTCAAATCGATAGAGAAACCGCAGACCCGCTTCCTAAACGTTTTGGCCTAAAACTAGTATCCCCGTAACTCAAACCCTGAAACGGACTTCATATTCGCGATCCTTGTGACGATACGATCCCGTGGGTACGTTTTCGTAATTTTTCGGACACGTTTGCCTCCAGGGGCAAGATCGTAATTTCGATTTTGTATTATACTAATTACTTTCACTAATGGAGTTTTTAGTTATTACTAATTATCTTACTTAACCCATCTCAAACTTTAAACGTGATTACACGTTTATTTCATTTCCATGACAGATTCATTCCCCTAACCCTAAATTCCACATACCCTAATTAATAGTTGACTAAGTATTAAATGCTAACCTAATTTTTAATTGATTTAATTAACCTATAAATACCCTAATCCTCTCTTCCTCACTCAGCCCGCACCTGAACCCTAAACTCACGCAAGCCTCCCCTCTCGTTCGTACTCACCCCGAAGCCTGCAAAACACTCACACACAGCTCTCACCCTCTCTATCACTCTCTCTCCCTCCGCTACTCTCTCTCCCTACGGCAACCTCCCGCTCTTCGCCGGCGACTGCACCACCCACGAACCACAAGCCCCCTCACGGCAGCTCCGAGCTCCGCCCCGTCAACTGCTCGAAACGTCACCACAATAACGACGAGGCCGCCGCAGTCCGTCGCTCCGCCACCAAGCGGCGACGCCGCTGCCCCCCAAGAGCTCCACCGGAGCTCCTCTGCTTTCTCCGCTCCTCCGTGCTGCCATCGTCTCCACCGCCACGGCGAGCATCCTCCTCCTTCGCCCAAGGCCACCGCCAGTGCTCCTCAGCGACACATCCTCCGCCCCGAAGCACCACCCTCACGACAGAACGCCGAACACCCTCACCCTCTCTCGCCCTCAGGCTACGCTGTCGCCGGAGTGTCACCGCTACCTCGACGAAGACACAGCCGGCCCCTTCTCTCCGTTCGTCAGCTCAAAGAGCCCCCAGCGACGGCCGCTTCGTCGAGCCACGCCCACCGTCGCCACAACTCCCCGACGACGCCAGCTCCGACGAGCTCCTCCCATGCTCCGCCACCGCTCGAGAAATCCTCCGCCGAAGCCCCGCCTCCATGAAAGCTTCTGCTACCTCCGGACTCCGAGCTCCGGTGACCCAAGCTCGAAGCCCCCTCCTCCGACGTCGAATGCCCGAGCAGCTCCCCGCTTCGACATCCCCGGAGCTCCGACGTCCCACCGCCACAGCCAAAACACGCCCCCCTCCGACCATCGTGAACGGGGATCGACGGTAAAAACGCGGTGGCACAACCGTAAATATGAGAATATTTCGTATTTCGTTTTTAAATTAATTAATAAATAGAGTTTTATGGTTTTAAATCCATAACTAAATATACAGGGGCCAGAAAAATATGCGGATAGTCCTAGAAAATCAGAAACGACATTCTGCACCCAATGGCACTAGTTTCGTCTCAATCGGACGCTTAGATTTTCCAGAATTAATTTTTAAACCTAAAAGTTAAATATGTTATTTTCGTTCAAAAATCAGTAACTTGTTATTTTCACGTAAACTAATATATGATAAAAATATATGTTAAAGTACTCTTCAAAACGGTCATTTTGACAGTTCATTTGCAACTTTCCGATACAGATTGCATCCAGTAGAAATTATTGAATAATTACGTGCTTAATTAAAAATTAGTTTTTAAATTTATTTTGAGCTTTTAAAAATTATAAAAATTACTATAAGCTTCCGAAAAATATTTCCTCTTACAGTAAAATTATTTTCCTTATATCTAGCCTATAGAAAAATTTAGAACACTTTTTGACGACGTTTCAGTCTATTATAAAAATCGAAACGATTAAATTAAATAGGTAGAAAATAGGGTAACCCGTAACTAATATTTTCTTGTATTTGCAGGTACCAATTCTCGTGCACTAGCATCTTTAAAAAGCTCTAGCTCCAATCTCGTCTTACCACGACGATCTCAAAAAGAGTAAGTCACTCTAATTCTAACTTTGGAAATCTGGTTAGTGTACTCGTATGAACTTAGGACATGTCATCTAGTCACAGAACAGCTATTGACTTGAACCAATGATTAGAGACCTAATTAACTAGAGAACTAATCAATAGTGGAATAACCAAAGGACTAAACTGAGATAGTGCACTTTTATGAAATTTGATATCATAGTTGTTGGACTTCAAATCATTGCTCGGACTAAATTGAGATAGTAAACTTTTATGAAATTTGATATCATAGTTGTTGGACTTCAAAGCATTGCTCGGACTAAATTGAGATAGTAAACTTTTATGGAATTAGATATCATAGTTGTTGGACTTCAAAGCACTGCTCAGGATTGATATTTTCTAATGAGGCTTCTGCCTTGACTTTTCAGCAAGTAAATACCATATATATATATATTTGTTGTACTCATTGTTGGATGTATGGTTGTACACATTGTTGGATGTACGAAATGATGGGCCTATGAGGCCATACGGATATGGATACAGACATGGATACTGATACGATTATAAATGTGAAATGTGATACAACATGGGTTATGGGGTAGTCTTGAGCTACGAAGTGTGCGGGAGTGACTGGGTCCACCCGTATTTGGTAAGCTGTACCATCACCCTAAAGGGGATGGTAGGTAGATATTCCACAAGTTGCTCCGTGGGATGGGTGCACTTCTGGTTGCATATCGTACACTCGAGCTAAGACTGTTGCACTAGTTGATTGATACCAGGGCCCATGAGGCCATATTGATACGAACACTGATATGAACATTGGACTATGATAATACACGGGATACGGGGTAGTCTTGAGCTACGAAGTGTGCGGGAGTGACCGGGTCCATCCTTATTAGTTAGGCTGTACCATCACCCTGCAGGAATGGTAGGTAGATATTCCACGAGTTGCTCCGTGGGATGGGTGCACTTCTGGTTGCATATCGTACACTCGAGCCAAGGCTGATGCACTAGTTGATTGCTGTATTGTACTCATGGTTGTTTGTATTGTCGGAACACACTATTGGGCCCTCGGGCATTTACAGAGCACATTACGGAAAACACTATTGGGCCTTCGGGCATTTACGGAGCACATTTACGGAAAACACTATTGGGCCTTCGGGCATTTATGGAGCACATTTACGAAGCGCACTATTGGGCCACTGCGGCATTTAAGACTGATGCACTAGTTTGATTGATGTTGCACTAATTGATAATTGATTGATACCATTGCTTCAGTCACGACTACTACTATTCTACGGACTAAGTCGAGACTACTCGAACGTGATAGAACGGTTTAATAATGAGCGGTCTTGAATTACGACTGAATCAGTGTCTAGAAAGGAATGGGAAGGGGGTTGGTCAACCAAGGGACTTGTTCATGCGGTCTTTGAAGTGACCTGTACCTTCAAGCCCTGACTGACTGGCTGATTTGGAAGTTAAACTAGACTTCTTATTATTAGGCCATCCTACACTATTAGATAGTCAAGTGACGCTCATCTTTTCTTAAGTATTACTATGTCTATCTATTGTCATCCCATTACAGATTGGTTAAAACATTGTCAACCTGGTTGTCTTACTATTGACATTCCATTGGTCAAAATATTATTGCTACCATATGCCATGTCACAGTTATCACTCTTACACTTACACAGTCACCTTTACGTACAGCCACCAGTACCTTACTTATCGCTCTTACATACATCTCTGTTCTTACCTTACTTTTTGCACCAGTATGACCATCTTTTGTTTACTATAGTCTGTTCCATACTTTTGCACCACTTTATTTCTATTGCCAGAATTGTTGTGACTTACCTACAGTTTCATCTCTGTGGCACCGCAGACGATGTACATATGGAGGCAGATGCTCTAGAGTTAATAGCGCCAGAATTTGACCATGAGACTGCAGCTTTCAAAGTTGTTTCCAGTTGTATTTACTTTCCTTCTTGTACGATTGTTGGATCATTTTTGTACAATATGGATGTAATAATTGGATACTATTTGGGTATTTTTGTACATCTCTGCATCGTGGCTATTTTGTTTTCACTGGCTAACTGCAGAACCTGCGCAAATACCAAAAAGTAACGGGCCCGGGAATCGGGTCGTTACACCCCAGAGTGGCGGAGAGGGCGCGCGCCAGAGCGCCCCACCTACCCTGAGGAGGCCACGCCGTTGGCGTGGTGGATCACGTCGGCCCCGAGACCCGCAAGGTTCAAGGCCCCCGCTGGCCACCTACAACGGAAGGGGCGACCCCCTCTCGCACGTACAATAATACCGGGGGACGATGGTGGCGCAGGATGTGGATGGCACAGGATAGTGGCGCACGTACAACGATACCCCCCTCGTGCCTCCATAGAGGGGGTTGGTTAGTTGAAATCCTTAACTCCTTTCTAATATTCAAGGTCGGATTTCACCCATATATATGTGTCTTCCTCACAAGCTCGCCACGCTTCGTCGATCTACCTTAAGATCGCCAAGCGTTTCTGACACACTTATTTCAAGTCATCCACTGACTTAAGCAGCGGAGAGGCTACAGGTTGACAGCCAGCACCGCCTTTCTAACGAGTTGCTATTGCCGCAGGAAGCTCGCCGCAGCCACCAGGAGACGGCGACCTTGGGCGACCTTGGATTCTTCACCCCCGAAGTGTATTCCAAGTCGTGCTAACCTCGTCCTCAACCCAAAACCTATAATCATTATACCCGTGATTCCCATTAACTACAAATTTCATTGTTGGCGGACTTGACCCGCAACAAGAGCAAGTTAATAAATTTGGGGAAGCAAGCTGCAAATAACATGGTTTGAAAGACATAGTTTTAAAATACCTTTTTAAAAGTAAAGGTTTGGGACCCTTATAATTCCCTGGCTTCTTCTGGTTCTATGGAAACTCCAAAGCTAAGCATTCGAGTGGCACGCTGATACGACTATTTTGACCAGGCCCGGAGGAACCGAGTCAACCACGACCAGTCAACCAGGCCTACTACGGCCTTGGGCTCCAGCCCAAGGATCTCACGGGTGGGTCGCGCTTCTTCACCCAAGACGAAGGCCCCAAAGGACTGCACACTTCAATAGTGGAGGAAAATATGGCCCGACTTAATGTCCATCACTCTCTAGCCATCATGGCTCACTAATTATGGCCCAGCTTAATGACCATCAATCTCTAGCCATCATGGCTAGCTAATTATGGCCCAGCTTAATGGCCATCACTCTCCAGCAATCATGGCTCGCCAAATATGGCAGCCGCTCAATGCCATTACTCTAGCCATCACGACCCGCCAATTATGACAATCACTCATGGACATGACTCCATCTTTATGGCATTCATCGCCTCATCAAGCGGGCGCAATTAGTGGGGGGTCAACACTTCCCCATTTGCACGTCCCCATGAATGATGGCCATGATGTCACATGATGTCACATTATTGGGACGATCCGCCTATATGAGGAGGGGGTTGGCATCATCCAAAGGGGGCCGCATCTTCACGACCTACAACTGAGGTATCTCATACCCCATTTTACACCTTCTTCCACCTTGAATATTTCTCCTCCAAAGCTTGGTCCGAGGATCGGGGCTTGGTCTCTCCGTGAACCAAGTCCGATCCCGCCGAGCATCTATCAGACCCAATCTGACTTTGGCATCGGAGGGGAATCGGTCGGAACCAAGGTCCGACCCCCCTGACGAGCTCTATCGTCTATTCAGGTCCATGAGATCCAGCGACTCCGAGGCTACCCCTCAGCGTCCTCCCAACCGGAGCAGAGCGCCCTTGTCCTCGAGTCTGCTTATCTCCACCACCAGGAGGCAACGCTCTGCCGAGGCTACCTTTCGACGGGCCAACGCAAAGATCCGTGCGTCCCTCACCGTGTGATCCCGCCTTCAACCAATCCCGGAGGTTGTCATCCCGCCGAGGCTGCCCCTCGGCCTTCCGAAGAACGGAGCTGTGCCTTCCCGCTCAAGCGAACGCACCATCGGCCGACCCCACGGGTCATCTACGTCTCACGTGACAGCCACGACATCACGGGGGTCACACGTGTCCCCTTTGACCGCGTTGACCCCGCACCCTCCATACTATCGATTTGCGGGGTGAAAAATCACTCGTAAATATTTGGCGCCATCTGTGGGAACGAGTCAACACCCATGTCATCAACCACATCGAGAATGATACGTTCCGCTTATTAAAATCTTGAAGATCCAAGTTCCGAGAGGTGAAAGTCGATGGGCTCCCCATGAGCCTGGCATCTCCCATGGATCAGATCACCGCCGTCGACTTCGGTCCCAAGATGTCCAGAGATGGATTCGTCTCAAGGGACCCTACCCCATGCCATTAAATGTCAGAGCAATCGACTATAATTCAATTGGCGCTACAAAACATTCAATTGACATTTAATTGAGAATGCAAGGGTTCAGATGGCATTAAATTCTGTAATTGCCCCCTGGCGTTTGAAGGAGGGCCACCAAAATTTGCCGTCAATTACGTTTTGCCATTAAATGTAATTGCCCCCAATTGCGCTTGAATTGAATGTCAATGTCAAGTGATCGACTTCGGTCTCAACGTCGAGGTCTAAGAATGTCAACGTCAAGTGAAGCATCCTCAACTTCGGCCGCAACATTGTCCCTGCTCTCCTCCGTCGAGAATATCATCATCCGGTAGTCTCGATCCAGCTTAATGGTCATTGATGACGGTCATCAACCGAGTATTCGACCAAAGCACTCCAACCACCAATGCCAGCTTCGACGGAGGCCCAGCTCGCCGAGGATGCCGACCTACCTCTGACGCCCAACTGAGGGTACCGAAGACGCCTCTCTGCCACCACAAGGCTGCCAAAGATGCCGATCGGTCGTCCAACCAAGCGGATAAAGACACTGATCTGTCGAGGACGATCGATCAATCAAAGGGCAGGGAGAATGGAATTAGTACTTGCAGCCATTGATCAGCAGATCCATCTCTCTCCATAAAGACGTCCTCGAGAGTGCGTCATCTCTTGTTAGGTGCCATGGCAATAGCACGAATGCATGCGGAGGTGATGGCCCAAATCTCACAGGGGTGAATGAATTCAAATCAGTCGATCAGCCTCTCCTTGCCGAATGGATCGCAGACCCAACATCAAGTGCTGCCATCGCCTAAGTTCCGTCAGAGCGTCCGAGCATTCGTGCAACCACCCGGTTGTGTTGCCAAACCACCGTTGAACGAGCTGCCGAACCGAGGGCCCTGCCGAGGATGCCGATGATGCTCATCGTCATTCGGTACCTACGGAGGCGAGATCCCATCCTCCACCTCCTTGCACCTCAGCTTCACGAAGTCAAAGACCACGGCCGTCCACTCCTTTATCACGACCGTCTGCACCCATCTGGCCAGCTCCATCTCGCCCCTGCCCTGCGTCCTGCCCGTCAGGAGAACCAGCCCGAGGCTGTACACTTTGCACTTCAGGGCGTTCTTCACCGAGCCGAGGGGAGGCGGGCTAGGAGCTGATGGAGAGCGAAGCCCAAGACAAGAGCTTAGCCTTGCTCCTCGACGAGGACGTTTGAAGAGGTGAGATGCTAGTGGGAGAGCTTTGATTTGGCTCCACCATGGAGGAAACCGAGACCTCTCGCGGCACTTCACCCTTGTCATCCCTGATTGGATTTTCTTCAGCAGGTCAAATACCAGATCCGACCGCCGGTTCGAGCTCTCCCAGGTCGAATAGATCGTCTGATTCGTCGAAAAGATTATGGACCAACTACAGGGGGTTCGTGGCATACCATGTGGCGAGGGCGTGCGGGGATCGGTACTCTGTGCTGTGATCGCAAGCTCCGACGAACTCTAAAGGGGGGGCGACGACGATCGGATGGCTCAGGGAGCAGGCAGGAGTGCGGAGCGCTATCGAGTTAACGTTGCCATGTAGCACCGCAATGCCAAGGAAAGTAAACGGGCTTGAATACTAGGTCTCCCCACCAGAGCTCACGTCCCCGAGACGAGCTCCCCCACTGCCAGTTGGAACGATCGAGGGGAGAGAGATAACTTGTTCGGCAAAGCTCACCGCGAGAGTATCCTGTCGAGCTGGACATCATCAGATGCCGAGCTCCTCTCACCGAGCATTCGGGCACGACTAGTGTGTCGAGCATACTGAGTAGTCTGCAGCCCCTATTGATCGTTCGGCTGCTCCCACCTACTCCACCGCTCTCTGATCTCCTCTCGTGCTGCATCACTAGCAACTTCCGCCGTCTGACAAGCTCCATCCATGCCGGGATATCCCTGCTCCTCTTCAACCACGTCTGACCCAACGTCTAATGACGCCCACAAACTGTTCGATGGAACACCTGAAGAAAAGTGGCATGCAATCTGTCCGTGTTGAGCGTCCGGCGCTCCATGCTGCACTCGCCGATCTTGGGGGACGCCTACCATCCCACCCCCGTTCGAGCTTGCCAAATCGTCTCATTTGGGGCTCGAAGGCCGTGTCGTTGCTGTCCGACCACCAAAGAAACGTGTTCGAGGACAAAGCCCGGTGACTGCATCACATCGACCGTCTCGGTGTCGGACCCCTGGACAACGGAGATGACATGGCCTCTATCTCAAGCATCGACGACTCCCCTGGCAATAACATGTCTCCAGGTCACCGGCAGCGAGGAGGAGTACGTTGGATGCCTTTGAACAGAATGGTGCCCTTTGAACAGAATGGCGCATCTGACAATGTCGATCTTTTAAAAGGTCAATCTATCCCTTCCTCTTTGCTAATTAATTGGGGTTTTTTACTTTCTTAGTAACATACCTTCCTTCAAATCCTTGCAAGCATGCGATCATCACCAGAACGCCTCAAGCTCAGGTGGGAGGTCGGCCTGCCAAGACGCCAACAAAGTGGAGCCTCGGATAATGAAACGGCAAGTACAGAAATTGGGATCTAATGCACAAACCACTGACGCGGCGAAGATCGAAGCAACCCGAGGCCCCAGGTTGCCCCCAGCATTGCTTCACCCCCGCTGCAACTAGCGTCGTCTTTATTGACGCCACCGCAAATGCCGCCACCTCCGGCTTGTACACATGCCCACAGCACGCCCCCGAGGGGCTTACATTGCCACATCTGGGAGTTACTCCGTTCCCTCAGAAAGGGAAGGTCTGTGGCACGGAAGCAGGCACAGGAGACGGCGGAGACAACGATCACGCAGGTAACAAACGGGCAGGTCGTGCACTCAAGATAGGAAGCAGGTATGATCGAGGACTCAGGCCCGATTGTGTCCGGGTGCAGGAGTTTCGAGTCGCCTCCCTCCACCTCGCTCTCCTTCTAGCGCCTCATATCCGTGGAAAAAAAGAACGACCATCGGGCTCGAATTCATTAGAGCATGATATGCTTGCGATGCACCCCAAGACAGGTGGGCCGAGTACCGACCTCCAACCCCGATTCTTCGTCATGTCCCACACATGTTGCTGTCGACATCCAGGATGCACTGCCCATTACCGAGCTGCTCTGGCCTCCGTTCGATCCAGCTGAGGTAACCACTAAGCACCTCCCTACTAACGTCATCGCCAGGATGAAGAAGCATAGTGAGCTTGCGGATCTGTCCCCCGCTGAGCTTATGAATTCCTCCGCTCCATGTTGTCTTGGACCCTGGAGTCCTAGCTCCGAGTCCCCCTCGCCATTGGACTACGACGTCGAGCGAGAGTTTATTCTCCGAGGCCCCGTCACCATCGATCGGACTATGGCATCGCTGCCAGTAGAGATCTCGCCCCATTTCTCATTGTGGGGAAACGCGCCTTGCCAAGACTGTCCACCCCTTCGCATTGGGATCGACCGGGGGGGCTACAACACCGCAGGACTCGGCCCTATCTCCAATCGGTGTGCATATGGTTTCCACGAAGCCCGGCTCCGGGTGTTCAGTTAGCTCCTTCCCAGTGCTGCTGCTTAGAGTTCGAAAGCCGGAGGACGCGAACCGAATCGGACGATGGCGCTTGGTTCGCTGGGCAAACTCCGAAAAGCTGCCCGATGAGGAGACCCCAACATTTGGATCTGAAGCGTGATGAGGAGAAGATCCAGCATCTGTCTTCATTTTCGACCACCTCCGCTCGAGCTTGTGAGCCACCCACCGCAGCCGAGCCGATCTGGCCGAAGCACCACCGTCCGAGTTCGAGCAACCAATCAGCTCCTCCGACCGTGGTCGAGCCGATCTGGCCGAAGCACCACCGTCCGAGTTCGAGCAACCAAGCAGCTCCTTCGACCGTGGTTGAGCCGATCTAGCCGAAGCACCACCGTCCGAGTTTGAGCAACCAAGCAACTCCTCTGACCGTGGCCGAGCCGATTTGGCCGAAGCACCACCGTCCGAGTTCGAACGTCCAGACCGCTCCTCCGACCATGCTGCTGGGTCCCCGCTTGCGAACTGCTCATGCATATACCCGAGCTGGACAAAGTAATGGCAGAGCGCCACCATGGAATCTTCGAAAGTCTTCACAAGGTCCTCACTCCTTCGTCGGCCATAAGTCGAGGGGCAACTCCCCTCGCGACCAAACGAACGGATCGGTCGAAGGGCTGGTGGTAAACCCCCTAGCAGGCCGATCACTCCTACGTCGGCCGTAAGTTGAGGGGCAATGCCCCTCGCAACCGAACGGATCGATCGTAAGGCTGGGGCAACTCCCCCAGCTGGCCGGCCACCCGACTGACCCTAAGACTGGGACTAGCTCCCCCAGCAGGCCAGTCAACCCGTCGATCATAAGGCTGGGGCAACTCCCCTAGCAGACCGACAAGATCTACCGAAAGGCTGGGGCAACTCCCCTAGCTGGCTGATCAATTGACCATAAGACTGGGGGTCGCCCCCAGCATGCCAATTGACCCGTTGATCATAAGGCTGGGGGCAACTCCCCCAGCAGACCGACCAGATCAACTGTAAGGCTGGGGGCAACTCCCCCAGCTGGCTGATCACTCGATTAACTATGCGACTGAGTGGTAGCTCACTCAGCAGGCCAATCGACCCACCGACCATAAGGCTAGGGGCAGCTCCCCCAGCTGGTCGACCCACTCCTTCGTCGGTCGTAAGTCGAGGGGCAACTCCCCTCGTCACCGAACAAACGAGATCGATCGTAAGACTGGGGGCAGCTCCCCTAGCTGGCCGACCAAACTCCTTCGTCGGCCGTAAGTCGAGAGGCAACGTCCCCGCCACCGAACGAACGAGATCGGCCGTAAGACTGGGGGCAGCTCCCCCAGCTGGCCGACCAAAGTCCTTCGTCGGCCGTAAGTCAAGGGGCGACTCCCCTCGCAACAGAACGAATCTCGGACCGACGAACTATCGTCACTAGCCAACTCCGCAAGACGGACCGAATTTTACAGAGAGAGCGACTTATCCCCCTTATACTACATCTCCCGACCTCCACCTTAACAATGGTAGAGCTCGGAAGATGGGGGCAATTGATACGACTATTTTGACCGGGCCCGGAGGAACCGAGTCAACCACGACCAGTCAACCAGGCCTACTACGGCCTTGGGCTCCGGCCCAAGGATCTCGCGGGTGGGCCGCGCTTCTTCACCCAAGACGAAGGCCCCAAAGGACTGCCCACTTCAATAGTGGAGGAAAATATGGCCCGACTTAATGGCCATCACTCTCTAGCCATCATGGCTCGCTAATTATGGCCCAGCTTAATGGCCATCACTCTCCAGCAATCATGGCTCACCAAATATGGCAACCGCTTAATGCCATTACTCCATCCATCATGGCCCGCCAATTATGACAATCACTCATGGCCATGACTCCATCTTCATGGCATTCATCGCCTCATCAAGCGGGCGCAATTAGTGGGGGGTCAACACTTCCCCATTTGCGCGTCCCCATGAATGATGGCTGATGTGTCCATATTTTACATCATTTTCATATCATATTTCCATCGAATTGCATGTCATCCCCGCGTCCAAATCCCACTTTTTACTGCGATTTTGGTATTTCTGACGATATTTCGAGTTTCACAGTGTATTTTGGGTTTTCAGGGATTTTGGAGCGATTTGGACCCCCGCCCGGATTTGGACACATCCGACATGCTCATGAGCTTGTTGGTAGGGCTCTAGAGGAGTTCGATGCGTTCTCGGAGCCGAAGGAGGAGAAGAAGGAGAAAGAAGAAGGAGACAGAGAGAGACAACAGCAGCAGGGTGATTTCCCAGAAAATGCTTGGCCCGAGCTGTACGCTGAAGAAGCCGCAGATTCGGCCGACTCGGGCCAACCAATTCATCTGCTCGGCCAGATGGCGCGCCCCGAGCAGCACCCGAGTACACGCTGAGCAGCCGACCGAGTCGCCCATCCTGAGCCCGAGCGAGATGCGACGCGGGCCGAGTTTCTGACCGAGCAGCTCCCACTCGGGCCGAGTCATATACTCAGCTGACAATACCTGGGGCATTTTTGGAAGTTTTGTGGATCGCGCAGATCGCGCGATTGGGGGCTGCTGAAGCTCGCGATGCGGGCTCGGCTGAAGGGGAGTTCACAGTACTAGTTTTTTGGGGAGATTAGGAGAGCTCTAGAGATTATTTTTAGAAGAATTTTTTGGATTGATTTTTGTAGCAAATTCTGGATCGTTTATCGAAGATTATTGTTTTCTGCTTTCTCTGGATTTGTTCTTCGCTCACTCACATTGTAAGTAATTTTTACCCCTATTCTCTTTTGTTGCAAGAAATGTTTTCCTACGCAATTTCGATATTTTCGTGCGTCCCGACCACCATGAGTGAGTAGATTCACTCTAGGGCCTATGGGTGAACACTAGGATTTTAGGGGAAAATGTAGATCTGGATCCGTACATCGGATTGGGGATCTAGGGTTGTATTTCGGTAGATCCTACCGAATCCGTAGATAATCCGGACTGAGATTGTGCCAACGGTTTGTGGAATCGATGGGCTTAATGGGTATCTAGGGATTCGAATAGGCACGTGACCATGCTCGGCTCGCGCCTTGAGGGGATCCGTCGACGAACTATATTGCTACGTCGAGGGCTACCGCCATTGCATCGACGAGAGCCACCGAAATACCACGTAATTCCAACCCAAGAGAGTGGTACGAATTGGGGGATTAATTCCCTAGCCCTAATGCGATGTGAGGAACCTATCCAACATCAACCCCAACAATCCTAGCGGCGATCCCTAAAGCCCTAGTTCCTCTTATTAAATTACACAACAACAATCATCAACCCAACCCTTTCACTCCGACCGCTACCTTGCTTCTAGATTTAGAAATTGACTGAGATTACCAAGGACAGTATCACCGTCTCTGTGGGATTCGACTATCTTATATACTATAACTCGACACTGTCCGCTTGCGGATTGAACCCGTAATCGTAGCCTAGGAGCCATATCACGCCTAACGATCGTGACACCGCCAGGTGGATCTTAGGTGTAGATTGCGGGCGCGTCAAAGGCCATGATGTCACATGATGGCACATTATTGGGACGATCCGCCTATCTGAGGAGGGGGTTGGCATCATCTAAAGGGGGCCGCATCTTCACGACCTACAACTGAGGTATCTCATACCCCATTTTACACCTTCTTTCACCTTGAATATTTCTCCTCCAAAGCTCGGTCCGAGGATCGGGGCTTGGTCTCTCTGTGAACCAAATCCGATCCCGCCGAGCATCTATCAGACTCGATCTTACTTTGGCATCGGAGGGGAATCGGTCGGAACCAAGGTCCGACCCCCCTGACGAGCTCTCTCGTCTATTCAGGTCCAGGAGATCCAGCGACGTCGAGGGCCGAGGCTACCCCTCAGCGTCCTCCCAACCGGAGCCGAGCGCCCTCATCCTCGAGTCCGCTTATCTCCACCACCAAGAGGCAACGCTCTACCAATGCTACCTTTCGACGAGCCGACGCGAAGATCAGCGCGTCCCTCACCGAGCGATCCCGCCTTCAACCGATCCCGGAGGTTGTCATCCCGCCGAGGCTGCCCCTCGGCCTGCCGAAGAATGGCGTCGTGCCTTTCCGCTCAAGCGAACGCACCATCGACCGACCCCACGGGTCATCTCCGTCTCACGTGACAGCCACGACATCACGGGGGTCCCGCGTGTCCCCTTTGACCGCGTTGACCCCGCACCTTCCATACTATGGATTTGCGGGTGAAAAATCACTCGTAAACACACGAGAACTAAAAACCCATTTTTTTAAAAAAGTTATAGCCTAAAGTTAGGGACCTTTCTAAAAGTTTTCTTTTGAAAAAACTCTTAAAATAAAGAGAGAGAAAATAAATAAACCAAAGATTTCTTGCAAAACTGCACAGTGCATGCTAATCCAAAGAAATAAACTTCCCCCTTAAGCAAGCCCATATAAATAAGACACACCACCAAACCTGACCCCACCCATATCTCCCTCTCTTCTTCCACTTCTTTTCTCCCACTCCTCTTCCTATTTCTTCTGCTCATCTCCAAATTGTCCAACCTCAACAACACCAATAATGCTTCCTTCTCTTCCCCTAAATTTCCTCAAAATTAAAATCAAGAATTGAACCACCAAAAGAAAAAATGAAGCTTGCCGTCCAAGTTTTGGACGCCCACGATCTGATGCCCAAGGACGGCCATGGCTCCTCCAACCCCTTCGTCGAGGTCGACTTCGACGGCCAGCTCCAACGCACTCAGACCAAGTTCAGGGACCTCAGCCCCCAATGGAACCAAACCCTCGTCTTCAATCTCCTCCCCGATCATCACCATAACATTGCCAACCACACCATCGAAGTCTCCGTCTACCACGAGCCCATCCCCTCCCCTTCCCTCGCCCACCGCCGCCGCCACTTCCTCGGCCGCGTCCGCATCTCCGGCGTCTCTGTCGCCAACTCCGAATCCGAGTCCCAAGCCGCCCGCTTCCCCCTCGAGAAGCGCGGCATCTTCTCCAACATCCGCGGCGACATCGCCCTCCGCCTCTACTTGCTGCCCAATTCCGCCGCTCCCCCGCCTCCGTCGCCGTCACCGGTCCCCCAGGCGCAGCCTCCGCCACCGATTCCGACGGCGGTTCCGATTCCAGAAGAGCCCAAATTCGGAGATGGGGCAGCAGAGGAGAAAACAACCAAGAACAAGGACAAGAAGACAAAGGACGAACAGCAGGAGCGGCGGCAGCATGAGGAGGCGAGAGTCTTCTATTCCGTCCCATCTGCAGCCTCCGCGACGGCCGTGCCCCCGGTCGCGACAGAATTCCGGGCGGCGGCGATGGCGGCGCCGCCGCCGGGTGCGGCAGTGATCATGCAGGGCGGAAAGGCGATGATGCAGCCGCCGCAGAGCGAGTACGCTCTGGTGGAGACCCGGCCCCCGATCGCCGGGCACCTGGGCTACCGCTCCGGCGACAAGATCTCCTCCACCTACGACCTCGTCGAGCAGATGCACTTCCTCTACGTCAGCGTCGTCAAGGCCCGAGACCTCCCCACCAAGGACATCACCGGCAGCCTCGACCCCTACGTCGAGGTCAAGCTCGGCAACTACAAAGGAAAGACCAAGCACTTGGAGAAGAACTCAAACCCCGTGTGGCGCGAGAGCTTCGCCTTCTCCAAGGACAAGCTGCAGGCCAATTTCCTCGACGTGACCGTCCAGGACAAAGACTACGTTAAGGACGATTTCGTCGGCCGGGTCATCGTCAACCTCTCCGACGTCCCGCTCCGCGTCCCGCCCGACGGCCCGCTGGCCCCGCAGTGGTACAAGCTCGAGGACAAGAAGGGGGACAAGCTCTCAAAGGGCGAGATCATGCTCGCCGTCTGGATCGGGACTCAGGCCGACGAGGCGTTTCCTGAGGCGTGGCATTCGGATGCGCATTCCCTCGGGCAAGAAGGGCTCCATCAGACCCGTTCCAAGGTCTACTTCTCTCCCAAGCTCTGCTACCTGCGGGTTGGAGTGATCGAAGCTCAGGACTTGGTTCCGTCGGAAAAGGGCAGGGTGCCGGACGCCCTTGCTCGGGTCCAGCTCGGTAACCAGATTCGGGCGACCCAGGTTTCGAGATCCGTTAACCCGATATGGAACCAGGAGGTCATGTTCGTGGCGGCCGACCCGTTCGACGAGCCGCTGGTGATCTCGGTGGAGGACCGGGTCGGGCCGAGCAAGAGCGACCTGCTCGGCCGGGCGATCTTCCCGGTGTCGGCCGCCTTCAAGAGGACCGATATCAACAAGCCGGTGGAAGGCCGGTGGCTGAATTTGCTGAAGCCCAGCTTGGCCGAGGAGTCCGCCGGCGAGGACAGCAAGAAGAAAGAGGTGAAATTCTCGAGCAAGATTCACCTGAGGATCTCGCTCGAGACCGGCTACCATGTGCTCGACGAATCGACGCCCTACAGCTCCGATCTTCAACCGACGCACAGGCAGCTGTCGAAGCCGAGCATCGGGCTCCTCGAGCTCGGGATACTCAGCGCGAGGAACTTGATACCGATGAAGGCGAAGGAGGGACGGACCACCGACGCCTACTGCGTGGCCAAGTACGGGCCGAAGTGGGTGCGGACGAGGACGCTGCTCGACACGCTGAATCCGAGATGGAACGAGCAGTACACCTGGCAGGTGTTCGATCCCTGCACGGTGATCACGATCGCGGTGTTCGACAACTGCCATGTCGCCGGAGGAGGGGGCGGCGACAATTCCAGGGACCAACGGATCGGGAAGGTTCGGATACGGCTGTCGACCCTCGAGGCCGACAGGGTGTACACCCACTTCTACCCTCTGCCGGTCCTCCAGCCGTCGGGCCTGAAGAAGACCGGCGAGCTTCATCTGGCGGTGCGGTTCAC
Source organism: Scilla litardierei (assembly GCA_030789695.1). Lineage (NCBI taxonomy): Eukaryota > Viridiplantae > Streptophyta > Magnoliopsida > Asparagales > Asparagaceae > Scilla > Scilla litardierei. The sequence goes on along the minus strand of JAULAV010007686.1, from coordinate 6,453 downwards.
CTGCACCGCGTGGGTCAACATGATCACTCTCTACGGCATGCCGTTGCTCCCCAAAATGCACTACATCCAGCCCATCTCCGTGGTCCAGCTGGACGTGTTGAGGCACCAGGCGATGCAAATCGTGGCAGCCAGGCTCGCCAGGGCCGAACCGGCCCTCCGACGCGAGGTGGTCGAGTACATGCTCGACGTCGACTCCCACATGTGGAGCCTGAGACGGAGCAGGGCCAACTTCCACCGCATCACGTCGGTCCTGTCCGGCCTTCTTGGCATAGGCCGGTGGTTCGACGGGGTCCGCAGCTGGCGGAACCCGGTGACCACGATACTGGTGCACGCCCTCTTCTTGATCCTGGTCTGCTACCCCGAGCTGATCCTGCCCACCGTGTTCCTCTACCTATTCTTGATTGGGATGTGGAACTACCGGGCAAGGCCGAGGTCGCCGCCGCAGATGGACACGAGGCTGTCGTGCGCGGAGGGGGCGCATCCGGACGAGCTGGACGAGGAGTTCGACACGTTCCCGACGACGAAGCCGACGGACTTTGTGAGGATGAGGTACGACAGGATGAGGACGGTGGGGGGGAGGGTGCAGACGGTGGTGGGGGACCTGGCGACGCAGGGGGAGAGGGCGCAGGCGATACTGAGCTGGAGGGACCCGAGGGCGACTGCCATCTTCATAATGCTCTCTCTCGTCCTCGCCCTGGTGCTCTACGCGACGCCGTTCCAGGTGATCGTGGTGGTGGTCGGCCTGTATTTGTTCCGGCATCCGAGGTTCAGGTCGAAGCTGCCGTCCGTGCCCTACAATTTTTACCGGCGGCTCCCTGCAAAGTCCGACATGCTTCTGTAAATTAATTGCCCCTTTTTTTTGTAACTTTTCTTATTTATTTTTACCCATCTTGTGTGAAATAAAGATCGAAGATGTGCCAGTGAACATTTGAGGAGTGCTGGTGGGATGTCACATAATTGAGGGTGACATGATAGCCAACAATTATAAAACTACCTCTGCAGAAGACCCAAAGCTAGTATATTCATTGCCAGGTCATAGTCAGTTGGCTGGGTTTGTGGGGGCAATCACTCAATGCATCAGCCAACCGAGCCTCTCATTAAAAAAAACCCCGCTGGAAGTTTCGGACTCAGTGGCCACTTGCATCCAAAGTCTCGGAGAAATAGAGAAATCTTTTTACTTGTTGAACTAGGAATGGGGAAAAAAATAATTCTATTTACACTTGTTGGATCGGCAGCCAAACAAGGCCACGAGAGGAGCAACCAAAAATGAAGAAAATCGGGCCATGTTTGCTTCCCCTAATAATAGTCCAGAAAACCGTCGGCCGTGCTCGGCGTCTAGCACGGCGGTACCGAAAGCGCCAAGTGAGAGTCTGGTTGCTGTTCGAAAGAGTCAAGAATGGCAGCGGTCATCCAATGTATATCTTTAAACTATAGGATAAACTTTTATCTTGAGTATTATAACTGTTTATTTCGGGGTAAGATCCGCGAGTGGAACCATTGGCACAGTGGTTACGAGTTGATGGATGATTGGGAGGGTTGTTTACAGGTAGTGAGGGAGTAGTGAGGCTAGGCGCCATTCGAAGGTCGATCTCTGGATCGATCTAGCAAGTCCGCCGCTTGTTCACCGCTCACCACGAGTCGGTCGCCGGTCGCTCGTTGCTTGGTAGGAGTCAACCTGCACACGGAGCAGCTCGTCAGAAAAGTCGGATTGAGTTCCAACCCTTAGCCTCTCCGATGCCTAAGTTAGTATTAGGGCTTAGAAAAGGGGTCCGGACACGTAGGTCGAGTTATAGTTGGTCGACCTTACGTGGCGAGCTATAGTGGAAGAACAAGGTGTTGGATAAATTGCAGAGTTTAAGAGGATGGTGCTATTAAAAACAGAGAAAGAATGGACTTATCGGTAAGCCGAGGCGTGCTAGGCACTGTCCTTAAGAGTAGATTTCCGCCCCTCAGAGGGAGAACTCGGTGCAAGTCAGGTCTAGCGGCTACCCTCCAGGATTCAACTGCAACGGCCTTGTAAGTGTGCAATCACAATACAAGGCTCCAGCGAGCAGCAACAGTGCTTCGATCTCACAGGAAGAAGGGGAACATCAAAGGATTTGCAGAATAGGAGCATCTGTTCGTGTGGAAGCAGAGACGAACAGGGAAACTGAAACAGCAACATCAGCTACGAATATTTTTAAGGTGGAAGAACGAATTTTCGCAGTACGAGAACTATTGAAAGGCTGAGTTTATATAGAGCAAAAAATGTGACTGTTGGGATTCCGCAATCAATAGAAAATAATAATACAGCCATTAAAAGAGAATATGACCGTTGCGAAATTAAAACAGCGATTAAATGATAATATGGCTGTTGAGACATTAAACATCGCTTTAAAGAGAATATGGTTGTTGGGGAAACCGTAATTGGCCTTTAAATTCTTTAAAACAAAAGGGCAAAGAATCACGAGGCAAGACTCGGGCACTCCGCGCGCGCACCCGTGAACCCCCCCTGCGCAGGCGCGACGCCAGCGCACACATGCTAAGGGTTTCCAGATCCGTCGCCCACATTTTCCATTCGGTCCAACCCGATTTGGGCTCGGTTCCGGTTTGGGCTTATGCGCCCGCGAGATTCCCCTTATTCCTAGCCCATATACAAGTCCAATAGCCCAAATGAAAGAAGTCTCTTATTTACACATCCAAGTGAGTTCTCCCATCCAATGTGGGACTAAAGTTGGCTTTGAATTTAAGAAATATCCAACAATCCCCCACTATTTCAAAATTCAAAGGTAAGGATATAAGAATCCAAGATGAGGAAAAAAATGATGTGAGATCGAACACGACAATTCAATACATTAGCAATGGTGACTTTCGGTCTATGAACCATTACTTAGGGAATGAAAGTGTGTTCTACAAGAAGTTGGTGAAACATATAGTATCTATGAACCAATCTCCTTTATTGTAAAAACATTGACTGACACCCCATATTGAATCATCAATGAATAGTTGCTTGCTCTTACGGGTTGGCACGTTCCGGCCATGCGCCATACCTGGATTTTCATGAGTGCTCTAGCGAATGTACCCCAATTCGCATAGGAAGCGGCCCCACTTCCACACCCATATAGGTGGACCCATCAAGTGTGCTCAACGATTATGCACACCACCCAACAAGGGCTATGGTTTCCATTAAGAGCCATATGCTCATCCTCTCTTATCGTCGATAGCACTATCTACACCATAGGAAAGGGACATCAAGATAATGATAGTGCTCCTAACGATCAACAAGTGACTTGTTTTTACCCATATGAACCTACTTCATGAGATCATCAATCACATTGGTTGGGTTACCATCACTCTTGACTTATGTTTTAGGTATAAGTCTCATTCCCCTCGATGTACTTTCCACTAACGTCCTATTTAGTGGTTTTGTCAGAGGATCTGCCAAATTCATCTCTGACCTCACATAATCAAGGGATTCTATCCCATGATCTAGCAGTTGTCTCACAATAGAGTGCCTTCGGTGTATATGCCTACTCTTTCCATTAAAAACTTTATTTTTGGCTTTTGCAATTGCAGCTTGACTATCACAATGGATAGACACAGACGGTACCAGTTTTTCACAAATGGGAAGATCACCAAGAAGGTAATTAAGCCATTCGGCTTCACTACATGCCTTCTCCAAGGCAATAAACTCCGATTCCATAATAGACCGAGCAATACAAGTTTGCTTGGATGATTTCCAAGACACATCACCTCCACCAAGTGTAAAAACATAACCACTTGTGGATTTAAGCTCATCTGAATCAGAGATCCAGTTTGCATCAGTAAAACCTTCTAAAACTGATGGATCGCCACTAAAAACAAACCATATAAAAGAGTTCCTTTCAAATATCGCATAACTCTTGACAATGCATTCCAATGATCACTATTAGGATTTTGAGTGTAACGACTCAATCTACTAATATCATATGGAATATCATGGCGAGTATAATTCATCAAATACATCAAGCTACCCATGATCTGAGCATATTTCATTTGTGAAATAGATTCACCAAATTTTTTTTAGCTAAATGTAAACTAGCATCATATAGAGTAGCTACAGGTTTTTGTTCAATAAATCCATTTGATAACAAAACACAATCAAATTTATCATGCCATTGTTTTGGAGCTTGTTTTAAATCATAAAGAGATTTAACAAGTTTGCGTACTTTATGTTCAATTCCAAGAGCGATACAACCTTCAGGTTGTTCCATATAAATCTCTTCTTACAAATCTCCATTAAGAAAGACAATCTTTACATCCATTTGATGGATCACAAGACTATGAATAGATGCTAAAGCAACCAAGACATGAATAGAAGCTATCCTGGTGACAGTAGCAAATGTATCAAAATGTCTTTCTTTTGGTTGAAACCTGTAGCTCCTAATCTAGCTTTAAACTTTACAATAGATCCATCAGGTTTTAACTTCCTTTTAAATATCCACTTGCAACCAATAGTTTTAGCACCTGGGGCAAAGTAACAAGGTCCAAGTGTGGTTTGACATAATAGATACTAATTTACTATTGATTGCTTCTTTCCAAAATGTGGCATCAGGAGATGTGATGGCTTCATGATATTTAGCTCACTTCTACCAACTAGGAATCTATATGAAGCACTATTTTGAGCATAGCCAATAAACATGCAATCAAAGGTTTTAGGACCTAATTTTCTTTTGTTAGGTTCTGGTAAAAGAACTTTAGCTAGGCACCCCCACACATTGAGGTAAACAAGGTTTTTTTTATAAAAAACAAACTCAAACTCTTGTTATGGCACAATGCTTACGAATGGTCAAGACAAATGACAAGTTTAGCAACAATTTGTTCAGCAAATCCGATGATCCATATATATATATTTCAAATGCCACACAACTAATGGAGCATATATATTTTGCAGTGACAATAATCAACTTGAAGCAGTAAGAGATCGTTTGACCATAATGAATGTACATACAAAAAAGATGCAAAAAGAGGATATGACACCATTTTCTGTAACATTATCATAAACAAAATAAACATTTCAACTTTGAAGCAGATGGTTGAATTTGCAACACGCACTTAAATTTATCCAGAAGTTTGACACATATCTGAGACTGTCAGATACAAGAAATAAGAAAAGTATATCTGGGCGCAAAAAAAATTAAGTTCAGAACAACAAGAAAGGAGCAGTCATCCCTTTTATTTTGTAAGAAATCATTTTAACTTGGACAATGCTAAATGCACCGCAGGAGTTGCAATGCTTGGTACTTTAACTTTAGCAGATCGTTTTCCAATTTTACAAATGAATTTATATGTACTTCGAGTACCTCATGGTAACAAGCAGTTTCTGTTGCGGGGTAGAACCCGCGTACAATGAATTTGTATTACGGGGAACCAAGGGCACGATGGTTATGATTTGGTGGTGATTACGGAAGGTTGTTTAACAGGTGATTTGTGTGATGAATAGGCTAAGCACATAATGAGGACCGGCCATGGAATCAATTCCTTCGAGGACTCTATCTTGCGACCGCGCTGTTGGAGGCAAAGGCAGGGCGCAATCCAAGACGACGGGCTGACCTGCACAAGAAGCAACTCGTCAGAAAGGCCAGGTTGGGATACAACCCTTAGCCTCTCCGGTGCCTAAGTTAGTAATAGGACTTAAAGCGGGGGCTAGGCACACAGGTCGGACTTAGGGTGAATCGGCCGTACGTGAAGAGCAATGAAGGGTGGAAGAACAAAGATATGGAAGACCTTTGCTCTTGTGTATGAATAATAAGATTGAGAGATAATTTGCCAACCTCTTTCCCATTGGAGGCGAAGGGGTATTTATACCTGGTGGATGCGGTTAGGTGGGGCTGACCTGGAATGCTGACTTGGCGTGTTGAGTTGGCCCTGCTGTCAGCAGAAGCTTCGGACAAGGATGTCAGGATCAAGGGTGTCATGATCAAGGGTGTCAGCTACGCTTTTGTCAGATGGCGCAATGGCCAGGGGTGCTTTTGTCAGGGTGTCAGGGCAGAAAGCATTAAGTTTCAGAGGGCGCAGCGGCCAGGGGGTGCTTTGTCAGGCAGTCGGGCAGCGTAAGTGTCAGTAGCGTCCTTGTACTAGGTTGTTTGTCGTGTCCGATGTGCCAAAGAACCGTCAGAGTGCCCCCTAGGGGCGGGGCCCCGCCACGGGTCGCCGGGCCGGCCCGGACCGTGGCTGAGCGGTCCAGACGTACACTTTGTGCGCTGTTCCCGACGGACCAGGGGAGAACGGGGGCGCGTCCCGCTGTGACCACGGTGGAGAGCACCCCTATCAGCGGCCGAGGCGGAGTGCGTCCTTCCCCTTGTCGTGTCGGACTCTAGGATCGACAGGCGCCCTGCAGCCTTCCGACGTTCGGGTGTGGAGCGCCCTGTCTCTGGGTCGGCCGCCCTTCAGGAGGGAGGGGCGAATCGAAGGGGTATTTCGGCGGTCTTGGAT
>JAULAV010007685.1:0-25012 GCA_030789695.1 Scilla litardierei | reverse complement strand
CTGGAGTTTATGAAGAATGATGTCCACTTGCATCCTATTAAAAATGGATGCTTATTTATGACACCTTCCAGTAACTGGAAGAGGGGGAGGACATCCTAGGTCCCGAAGAGCCTAGCTCTAGTGTACTTGTTACACTTCTTTTCTGGCCAACTGCACGTGTCTTTGATAGAACGTCTGCAGCAAAGTTGTTAACCAGATATAGTGTTGCACTGGAGAGCACCACTAGACCAAGGATAAGCTGCTTCTGTGTAACTTCCAAGGGTCATGGAATATATATCACATATGCAGGTTTAAATATCATCGCGATGACTAAAACACAAAAGGCCGTCCACCTCCCAAATATCTACACATCATCCTCCAATGTCTACATCTTCTGAGAAGCTCATCATCCAAGAAGCAAGTATTTTAAACGCTCAGCCAGGTCCAGCAGTACCTTGCAGGCATACAGAAGACTGATTCAAAGAATACTTTAGTGGAGTCGTCTACCAACTTCGAAGAGTATTCCACTCCAGAGCGCCACTACTTTCCAATAGCCGCTAGATGAATAAACTTGTATAGATAAGTGATGACTGTGTTTGCTTTCAGAACATGATGGATGTATAGACAAATAGGAGATGATTATATAAATACATAGGAAATATGCAAGCCTGAAGCTTGTACAGATCAGGGGGAGTCCCTCAATAGTTGTACTCTTTTCCCTTAAGCTGCTGGTTTTTCCCACTGGGTTTTCCACAGCTAAGGTTTTAACGAGGCAACCATAGTGGCTCTGGATCCAGAAGTATCCACCACATTAGCATACTGAATCCTGAAGTATTCATATGCTTAAACCAAGGTAATGGAGAGATGAGGGGGAGTGTTGTGAGTTGAGAGAGGCTTTTGGCCTCCCTCCCCTCATCATCTCACCATTTACTCCCCACTAAGTTAGTGGGGAGTCACTTGGACTTCAAAGGTGAATGAATATATAGAGAGCCATGGCTTATGCCATGGCTACTCTTGATTTTAGAGATTAGTTTACACACTTCTTCCAATCTCTTTCTCAACATTCCCCAGAAACTCACACAACACATGCAACAACAAAAAAGGAAAAAAAAGAGGAGGGGAGACACACGTTACCCCCCCCTCCCTTAGTCAAGCACACACACACCAACCCCATTTAATTCCCCCATTAATACCCTCATTATAATAATTATATAATCTATTATAAAATTTCCCTTCCCTGGTTAGTCACGCAACCATACCTCTCTCCCTCCCGCTCTCGACTTTCCATCTCACCGCCGTTCGCCCCGAGCTCGCTGTCGGAGCTCCTCTTCTCCAACGACGACAAAACCTGACCCCGCCATCGAGGAGCCCGCTCTGCTGCCGTCTCCGAGCAAGCTCTCCCACGGCTCTCATATCTCCTCCGACGACCCGTAGGCTACCACCTTCCTTCGACATCGTACACCGACGGGATCGTCGAACTCCACGCAACTCCACGCCACCGCTCAGACCGCCAGCACCCTCCGCATGTGCTGTCGTCCGGTCCACCGCTCCGCCTAAGGAACCGCTCCGACCCAAAGCACCGGCGAACTCTCCTCGCCGCACAGCCCTTCGGCGAACCCCCCACACCTCCAAGCCGTGGTCTCACACTCACCTCGTCGCTGCTCTCTCCGGTACTCACCCCGCCATTCCACCTCACTGCATCGCTACCTGCCATCGCACGTTCCGCTTCAGCTCCGACCACCTCACGGGACGTCGCACCACGCAACGGCAAAGATGAAGAGCTCGCAACAGTAAGTTCCCATGCGTATTCTTCCCATGCATGCAACTTTAAATAGTGAGTTTTTAATAGCAGCATGTTATAAAACGTGAATTATATTTTATAATTATTATGAAATATAGTTAGTTATATTTATAAGCAGTACCTTATGAAATGAAACTATAGTTTAAAATAACATGTTGGCATGTTATAAGTTAATGTTATTATATGGCATGTTATAAGTTAATGTTATTATAAAAACAGTACGAAGGTTAATAAATAAGTTAAAGGTTTGGATATTTATATTATATATATATATATATATATATATATATATATATATATATATATATATATATATATATATATAAACAGTGTACAACATTGGGTGAACGGGGTAATATAAATGGGTTTAATATTATTTCTTGGCTTGATGTTCGAACCGACTTCGCAGATACAACACGCCTCACGCTACGATAATCAGGACTTTCACTATCACGGAAAGGCAAGTATTTATTGTAATTGCATTTGGGACATCTGCTAAAACTAGTGCAAATATTATTTTAACGTGCTCATACTTTAACTGTTATAACTGATTAAAATGGACATTGCATGCTACTGATTCCTTGATAAAAGAACAACTTTTCTCTACATATCATCATTCGGACCAAAATGGAACAGAGGGTAGGACATAACCCTCGAAACATAATGAGAACCCATCGATTACAGATGGAGACGGAAACTAGTCGGTGACTGGTTATGACACTTGGGTGGGGTTGGTCCTTAGTAGTAGGGTTCGTAGATGTAGCTTGACCACCTTACGGCTCCCTCCATAACCGCACCAATGGAGGCAAGCAAGAAGGCGTCACGGTAAACCCCCGATGATAGGGTGCATCAAGTACATACTACCAACCCGGACATGGACTTATCACGAGCACGATAAATAAAATATTCAATAAACATGCAACTGCTTTACTTTTGAACTGCCAAATTTAAATATGTTAATACTTTCCTTTCTGCACTTATTATTTATAAATGTGTACTAACGCCTTTTTGTCCCTTTGCAAGCTGTTCTTAATTCTTTTACTTTAAATATCTTGCCGAGCTCCTCGCTGACATATATTTCATGTATTTGTGAAATATATGTTAGGTTCAGAGACTGATTACTTTGCAGACCCCGCTTTTGAGGATCCTACCTTAGAAGTGGACCCCACTGATCAGAGTTACGAGGACGCTGAGATCCTCCCTGCTGAAGACTAGAACTTTGTTGCAGTCTTTATCTATTTAGTTGTATTTGCTATTTTCAGGTGTGTTGGCTTTCGGCAAATTGTACGGCCATGCTAGGCCTAAGTCGCTTTGTGTGCTTCGTTTTAAAAACGCTGGAATAAAATTTGTAATAAATATTTGTGCTGTTTCTGAGAAATTCGCGTGCAGGGACCTGCTTGTTCAAATACGCTTATTGTGTTTAAGTCAATGAAGGAAGAAAAAAGAAAAAAAAAGTACACCTTCTTTGCTTTAAGCACAAGCGGACCCGCTCACGTTCTCGCTCCCGTACAAGGGAAGCGGGGCGTGACAGCGTGGCTCGGCCCGTGCTCTTCTCTGGTTTGGGTGGCGAGGACGGATCCTGCACAAGAGTCTTCGTAGGGGGGAGGGAGCCGTAGCTCGGCCCGTGCCCTTCTTTTCCAGTTTGGGTGGCGAAGCATGCTAGGCTTGCCCCGGAGTATTTTCTTGAGGGGGGAGCGAGTGCATGGCTCGGCCCGTGCCCTTCTCTGGTTTGGGTGACGAGGATAGATCATGTCCCAGAGTCTTCGTAGGGGGGAGGGAGCCGTAGCTCGGCCCGTGCCCCTTTTTCTCCAGTTTGGGTGGCGAAGCATGTTAGGCTTGCCTCGAAGTCTTTACTTGAGGGGGGAGCGAGCGCGTGGCTCGGCCTGTGCCCTTCTCTGGTTTGGATGGCGAGGACGGATCCTGCCCCAGAGTCTTCGTAGGGGGAAGGGAGCCGTAGCTCGGTCCGTGCCCTTTTTCTCCGGTTTGGGTGGCGAAGCGTGTTGGGCTTGCCCCAGAGTCTTTACTTGGGGGGGAGCGAGCGTGTGGCTCAGCCCATGCCCTTCTCTGGTTTGGGTGGCGAGGACGGATCCTGCCCCAGAGTCTTCATAGGGGGAGAGAGCCGTAGCTCGGCCCGTGCCCTTTTTCTCCGGTTTGATTGGCGAAGCGTGTTAGGCTTGCCCCGGAGTCTTTACTTAAGGGGGAGCGAGCGCGTGGCTCGGCCCGTGCCCTTCTCTGGTTTGGGTGGCGAGGACAGATCCTGCCCCAGAGTCTTCATAGGGGGGAGGGAGCCGTAGCTCGGCCCGTGCCCCTTTTTCTTCAGTTTGGATGGCGAAGTGTGTTAGGCTTGCCCCGGAGTCTTTACTTGAGGGGGGGAGCGAGCGCGTGGCTCGGCTCGTGCCCTTCTCTGATTTGGGTGGCGTGGACGGATCCTGCCCCAGAGTCTTCGTATGGGGAGGGAGCCGTAGCTCGGCTCGTGCCCTTTTTCTCCAGTTTGGGTGGCGAAGCGTGTTAGGCTTGCCCCGGAGTCTTTACTTGGGGGGAGCGAGCACGTGGCTCGGCCCGTACCCTTCTCTAGTTTGGGTAGCGAGTACGAATTCTGCCCCAGAGTCTTGTGTCTTAAACTGAAACTTTCAAGTGGAGACAACGAGATTTGAAAATGCGAAGAAAAGAAAGTATTTCATTAAAGACGCACAATTATTGATAATATTTCATGAGATGTTCCGCATTCCATGGGTGAGCCAGTTCGCTCACATCCAAGGTCGCCAGGATGTATGTGGCCGGCTTGACGATGTCGACGATGTCGACGGGGCCCTCCCATTTGGCCGCCAGCTTCGCCAGCTTCCCTCGGCGAGCGGTCTCGGGCTTGAAGGTGGCGTCTCTGAGGACCAAGTCGCCAATTCTGAAGGTCCGCTTCTTCACCCGGGAGTTATCGTGTCGGGCCATTCTTTGGCTATGTCGGACAAGGGTCGTCAAAGCCCGGTCCCTTACTTCATCAACGAGCTCGAGACTGAGGCTGAGGCCCTCCACGTTGACATCTTCATCGAAGTACTTCAGCCGAAGCGTTTCCTCTCCGATCTCCACGGGAACGACCGCTTCCGATCCGAACTCCAGCATGAACGGGCTCTCTCCGGTCGATGCCTTGTGGGTGGTACGGTACGACCCGAGAATGCCCGGTAGCTCGTCCACCCACGTCCTGAGAGCGGCATCGACCTTCTTCTTCAGGGGCCCAGTATGCATTTGTTCGCTGCCTCTGCCATCTCATTGCATTACGGGTGGGCAACGGACACAAAATGAAGCTTGATCCCCCAGCCCGAACAGAAGTCTCGGAAGCCTTCGCAGTCGAACTGTCTTCCATTGTCCGTTACTATAGAGCGGGGTATCCCGAAGCGACATATCACAGACTTCCAAATAAATCCCTTCATATCCGTTCACGCAATGCGTGCCAATGGTTCGGCCTTGATCCATTTAGTGAAGTAGTCCACGGCGACGACCAGGTACTTCCTACCTCCAGACACCTTTGGGAAGGGTCCGAGGATGTCAAGCCCCCACTTGGCGAATGAGATCGGGCTTACGATAGGCACCAAGTTGGCTGGAGACGCTGCCGTGTGTCTGCCGAACTTCTGGCACACCTCGCATCTTTTGACGTACTTAGCCGTGTCATGGATCATAGTCGGCCAGTAGTACCCCTGGCGCACTATTTTGTGGGCAATAGTGCGCCCGCCGTGGTGGTTCCTGAAGAAGCCCTCGTGCACTTCGTGGATGACTTGTTCAGCTTGCTCTGGCCCCAGGCACTTTAGGTACGGCAGGACGTCGAATCTGGCGTGGCGTCGGTGGTACAACACCCCATCAAAGAGTACGAACGACAGGGCCCACCTCTCTATTTTCTTGGCCTGCATCCACTCCTCGGGCAGGGCCCCGTCTCCAAGTACTTCACTATTGGGGTCATCCAGGTCGCCGTTTGGCCGACACACATTAGTTCTTTTTCTTCAATGGTAGGCGCCAGCAGACTTTCGACGTAAATGGCCTTTCCGATCTCTGCCGCAGAGGAGGAGGCCAGCTTTGATAGGGCGTCGGCCTGGAGGTTGTTGGAGAGAGGTAAGTGTCGGACCTCCTCTCTCTTGAACTTCTGGAGCTTGGCCTGGATGCACTTAAGGTAGCACTTCATCATCTCTTCTCGGGCCTCGAAGCTCCCTTGGACCTGTTGGACGACGAGCCGTGAATCACTAAGCAACATCACGTTCGTCGCCCCCATAGCTCTGCAAAGCTTCAGCCCGTTGACCGCGGCTTCGTACTCCACAATGTTGTTGGTCGCTAGGAAGTTGAAGCGCAAGGCATACTCCAGCAGGCATCCGTCGAGGGTTTGGATGACGATGACTGCCCCCGTCCCGGATCCCGTGGCCGACCCGTCGACGTGGATGGTCCACAATCTGCCCGCTGCCTCTTGGGTGGGTTCCGCTGGTCCGGCTACCCCCATGGTCTATGGGGAAGCAGCCGTTGGAGGTGCGTCCGGCAAGTTCTCCGGGGGTCTTCGATAGTGCATTCCACCACGAAGTTCGCCAGGGCTTGACCCTTGATCGCTGTCCGGGCCTTGTAAGTTATGTTGAACTCACTGAGCTCAACGCTCCAATTAAGCATCTTGCCCGACCAATCTAACCTCTTTAGGTTTTTCTCGAGGGGCAGATTGGTGTGACCGGTGATGGGGTGGGCCTGGAAATACGGTCGGAGCTTCCTCGCTGTTGTGACCAAACAGTAGGCGACATTCTCGATGGGGCTGTAACGAGTTTCCGCCTCTCAGAGAATCCGGCTCGCATAGTATACTAGGCGTTGCACGCCCCTCTCCTATTTGATTAGGACGGAGCTGACTGCTTACTCATTGGCGGCCAGGTATAACCCCAGCTGTTCCCCTTCCTCCGGCTTGGCGAGCAGTGGCGGACTCTGCAGATATGCCCTCAGCTCCGCGAATGCTCAAACGCAGTCATCGTCCCAAGGGATCACTTTCCTGTCGATTTTTGCTTCGTCGAAGGCCGTGCGCAGGACTCTGAAGAAGGGGAGCGACCTCTCCGTAGACTTCGACAAGAATCTCCCCAGTGCTGCGATCCAGCCGTTCAGTCGTTGCAAATCCCGGATGGTCCGTGGCTCCGCCATGTTGACAAGGGCCGTCACCTTGTCGGGGTTCGCCTCGATCCCTCGCTTCGTTATCATGAAGCCAAGGAATTTCCCCGACTTTCAGCCTCAGGGCATACTGGCGTACCTTCTGGAATGTCTCCCGCAGGTCGGCGAGGTGGTCTGGGGCTTTCTTGCTCTTCACCAGCATGTCATCGATGTAGACCTCCAGGTTCCGCCCGCCCTGCGAGCTGAATATTCTGTCCACCATTCGCTGGTAGGTCGCCTCGGCGTTCTTCAGTCCGAAGTGCATCTTCGTGTAGCAGAAGGATCCTCTATCGGTGATGAAGGACGTTTTTCCTCATCCTCCTTCGCCATCGGGATCTGGTTATAGCCCGAGAAGGCATCCATGAAGCTCAACAACTCGTAACCGGACGCCTGGTCGACTAAGTGATCGATCCTTGGGAGGGGGAAGCTGTCCTTAGGACACACCTTGTTGAGATCCGTGAAGTCAACGCACATGCGCCACTTCCCATTGGCCTTCTTCACCAAGACGACGTTGGCGAGCCAATCCGGATAGTCCACCGGCCTGATAAACTTGGCCTGGAGGAGCCACTCCACTTCTTCGCTGGCTGCCCTCATCTTTTCTCCACCGACGCTCCTCTTCTTCTACCGGACCGGTTGGGATTCTGGGTCCGCATTCAGCTTGTGGGAGATTATCGCTGGATCGACCCCCGGCATGTCCGAGGGCGACCGGGCGAATATATCCACGTTCTCTCTGAGGAGGTTGATGAGGGCCTCCCTCAAAGAGGTCGGGAGCTTCGTGCCGATGGAGACAGTCTTGCCCTCCTCCGCGGCCACGGATACCTCTTCGACCTCTTCAGCGTGGGTCGGCCGTTGGTCGTAGAATTCCTCTCTTTCATCAAGGAGGTCGACCGATAAGGCCTGCTCCGGACCCTTATGCTTGGTCGACCCCACATAGCAGCTCCTGGATAGCTTCTGGCTCCCCTGTACTAACCCCACCCCCTCGCGGAGTTTAGAATTTCACCATCTGATGGAGCAGGCTGGGGAGCGTTTCGATGGCCGTCACGTATGATCGTCCTATGATGCTGTTGTATGCCGACGCAATGTCGACGACTACGAACTGTGTCATGCGAGTGACGACCCTCATCTCCTCTCCAAGTGACACCGGCAAGGTGATCACCCCCACAATGGGAACCGAGTGTCCAGTGAAGCCGACGATGGGTCCCGTGCAAGGCCTCATGTCTGCCTGCTTCTGCCCCATCTTCTCGACTGTTGACATAAACAGAATGTCGCAGGAGCTTCCAGTGTCGATCAGGAGGCGGCTGATGATAGTCGTCCCAATCTGTGCCTCGATGATGATGGCGTCGTTGTGCGGCAGCTCGACTCCTTCCAGATCTTCATCGGTGAAAGTGATGGGAGGTCGCTCCACCCTTCTCCGCTTTGCACCACCGCCGAGGTCCGTCGCCATTACCTGCCGCGAATACGCCTTCTTGCTTGACGACGACGCTTCCCCCGAGGATGACCCTCCGCATATCACATCTATGCGCATGACCGGCTTGGGTAGACGGGGCTCCTCCCGCCGATTATCTGGTGGCGGATCCGGCCTCCGCGCCCCTCGCGGGGCCCTCTCCTCCTGGATCAGCCTTCTGTCCTCCACGAAGCCCCCAAGGTGAACCGCCTGTATCAAGCGCTCGATCTCTCTCTTGAGGGTGAAGCAATCGTCGGTGTCATGATCATGGTCCCTGTGATACGGACAATACTTTCGGATGTCACGCCTCACCAGGTCCGACTTCATCTCTCTGGGTGGGTCGGGCAGCAGTCCAGCCCTTGTCGCCGCGGCCAACACCTCTATCATGAGGGCGTTGAGCTGCGTGTACTGGGCCCAGAGGGGTCCCTCCAGCTTCGGGGTAGCTCGAGCGGGCTCCCTGATGGGGGCGAACTCTCGCACTGGGCCCGGGCGATCTTGCGGGCGACGCCCCATTGGGTCGCGTCGGGGCTGAGTCAGCTAGGCGTGGCCCTGGACCCATCTTCTTGCACCTGGGATAGGACCGAGGCTCGTCCTGGGACAATCTCAACGGGGCGACCAGTTTCTTCGCGCCGAGAGCCTCCTCGCTCAGCGCATACCTCTCCGCCTGAGCGACTAGCGCGTCGTAGTCGGCTGGCGGGTCTCGGAGCAGGGCTTTGTGGAGGCTCCGGTTCCGCAGTCCCGTCTTGAAGGCCATCATGAGCACTTCATCGTCGTAGGCCACCACCGCTCTTCTTTCGTCCTGGAAGCGGCGCAGGTATTTCCCAGTCGTCTCTTCTTTCCCTTGGACTATCGTGCTGAGGTAGTCCAAAGGCTTCTTCTTTGTGCGTCCGACCCTGAACTCCTGGCAGAATTTATGAGAGAACTCGTCGAAGCTCCCGATGGATCTCGCGGGCAGGCCGTAGTACCACTCCAGCGTCATGTCCCGCAGGCTCTGCGAGAAAAGCCGGCACAGAAACGCGTCAGCCACATCCTGAGTCTACATCGCCCCTCGGTATTGTTGTACATGCGAGAGGGGGTCGCCTCTTCCGCTGTAGGTGGCCATATAGGGTGCCTTGAACCTTGCGAGTCTCGGGGCCGAGGTTATCCATCGCGCCAGCGGCGTGGCCTCCTCATGGTAAGCAGGGCGCTCCGGCGCGTGCCCTCTCCGCCACTCAGGGGTTTGGCTCCGGTCCCGCCTCGGCTGCCGACGGTCATCATGCCCCGAGGAGGGACGAAGTGGTCACCGGGAGGACTCCTTCCGGGCGGGGGGGATCCGACGGGTGGCGGACTACGGGCAGTCCAATACCACCGGCCCAAAGCCGATGCCTCCGGGATCTCCCTCCGCTCCGGATTCTCCCTTAGGAGCCTTTCGCGCTCTGCGGCGAGGAAGCGGAGTTGTTGACGAACGGCTTCCTCGTCGAGGCGATCTGGGAAGAGATGCCGACGGGGCGGACTCTGCCCCTGAGGTGGGGATCTGGCAAGCGGCGGGCTGCGCTCGTTCATGTGTCGCAGGCCCGCCGTCGACACCTCTGGGATCTCCCGGTTCTCCTCATTCTCCCTCCGGAGCCTCTCGCGTTCCGCGATAATGAAGCGAAGCTGGCGACGGGCGGCCTCTTCGTCGAGGAGGGCTTGCCGGGCGGCCTCGGCCGCTTCATCCAGATGCCTCTGTGCGACAGCCGCCTCCTCCTGGTGCCTTCACAGCCGCTCGACCTCCATCTCTTCCTCCAGGAGCCTCTGTTGGGCCGCTATCTCCTCGGCGAGCCCTTTGTCCCCTACCTCTTCATCGAACTGAGGGTGAAAATTTCGCCTCACGTTCGGGGGCTCAGAGGGGCCGGGGGGTGCTTCGGTCCTACCCGCCGCGAAGCCCGCCATCATTTTGGTGAAGGCCTCGAAGCTCTGCTGCACCGCACGGGCAGAGGCCTGGACTGTTTCGATCTCCACCTCAGGGGGTGGATTAGTTGCAGGAGTCATGGGGTGAGAGTGCGATTCTTGATCCATGGGGTCCTTGCCGTGGTCAGGGTTTTGGTTGACTGGTATGGGGTTTGACATGGGTGTGACCCTTCGTTCCCACAGACGACGCCAATTGTTGCGGGGTAGAACCCGCATACAATGAATTTGTATTACGGGGAACCAAGGGCACGATGGTTATGATTTGGTGGTGATTAGGGAAGGTTGTTTAACAGGTGATTTGTGTGATGAAGAGGCTAAGCACACAACGAGGACCGGCCATGGAATCAATTCCTTCGAGGAATCTATCTTGCGACCGCGCTGTTGGAGGCAAAGGCAGGGCGCAATCCAAGACGACAGGCTGATCTGCACAAGGAGCAGCTCGTCAGAAAGGCCGGGTTGGGATCCAACCCTTAGCCTCTCCGATGCCTAAGTTAGTAACATGACTTAAATCGGGGGCTAGGCACACAGGTCAGACTGAGGGTGAGTCGGCCATACGTGACGAGCTATGAAGGGTGGAAGAACAAAGATATAGAAGACCTTTGCTCTTGTGTGTGAATAATAAGATTGAGAGATAATTTGCCAACCTCTTCCCCGTTGGAGGCGAAGGGGTATTTAAACCTAGTGGATGTGGTTAGGTGGGGCTGACCTGGCATGCTGACTTGGCGTGCTGAGCTGGCCCTGCTGTCAGCGGAAGCTTTGAACGAGGATGTCAGGATCAAGGGTGTCAGCCATGCTTTTGTTAGACGGCGCAACGGTGAGGGGCACTTTTGTCCGGGTGTCAGGGCCGAAAGCATTAAATGTCAGGGGGGCGCAGTGGCGAGAGGGTGCTTTGTCAGGTGGTCGGGCGGCGTAAGTGTCAGTAGCGTCCTTGTACTAGGTTGTTTGTCGTGTCCGATGTGCCAAAGAACCGTCAGAGCGCCCCCTAGGGGCGGGGCCCTGCCATGGGTCGCCGGGCCGGCCCAGACCACGGTTGAGCAGTCCGGACGTACACTTTGTGCGTTGTTCCCGGCAGACTGGGGGAGAACGGGGGCGCGTCCCGCTGTGACCGCGGTGGAGAGCGCCCCTATCAGCAGCCGAGGCGGAGTGCGCCCTTCCCCTTGCCGTGTCGGACTCTAGGATCGACATGCACCCTGCAGCCTTCCGGTGTTCGGGTGTGGAGCACTCTGTCGCTAGGTCAGCTGCCCTTCAGGAGGGAGGGACGAGTCGGCGGGGTATTTCGACGGTCTGGGATGGAAGGTCGGACTATCACGATCTTCAGGTCGTAACAGTTTCAGTTAACATGCAACCACATCACTCTATTCTAAACAATTAGACAACCCATCCAAGAAAAATGGCCATTAAACATTGACTGTTTCAATAGAAACGTCAAAAAATACACTGTACGAAGAAAATGGCAGAAGACCTACAGCTTTCAAATCACAATTCTCACGTACAAATAACAAAACAAAAATCATTTCAAAACTTGCCTCATTTCTATTTTCACATCCGAGAACATGCAAATACCAGTCATCATAATTTTGGTAACATAAACGAAAATGATATTCTGTTTTGTATTACACCCCCGGTAACCACCCAATGACAAAATGCAAGAGACTCAGAAATCCATAAAAATATTTTCCTGTTGGTGCTTTTTATTTTTATTATTATGTTGATTCTCTACTTTAGTAATGAGCAATGAAAGCATGATTCTCTACCACGTGGGAAGAGTAATGTTTTCATTTCATGGTTCCCATCTTGGGGTAGCATATTACAAATAATGAAAGCAATATACATCCTTTCAGAAACATATAATAAGACAACCAAAAATTTCATGTGAGCATGATTTGAACCCACCACAGTTACCATATAATAAGACAACCAAAAATTTCATGTGAGCATGATTTGAACCCACCACAATTACCACAATTAGCTTTATCAATGCACTGAAGTAGCAACCAGAATAAAGTTGGGCCAAATCCTTGGAGTCTAAAGGCAACAAAGGAAATAGCGAGCATATTTCAATTCCGCTCTTTACAAGCACTTCAAAATAACACTTGGTTAGGATGAGCTAGTCAGAGGAACCTAATGCAATAATGAATTTCCAACCTACACCGACAAATCCTTTACATATATATCTCTAACTTCTGGGTGAGTTAATTGATTAAACATGATCCACACTAAAAAGCTCATAACAAAATAAATCTAAGTAGCATCCTGATTTCTTTTTGCATTAGATTCTATGTGCAAATACACAGTGTTCGTTGCCAATAAAATTAGCACACTAAGCAAACATTACTTTTGTATTGCCCTTTGATTGATCAAAACAAAATTTTGCAGTGCATTAAGCATTCAATTCTACATGCTTGCTGACTAGGATGAAAGCATATATATGTAAATGAATCATTATCATTGCATTGATGAAAGAATTCGACCGGTTTTTTTGTTTTCGCTGGAAAAATTAAACAACTGTTTTTTTAAAAACAATTTACTTTCAGTCTCCAAAAATATTGAAGTGTTCTATCTCTCAATCTTATGCATCAAAGGCTACTAGACATGCAGAAACAATACACTTGATACTCACAAGCACTGGGGTCAAAAGGAACAAAAGAAATCATGACATGAAAATAAACGCATTCATGAGAACAATAGGACGAAAATAGCATTACAATCAAGAGATACAAATGACTAATATATATCTGAAAGTTGAGAAAATACAACAAGCATCAAGCTGTTGAAATGTGAATAATTTATCCATATTTATGCGCACTAAAATATCTCAAGCATCACGAGAATTTGATCGATCCTGTGACAAAAGTTTTTCATAAAATCAGTAATTAATTGCAGTTCATTCAGATTTTAATAGAACTAGAACAAGTCAATTTTTTTGAGAGATCAGGCAGAGCCTTAGCAGTGATAATAGCAGCATCCATAAATCTACTCTTAAGATTGTTGGATAAATTGCAGAGTTTAAGAGGATGGTGCTATTAAAAACAGAGAAAGAATGGACTTATCGGTAAGCCGAGGCGTGCTAGGCACTGTCCTTAAGAGTAGATTTCCGCCCCTCAGAGTGAGAACTCGGTGCAAGTCAGGTCCAGCAGCTACCCTCCAGGATTCAACGGCAACGGCCTTGTAAGTGTGTACTCACAATACAAGGCTCCAGCGAGCAGCAACAGTGCTTCGATCTCACAGGAAGAAGAAGGTGAACGGCAAAGGATTTGCAGAACAGGAGCATCTGTTCGAGTGGAAGCAGAGACGAACAGGCGAACTGAAACAGCAACATCAGCTATGAATATTTTTGAGGAGGAAGAACGAATTTTCGCTGTACGAAAACTATTGAAAGGCTGAGTTTATATAGAGCAAAAAATGTGACTGTTGGGATTCCGCAATCAATAAAAAATAATAATACAGCCATTAAAAGAGAATATGACCGTTGCGAAATTAAAACAGCGATTAAATGAAAATATGGTTGTTGAGACATTAAACAGCGCTTTAACGAGAATATGGCTGTTGGGAAAACCGTAATGGGCCTTTAAATTCTTTAAAACAAAAGGGCAAAGAATCAGGATGCAAAACTCAGGCACTCCGCACACGCACCCATGAACCCCCCTGTGCAGGCGCGATGCCAGCGCACACACGCTAAGGGTTTCCGAATCCGCCGTCCACATTTTCCATTCGGCCTAACCCGATTTGGGCTCGGTTCCAATTTGGGCTCATGCGCCCGCGGGATTTCCCTTATTCCTAGCCCATATACAAGTCCAATAGCCCATATGAAAGAAGTCTCTTATATACCCATCCAAGTGAGTTCTCCCATCCAATGTGGGACTAAAGTTGGCTTTGAATTTAACAAATATCCAACACAAAGATGTGGACGACCCTTTCTCTTGTGTGTGATTGAGAGTTTTAGAATCATACCAACCCCCTTCTCGATAAAGATGAAGGGGTATTTATAGCTGATGGAGGCGGTTAGGTGGGGCTGACATGGCATTCTGAGCTGACGTGTCAGACTGCAGAAGGTTCGTCCGAGGATGTCAGAGCTGTGCGGGTCAGCCATGCTTTTGTCAGACAGCACATTGGCCTGGGGCGCTTTGTCAGAGTGTCAGAGCCGAAAGCACCAAGCGGTCAAATGGTGCAGCGACCAGGGGTGCTTTGTCAGGTTGTCGAGCGGTGGCAGTGTCAGTGGCGTCCTTGTACAAGGTTGTTAGTTTTTTCAACTTGTCTCTTAAATTCTTACAAGTCATGAGTCTTGGATGAGATTTTTTGTTTTCATATTGAGCTCCTACTCCTTGACTCTTCTTCTTCAAGCTTGAGCTTCATTTCATTACATATGACTTTCATTGAATACGGCTTTGAGTTTTGTAGGCTTGAATGAACTTCTTTGACTTTGTTGACCATGTTGACTTAGAATGAACTCATTGTAGTTAGTCTTGTGTATCTACACTCACAAATCTAATTAGCACCAGTAACTGTTTGATCATCATCAAAATATACTAGGGTGACTTAATATCCTAAACACTACTCTCCTCTTAAAACCAACACCAACACCAAGCATCCAAGATATCTTGAGCAGAGAAATTCAAAAGAAATGCTTTTCCTACATCATCCTCCCTCAGACTAGCAAATTGTAGGGGTGCGGTTCGAGCTCTTGGAGGGATATGTTGATATTGGATTCTCCATGTCATTTTGATGATAAACAAACATAATCAATTGTGACTAATCCCTATGTTTTGTAGTTAAGGAGAGCATCCTCAATACAATTAAACTCATATCAAGATGATGACTCAGACAATTGATGCAAAGACATCAATCAATGAAACATGGAGATCAAGGAGTGAACACAACGAAGTCAAAGCGTTGAACTCAACAAAGCTCTATGGGCATCAAAGAGTGATCTTAAGAAAGTCCACGTGTTGTACTTCACAAGCTCAAAGGAAGCCTTCAAGGCATTCAATTGGAAGTGAAGGGGATAAATATGTAAACCTTCTTTCTTTACTTCTTAGTTGAATTAGCATGTTAAGCCTTGAATAGACTCATTAGAATATCACTCATAACACTCACAAAACACTTTAGATCATATATCATTGAGTGTCATATGGTTAGAACTTGTTTAAACTTAAAGAAGAGTTTTTCAGCCCACTCAGATGTCAGGTGCTTTATCTCCAAACGCCTGGTGCGCATATGCATTTAGTTCTCCAAAACCCAATCATGATCAGACGAATGAAATTCTAATTTCAGACGTCTGAACAAATCACAGACAACTGGATGATGAACTCCAGATGTCTGAATAATTCTAGCTGAATGTCCAAGAAACTCGGCCTCTGATGACTGACGGAAATCAGACGTCTGGATGACATACATCAGACGTCTGGCAAATTAGTGCAAATATTTCCAATAGCTTATTTCTACCGTCAGTCTTGATTAGGCGTCTGAAGTTATATTACCAGACGTCTGGATGATGAACATCAGACGCCTGTGCAGTCGAACCAAATTTTACAGTAACCAAGTGTTACTCATTGTCTGTATAATCAGACGTCTGATGCATGTGTGCCAGACGACTGAGCAGTAGACCAGACATCTGGGAAGTCTTCTTCAGTCGCCTGGTATATGCCCATTAAACTGTATTTAATGCCCAGTCAGAACAGTACAACAGCCAACTGGCAGCTCTTCTTCAGGCGACTGGTGACTAGGATTTTTGCCCGTTAATAGCAGTTTGAAGTATTAAATGCTTGTGCTCTTTAGCTGATTTTGAGCAGATTTCCCTTGCTTATAAAAAGGGCCTTAATGTCGTGACTTGATAGGTTAGCTAAGCATCTACGACTTCATTCAATACACTCTCAAGTAATCTCAAGTCATTAACTTCTCAACTTGAGCATTCAAGAGTATTCAAAGCAATTCTAGCTCAAGCTCTAAAGATCAACTTGTCTCCAAAGCTTTCAAGATCGGCTTCTAGTATTCATTGCTACACATATTGAGACAAGTTTGTAAGTGTTCTCACTCTCATCATTTAGAGCACATCATACACACCTTATTGCCTAATTCTTAAGAGTAATATTCAAGTCATATGTTGTGAAGTTGTTTCATTTCGTTCTATCTTTCTCTTGTTATTTAAGAAGTTCCCCTCGGTTGTGAGAGAAGTCCATTCCCGGTTTGTGTAAAGTGGAAGAAAGGTTCCTTTCGGCTGTGAGAGTAGTCCATTCCTGATTTGTTGGAAGTGAAAGAAAGTTGTATTGATTTGCACTTGTCGGGTTTTGGCAAGTGAGCATTAGTGAAAACACTAATCACTAGTGGGTTACTAGTGGGTTACTGGAGTAGGATTCAAGCGAGTTGGGGAGACTCGGTGAATCCGAACCAGGGTATATCATTTGTTTGCACTTGCATAATTTGTGTTGTTACTCTCTTTCTCTATTCCGCACTGAGGTTGCATAAGGGATATTTAATTCGATATAAATTTCTTATTAAGTTTTATAAAGAACTATTCACCCATAGTGTTTCCATATAGTTTCAGATCCTACATGCTCGTGGATTGTGAAGGGTTTTTCACTATCACGTGAAACTACTATCACACTTGGTTGGAGAACGAGCTTGGGGTCTTCACCAAAAAAGTTGTAGATCAACATATATCGCTTAAGAAAATCTGTGCAAAGGTATGATCTTTTACTTCAACATTAATTTCATATTAGTTTTCTATTTTTGCAGTATTGTTACAACATTGCCCCCCCCCCCCCCCCCCCCCCCCCCCCCCCCCCCCCCGCCGAAGGGGAGAGGGATATCCTCGCCTGAATAAAGGAGACTGCAAGAGAGACGTCGAGGCCCATGAAGCCCATGAAATCCACGTGGAAGGCTAACCGCTTGCCCAGTCTGGACCGAGCCACTTTCGACCGTTGAGGGCCCTAATCCCAAGGGATCAGTTGATAAAGGGATCAGTTAATAAAGGTATATATATTCATGGCGGACTAAATGGATAATGGTTACGCCCATCTTTCGGGGATGATCGTGCCACAATTATTGCAAGGCCATTATCCACCAATGGCACTGAGGGGACACCCTCAAGTATAAATAAACTTGACATCAGCAAGAATATGGGGGATTCTAGAGAAACTAAGCACTATGTACTCTCACAACTCAACTTCTTACTTTCCATTTACATATTTCTTCCTCTAAAGCTCGGCGAAACAGTAGCAAGTCGACCTCTCATTAGGTCGGTCTTCACTGTCCCGAGCATTCTTAAGTCACATACTAACTTAAGCATCGGAGGGGATTTGGGTCGGAACCCAAATCCGATCCCCTTAACGATTGTCTGTGCTACAGATAGCTCGACGGACGACTCAGTAAACTATGCCAGCATGGAGCAAACCCAGAGTTAGGTCGGGCTTTCTCTCAGTAGCTCAGACTTGACTCTCTCCTTGACACATGGGACAAAGGGTGCAACATGTAACAACACTTTTGTCACATGAGGACAAAGGTGTGGCCACATACCCATTTGTAATATCGAGAAAGTAGAAATAACTTGTGCACATAGTACACGACGAAACCGCCACCCACCATCCCCTTAAAGGAAGCGGTGCACGTGCACAACCGAAAAAGAGTGAGAAGTGTGGGTGCATGTGAGTATCGACGGGGTAAAAGAGAGAAAAATACCAATGGCAAACATGTAAATAGAGGGGGTCAAAGAAGAAAAAATGCCAATGGCAACCTTGTAAATAGAGAGGTGCCAAGGGAAAATGTTTGGGGGGGTGTTGAAGTGACATTGCCACATAAGACAAATGTCACATCAGCATCCCTCCTTTTTATATAGGATGAGCTATTATGCTATGCACATGAAAAGACGGTCACAATACAATCACGAATCGGTCTGGGACTGGGAATGTACGTTACATGCGATGCATGCGCACCACCGACAAAAGGGTGAGAAGAGAGTGTGTGGGGTTATCGTCGGTGGTAAAAGGGAGAAAAATATTGGGCTAAAGTGCAAAAAACACCAGGGGATAAGTGGGAAAAGAGTGCAAGAAACTAGGGGAGTAAAATGGTGAAAAGCGGGGGGCTAATTTGGAAAAAAAACCCAAGGGGCCCAGTGGAAAAAGTGCGCTTGCAAACATGTAAAAAGGAAAAAGAGAGATGGTGTTTTGGCAACGACAACCATGTAATCATACGACCAATGGAGGTCAGTTGTGTGGGGGGCCATGTGGTGGGGGAGGGGATGGGCGTATGGCGTGCCCTCCCCTTACCACATGGGACAAAGGGTGTCACATGTGACAACCCTTTTATTACATAAGGACAAAGGTGTGGCTACATACCCATTTGCAATATAGATAAAGTAGAAATAACTTGTGTACATAGTGCACGACGAAACCACCACCACCGGATAGGATGCGGTGCACGTGTGCAACCGAAAAGGAGTGAGAAGTGTGGGTGTGTGTATATCGGCGGGGTAAAAGGGAGAAAAATCCCAATGGCAAACATGAAAATAGAGGGGGTCAAAAAAGAAAAAAATGCCAATAGCACCATTGTAAATAGAGGGGTGCCAAGTGGAAATGTTTGGAGGGGTGTTGATGTGACATTGCCACATAAGACAAATATCACATCAATCCTCATTTTTATAGGACTCGACTATCTGCACCGCCATCTATATATGGTAAAAAACCAGCTAAATTCAACAGTCAAAGTCACATCGATGGAATCTCTTTAACTCTTTTGAAAAAAAATCAGTCTGCACCGCAAACTGATAGCAATTGTCTTTTTATACGGAATGAGCTATGAGCACGAAAAGACGGTCACAGTACAATCACGAATCGGACTGGTACTGTACGTTACGTGACCGGTTTAGTATCCAAAGAATCGGTGCATAGAATCCGACCCGTTACCATCCCATTAGCGGGTGGGGCACCGCGCGCAAATATCTACATGTGGGCCCCTGTTTAGTATTCGGACAGAAACAGAGGAGTAGCGGAAACACACCAATCATGTGCACGAGGGCAGCAGAGCTGCAGTGCAGTTGGCGAGAAGAAAATGGCGGAGGATTTCTCCATCGACTCCGATCCCCTCATCATCCTCCGCCACCGCTCCATCCCTTTGATCGGCGTCGTCGACTACCGCGGCCGCCCGATCGCTTCCAGATCCACCACCGGCCGATGGACATCCGCCCTCTTCATCATAGGTACATCACACACGCTGCTCAAGCCTGGGTGAATTCGAGTCGAACTGAATTGAATTCGTGTTGTGCTGTGTGCAGGTGTGGAGGTTGCCGAGAGATTCGCTTATTACGGCGTCTCCTCCAATCTCATCACGTACCTCACGGATCAGCTCGCGGAGTCAACGGCGGCGGCCGCGGCGGCCGTCAACACCTGGTCGGGGGTCGCCTCGATGCTGCCGCTGCTTGGGGCTTTCGTAGCCGACTCCTATTTGGGCCGCTATCGGACCATCCTCCTCGCTTCTATGCTTTATGTTCTGGTACGCTTCCCCCAGCCCCTAAATTTATTTTGATTAAGTTGAATTGCCATGTTAATCTGTTGATCGATACCAAACTATCACCCAATCATTACCATTTTCAACTATTTTAACTGCATATTTGTTGTAAATTGTAATCTACCATTATACAACACTTATGGCTTGCATTCATGGCATTTATGTCATTTATGATGTAAACAGTAGGTCTTCCTCAATTATGGTTTGCCATTAATGGTGACTGTTTTCTCCAATTTATGTTGGACATTAACACGTCTTTAATGGCAATTACTTGGCAGTAATAAATGCACACCCTGATTAAAAAAGCCTCCCCAACAATGGGAGAGGGTGTAACTTTCACTTATCTTACTGAAATCATCTTCTTTTTGAAGATTTCTCTCTTTACATCTCAGAGCTTGCTGATTTCTCTTCATGGTTCCTCTCAAATTTTATCTCCTGAATAAGCTCTGGTCGCAAGAGCCTTGCACAACTGCAGACCGCTCACAAGAACATTAAAGGTTAGACAGTTTGAAACGACTTCAGACTATTCAGGTATTTTCGAAATAGAAACTTCTCCAACCTAAGCACTACATGCTCTCCTTAGCTCGGCACGACAACTACTAGCATGTCTGCCTAATATATCGACATTGGTTGTCTCCAAACCTCTTTTGAGTCACCTATTAACTTAAGCATTGGATGATATTAGATCGGACCCCAAGTCCGGTCCTTCCTCACAAATTGTGTATTGCAGGTAACTCGGAGATAGTTTAGATTCCGACTCACATGGCTCAGATCGGAGCTCATTTAGCTGGCATTTAGCTCGTCCGGTGTCCAATCAATATCCTATGACATCATTCGTCAGTTGTTACTTTCAACCCATATTCCAATAACTTCAGTGGTGAGAAAACACACCGAAACAATTGGTGACGTCTGTAAGAAATTCGAGTTTATCTATATCTCTACCGACAATGACTTGGCCCACCAACCAAAGGTCTGAGAGGCCAACTCCCGAATGGACAACAAATGCCACGCCGCCCTAGGATGGCCTACACAAGATGACATACACGAGACTACTTATATTGGCTCTGCCATTCAAGCTCGTCCAATAGCTTGGATAAGTTATTATCGATAAAACAAGCCAACCAAGTAAACCATTATGTTTATTTCGGTTTCTGTTTTTTTACCAAGCAAACATACTTTTGTCGAGCTGACATATCTTCGACAAATGTATCCCAAGAGAGCATTTGATCGGCCTTTTTTTCACTTTATTTCTACTAAAATGCGCAGGCCAACAGATCAGCACAGAACACCTCACGAGCTAGTCGATCGTAAATCAAGACGACACTTCCCTTGCAGACCGATCTATCTTTGTCATTGACAGTTAATCGAGGGGCCACTTCCCTCACATGCCGATCAAGCTTTTAGTCGGCCATAAGGCGCATGGCACTCCCCTCGTAGGCCGACCTATCTCTTCATCGGCCATAAGTCGAGTGCCACTCTCCTTGCAGGCCGACATATATCTTCATCGGTCATAAGGCAAGTGTCACTCCTCTCGCAGGCCGATCTATTTCTTCGTCGACTGTTAGGCGTTGACCACTCTCCTCGCAAACCGACCTATCTCTTCATCGGCCTTTAGTTGGGGACTACTCCATCATGAGCCGACCAATCTATCCCATCGGAGATTATTTTCAAGACCTCACGAGCCGAATCTGGATAAACGATTATTATTATTATTCTCAGAAGATCTCACGGGCTGAATTTGGGCATAAGATTATTATTATTATTCTCAAAAGATCTCACGAGCTGAATCTGGGCATACGATCCGGACTTATTATTTCTCTTAGCCGACCTCGCGGCCCGAATCCGGCTATATGACCGGAGCACTTCTTTCTCATGCATGCCACATCACCCAACCTCAACTTTTGCATTGGTTGAGCTCAGGAGATGCGAGCCATTGATACAACACTTGTGGCTTGCATTCATGGCATTTATGGCCTAAACCGTTGGGTTTTCTTAATTATGGCTTGCCATCAATGGCGACCGTTTTCTCCAATTTATGTCGGTCATTATCCCGTCTTTAATGGCAATAACGTGGCAGTAATGAAGGCACACTCCACCTATAAAAGTCTCCCAAACAATGGGAGAGGGTGGACCTTTAACATCTCTTGGCTCGAATCATCCTATTTTTTGGAAATTTCTCTCTTTCGAGCTCAGAGCTTGCTGATTTCTCTCCTGGTCCCTCTCAAAGACAATCTCCTGAATTACCTCGAGTCGCGGGAGCCTCGCACAACTCCAGACCGCTCACTAGAACATTAAAGGTTAAACTATTTAAAACGACTTCAGACTATTCAGCTATCTTCTAAAGAGGATGTTCTCCAACCTAAACACTACACGCTCTCCTTAGCTCGACGCGACAACTACTAGCGGGTCCGCCTAATAGATCGGCCTTAGTTGTCCCCAAATCTCCTTTGAGTCACCTACTGACTTAAGCATCAGAAGAGATTAGGTCGGACCCATATCTGGCCCTCCCTCATGAACTGTGTGTTACAGGCAACTCGGCGATAGCTCG
The DNA here is from genome assembly GCA_030789695.1 of Scilla litardierei. NCBI lineage: Eukaryota > Viridiplantae > Streptophyta > Magnoliopsida > Asparagales > Asparagaceae > Scilla > Scilla litardierei. The sequence goes on along the minus strand of JAULAV010007685.1, from coordinate 2,662 downwards.
GACCCGACTCACATAGCTTGGATCGGAGCTCATTCAACTGACGGTTAGCTCGTCCGGTATCCGGTCAATAGCCTATGACATCTATTGTTAATTGTTACTTCCAAACCATACTCCAACAACTTCAGCATGGGAAAGCATGGGAAAACACAGCGTGGAAAAACACACCGAAACATACCACACTCACCATTGTCAAGATGCATATCAGATGGTTTTAGCTTTATAATTATACTGCTTTCATGCCTTGTTTCTGTGCTTCTCTATTTATCTCCATTGGGCATGTGTAAAAAGATTTAAAACAATTTGGGGGTCTTCTTGAAATGTGTGCAGCTGCGAACATGAGCTCGATTTCTCACACTTCCGACCTTAAGGTGGAATTTGGCATGTGTGATTATTGAACCATATGTGCAAGACAAATCCTGCACACATGCCAAGACTGTTGATAGTGAACTAGAAAATGTAACTCGTTTTGCCAAAAAAAAAAGTAGAGCAAACTATTGTGTGAAACAAGTTGTCCTGTTGAGACAAAGGCCCATTAACTTCATGGATGTTCGACTAATTATCATATCCAATGTGAGACTAAAGTCACACCCCTTACCTGATTGTCTCTTTATCATTCTTGATATGAGTGCTTGTGAACCAGATTTGTGCCATAACTTCAACAATCTTCAATTTGACTTGTAACCGAGAAGCATCCTATCAGTGTCTAAACCTTTGGAAGTCAACTATCTTAATTTCCATTTAATAGCGAGTATGCCTTGAACTCATCTTGCTCAATGACTGGCGAGTTGTATGGACTGCGGCTTGATTAATTTAAGTACTTTACATTACAGATAGATGTTAATTTGCTAGTATAGTATGACTTCATATATGCCATAAAATGAGCCTGCATGTTCGTTTGCACTGTAATGTTACACCATGCTTTTAAGGTTTAACTATAAACCCAGAAATTTTCCCATGAGGTTTGATACCATTTGTTGAGACAAGGGCTCATTAATTCGAGGGTATTTGGTTAATAACCATGGAAACGAATACGCCCCAAAAAGGGAAAACCCCAATTGGACAATCCTTTTGTTTTTCAATCTTATATATGGCTGAAGTCTCAACATTTGCCCTTTTGTCTCTGTCGTTCTTAATGTGAGTGTTTGTGAACCAGATTTGTGCCACAACTTCAATAGCTCCAGCCCATGTAATGACACCACACCAATATTTCTTAACATATATTCAACGATTAGTCTCTCTCCTTGCTAGATATAAGAAAAGACCAAAGTTAAGACTTTAAGGATAGTGCTTCTCACTTGATTTCACTTAGCCACTAAATAACCTTGAATTGGCAAGAATACAAGCAATGGCATAGCTCGGAGCTTCTCATTAGGGTTCAAAAATTTGCTACACGAAGAAGCATAACTAAACTTGTTAAATCTACTATAAGAAGCCATGAGTTTCTTTACTTATAAACAACAGGCTACATTCTGAGTATGGGCAATGAACACGAAAATTTTACTGTAAGTCTCAAAACTAATCCAGCCAAACATATCTCTCCTTTTTTCTTCTTCATTTTCCTCTTAAGATAACCTAATCCCATCTGACTATATCTTTTAAATGACGACTCCGAAAATTTGTCCCTACTCAAAGTGTTGACGAGCTAAATTGACTATTCTAACCTTGACCTAACCCTGAAGGGCATAGATAAACTGTGGTCCACTTGAAACACCAACCCTTAACCATGCATTTCATTGGTGTAGTTGCTTATCTAGCTGAAGAAATGTTGGTTGTGAGGATTTATACACGACGGGGCCGATCTAAATCAACCATAGGTTCATCCTTGATACTTTCAGAATTGTTGTTCCTACATGGAGTGTAGCATATTGTTTACAAGTTTGGCCATTCCATTTCTTTTCTGTGTTTCTTCTATTTCTATTTTCAGTTTCATTTAAACTTGCAATTTCAATTTGATGATAAATCCGCACCGGACATGTGAAACCTACTATCTTCAAGCGAGTAGGTTCTGATATGGATTTTCCAAAACATGACTGCATCAGGGGAATGAAATTGATGCCTTTTTAGCTAGGTCCGTTTCAAAAATACTCAGGCTACATACACGTATATGGTTATCACAATTGCATAAAATCCAGTTCTAATCACATGCATAACACAACAGTTTACAAATCCATAATTTTTCATATTATAACATAAAGTAGCAAGTGCCACTTTTCCAAAGTTTAACATTTCACATGTCATAACATACCATTTACAGGAATGATGATCTTCACATACTATAGGTTTGTAAATGACCTCATACATCATAATAAAGCTCAAAAATATTTTAGTCAGAAGACCTATTGGTGCGCCCGTTTAGGAAGACATAACATATGAATGTTGAGATTAAGAGAACGAGAGGTGGACCAAAGAAGTGATGGATGGAAGTGATAGTTTGACAGAAGCGAATGCTTTAGATTGTAATATGTGAAAAACGAGTATCCAATGTCCCGATCCGACATTCTTTATATTGAGTCAATGAAATAAAGTTGAACCCAATTTTTGGGATAAAGACTATGATAACGACGACAGCAATTTTTGGGATGAATTGTTGGTATTTCACTGATTAAATTGTTGGTGTCACAGGGTTTAGGAATGCTGACCCTATCCTCAGCAATGCCCAGCC
>JAULAV010007684.1:0-50182 GCA_030789695.1 Scilla litardierei | reverse complement strand
ACGATGATGAGGGAGCTGCCTGATGAGACCTACTCTTATATGTCCCAAGCGTACCTCTTGTAACATGAATCCTGTAAGGCGAACAGATGAGTCATCAAATTGAATCTAAAACATGATACACGAGAGTGGGAATTAATATCCAAGGGGAGAGTGTTGTCACCTCGTCTTTAATTTTAAATAGCTTATGTGGGATGACCCTCTTGTGAATACATTTATTTGGGGGAAGGTCCTCTGAGGGATGCTCAGCCTCTGTAGAAAGTAGAGGCAGCTGCGGTAGCTTGAAAGGAGGAGGGTAATGCTTGGGATCCTCATGAATGGCTGTGTCCTCGTCCCAATGCACGGCCTCCTCGGTGACAAGCTCTGGCTCCGCATGTAAGGCCTCCTCAAAAGCAAGCTCTGGCTCATGTGGGTGGTAAGGGGGAGCGACGATGGCACAAGCTGACTCTGCCCCAAGCTGAACGTGGACATCCTCCTCAGGCTCCTCAGGTGTAGAAGGCAATGTAAACGTCATCATATCCTTTTCATGCCTCATTCTTTGTTTCTGTCCTGGAGCTCGAGGCACCCGATTGCATGGCTTGGCCTCCTCAATAGTAGGTGCAGGTGGCTCTGTGGGCTCATGTATCTTGACCGCGGTATAAAAGTGGGTCTTGTGCCCCTCAACTAGAGCATAGACTCCATCATCAATTGTGCCTGTGGAAGAGATACAATGAGTAATAAAGTTTTGAAATTCGAGCTCAAAAGGTTCAACTGCCGTTATTGTCAATGGACCGGAATCTCGAACTACGTCAACAATGTTTCTCAATAGGTCCATATATGTGTCCTCCTTTGACAGTTCAGATGTCTCTATTTGTGGTGTGTTGATGGTGTAAAGGTGGATATGATCACCTTCAAGTGAAGCATACACTCCATATATGATAGTACCTGCGCTAGAGACATTAGCCATAACAAAATCGATGAATACTTGGTCGTATGGTTTACTTACCGTAACGGTTAGTGAATCGGTAGATCGAGCATCATCTATCATTTGCTCCAAGGCTGCTGCCAACTGAAGATCACTGAACTTCCCCACTTGCATCCTCTTCAAAAACTCACGTGAGGGTCCCTTTAGCAGTGAAGATATCAAATAGCGTGGGGTCATTCCACTCATGGTCTGACTCCGTCTGGAACATTTCTAACATTCCTTCAAACCTAGACAAGGCTTCCCCGAAGGATTCTCCATCAGCCTGATAGAATGCAGCGAGATATATGTAGGATTGTATAGAGCACGCTCGCATTTTCTTTGGAAGCACCATCGCTGCAACAACTGTACCTGATCAATCAAAGTAAACAACCTGGAAAAGACATCAGTGGTACAAAGAGAGATAAAGATAATAATAGCAGGTGGTGGGAAAAAAATCTATCTCAATGTTTTTTTTTGATTTTTTTTTGTTTTTTTAATGTAATCTAATCAACCTAATTGTGACAAATTGGCACCCAACGGGAAACACCTCCCCGGCAACGGCGCCAAAAACTTGATCGGCCCCGGATATACACCCGAAGAACGATTGTAGTTTTACCGCAAGCGCACGGTGTAGTGGCGAGCGGGTATCGAACACGAGGAGGTGGTGTTGGTTCCAATCTATCCTAGGTTGGCTCGACAACGAATGTTTTATTGGTGGAGATGGGTATGTAATGATATAATGGAAATGGTGATGGATGTCTGTGTCGGTGATAGAGAAGTTGGATAAAATATCGATTCAAATATAAGATAATAAAAGTGTCTAGGGCTAGGAAATCCCCACTACGGGTCGTCATTCATCCTTGTAAATAGTAAATCTCAATATTACTAGACTTGTGTCGAGGTGAACTTGTCGTAACTGAATAGAGAACCAAGCTCACGCTCTCGCGCTTTTGCCGGTCTATAGAAACCTAGATTAGGGCCCACTCTCGTGTAAACCCTAATCTAAGCCACTAGCATTAGGGTCGACATCATTGTTCAATCGCCCCTCGAGCCTACTCTCGTGCAAACTCGAGTTACGATCTAGGTTGTGATAGTTCGTATTCGTCCAATCTCTTGCAAACGAATATGTGTATAGATCTATAATAAAAATGCTAGCTTTGGTCCAATCTCTTGCAAACCAAGTCTAGCGAATCTCGATTATAAATCTAAATCGAATATCTAGGCCTTCCCATCGACAGGAATCCAATCTCTTGCAAACCCCAAATCGATGGAAATTCCTAGCTATCCGTAATAAATCAACAACAACCTAACCTCGTAGAAATTCTAGCAATTTAGAAATTTATTCATTACAAATATGAAATTAGATCCGTAGGGTTCATCCCCATCCCTAGAACAACAATCAACCAAGCATAGCAATAACGATATGAGAATCAATAAAAACCATTGCTTGCATGTAAAAAGATAGCAAATCAAAGATTCAAATAATAAGAATAAAAATACTTAGCTTTGATGAAGATCTTCAATCCAAATACAAGCTTTTTGATCCAAGAGGGGGCCTAGGGCATGGCCTAACCTCAAAAATAATCCTAAGAAAACATATGTGGACCTAAGAAAATATGGGGGATCCTCCCTCAATGACGGCTACAAACCCCCTTAAATATCCCTCAAAACCCTAGCAATAAAACCCTAGAAAACCCCTCAAATTCGTGCCTAAAAACAGCCCAAACCGCAACTTAAAATCTGGGCCCGCCGCCGACTCGGCCGAGTGGAACATGTGACCCGACCGAGTGGAAATTCCAGCACTGCAGCATCAACTTGCAGAAATTCTCCAGATTTCATCCGACCTCCGATTGGCGCGTTCTTGGTGGTGTTGGAACCATCATGTAGTCTACTATCCATAAAAAATATGAGAAAAATACTTTGATTTCTGGAATGATAGCAGATTTCAAAAGAGTGGGAGGCTGTCTGAAAATCTGGGCGCTGCGTGTCCTCGGCATCACTCGGCCGAGCGGACTTCTCTACTCAGTCGAGTGGGCTTCTCTACTCGGCCGAGTGACAGAACCTGTAAAATTCCAGTAAGTCGGGGGTCTTGGGGGGGTCTGTCTTCGGAGGTGACTCGACCGAGTGGCTTTACTTACTCGGCCGGGGGGGGGGGGGGGGGGGGGGGGGCATTTCTTGCTCGGCCGAGTCGGAACCGTCAAAAGCCTGTACATTTCCAGTAAGTCGGCCTTTTTTGATGGTGGATTTTCCATGCCACTCGGGCGATGCGATCTTCATACTCGGCCGAGTGGGATATCGTCCCTCAGCCGAGTGCACGCCCAATTCCTTCTGTTGGAGCGTGTCCGGTCGGGTCGGCCGAGTGGTCTTCTTGCTCGGCCGAGTGAGTGCTCCACTCGGCCGAGTGGCATGCTGTAAATGCCCAATCTTCTCCTCCTCGTCGCTCCTACGGAGTTCCTTCTTCTTCCACCCGTCTCCCATCGTCGAATAGCCCTCAAAAGAGCCTTGGGTGGCGCTCCGGAGCGGGTGCAAGTCCCTTAAGCTCATTTTTACTCCCGATCGCTCCATATTTCCTGAAATCCGACAAAAACAAGAAATAGTGAAAAGTAACGCAATATCGTCGAATACTCGTGAAAATCGCAATATGAGCAATCGAAATGGCGTGAAAACATGCAGAAAAAAGGTGTAAAATATGGAGTGATCACTCCCCCCTCAAGACCTCTAGGGCAGGGCCAACCCTTGCCACCCAAACCAGAGAAGGGCACGGGCTGGGATCCGCGCCCGCTCCCCCCTCAAGACCTCTGGGGCAGGGCCAACACTCGCCACCCAAACCAGAGAAGGGCACGGGCCCGGCTCCGCGCCCGCTCCCCCTCAAGACCTCTGGGGCAGGGCTAACCCTCGCCACCCAAACCAGAGAAGGGCACGGGCCGGGCTACACGCCCGCTCCCCCCTCAAGACCTCTAGGGCAGGGCCAACCCTCGCCACCCAAACCAGAGAAGGGCACGGGCCAGGCTCCGTGCCCGCTCCCCCCTCAAGACCTCTGGGGTAGGGCCAACCCTCGCCACCCAAACTAGAGAAGGGCACGGGCCGGGCTCCGCGCCCGCTCCCCCCTCAAGACCTCTGGGGCAGGGCCAACCCTCACCACCAAAACCAGAGCAGATACATGCTGGGCAATCAACGTACCGCTCCCCCTGGCCAACCTGTGATCCTCGAAAACTCGAACCTATGGAAGAGGACAAGGAAACGCAAACCGGGTCAGACCTGACGCGGACCGAGGACCGCTGTACAACACCTACTGGATAAAGGCCGGGTCCCGATAAAGCAGGCCCCCGATGTGACTCGTCGAGACGAAGGGACGCTCGGGAAACCCGCCATTAATGATGACACGCCCCCCGAGAAGCCAGGGTTGACGAATCGCATTAGGCGCCACCTGGCAAAAACGGTTCCCAAGGGGTGTGAATCTGAGGAGCCTATTAATGATGCCAGCTAATCACATTAACTAGAGGGAAACCGTCAACAAAATCCCTCTATAAATACCCCCTCTCCCCTTTGGAGAGGAGGAAGAAGAAATCATGGGGACCGATCCCCGTCCCCTCCCCCAGATATGAAAAGGCCGGAGACGCCTCGCCCAAACAGATGGTAGGCCACTGGCCACCGATGGAACCCACCCCCCACCGTCGGTCTCTCCCACACGACGACCACCGATGGACTACTCCCCTTACCCAGGGGACGGCCCAGTCGCCAGCCTCCAACTTCCCTTAGACAACTTGCAGCAGGACAATTGGAGCCCCGTTGCTGGACCGCCCCACCCCCTCCGGCGTCCGACGAACGTATGCGCTCCGGCCCCTGAGAATCGGAGACACGGGGCAGCCCTGCCAGATCACCCCATTGGGCACTCCGGCCTCTGCCTGGATGCACCGGCTTCAGCGGGCCCGCCTCCCATCGGCCCGCCATGCCGATGGGCTATTCCTCCCACATACGGATCGCCAATGGGCCATTCCCCTTACACATGGGGAGCCCCACCTTCCACTCCTCCATCTGCCATGTAACAGATGAAACAGCGGAAGGTCGGCGTCCGACAACCGCCTATCCCCGCCAGTGGAAAAGGCAAAAGCCGCTCCGGGCTCGCAGGTCTCCAACGACGCGCTTCCTAACGACCCACCTGCTCGCCCGCGACCTTCCCCTCGAGGCCAGGCCGTCGGAGAACCCCCCAGAGAGCCGACCTCCCCACCTCCACCTCGTCCGCAGCCTCCTCCCGGGTTTCCCTTCGATGTATGGATCCCCGGGAGAGGCCTCGCAACCATTCAGCACAACGAAGGTGGGGCTGGATATGACAAAGCAATGGAGGGGAAGGAAGGCCGCCCTGCAGATAGGGATTCACTCACCCCGACGCAGGTCACAGCAAGGCTGCATACCTGATGAAAAGCTAACTTATTTACGATCATTACCTAACCCCGGGACGAGCTCAAGGAGCTCGGCCACCCAAACCGGTGGACGCAGGACCAGCTACCCAATCGCCAATCCGCCACTGATGTGGATCTCCACGTATCACGAACATTAGATCCCGATCTGATGGCACGGGCGTAACGTAAATTTATACAGTCCATAACCATGGATCAACTTCTATTCATGACGTACGAATTGTTACAAAAGAAGTGGGGCGAACCTACAAAATGGGCCCTCCTTTAGGTCCCCCTATTTTACCACAAAAAGTGACACAAGAATAGATTTCCTTACGCGATTCCCTACGGGTCCGCACGTTCGCCATCAGGGCGACCATCTTGCGGAGCATTACCCGACCCTTGCCTTCCAGTTCCCGGTACGGCCGCGCTAATCTCGGGGCTCCCTCATCCTCTTCTTCCTCCCCCTCGGAGGCCGCCAGAGCCTCGAAATCAATGTCTAGTGAGGGATAGAGATTCCGGGCCCTCCCCATAATCCTCTTAAGGCAAGACTCGCTCCCTTCCTCCCGGCCCAGCTCAATGCCCCTCCGCAGTCCTTCCTCCCTGCCCACCTCCCGAGCCTTCCTTAAGGCCTCAGCCAGCTTGGGGACGAAGGTCGTCACCTGATAGTGCCGGAACTCCTCTAGCTTGCCCAATAGCTCCTCCTTCGTGGCGGTCAGCTGCATCTCTAAATCAGCTACCCTGGCCATGCTCAGCTAGGCCTCTCGCTCTCGTTCTGACTCACGGGCGCATCTGTCAGCGATCCGCTTATCCAGATTTGCCACATGTCCCTGGTACTCCTGGATAGACACCCGCTGGTCGGTGAATTATTTCTTCAGTTTGGCATACCGGGCCTTCTCTTGGTCGAGCTCCCCCTTCAGCCTTGCCATAGTATGCTCGGCCGTGACGAGAGCCGGGGTCCGGTGCTGAATAGCGGTCATCGCGGAAGTAGCCTGCGTACACAAAAGAGAGAGTCAAGCCCGAAATTGATAATCCCCAAGACACCACACGCATATCTCACTAGCGCACCTACGCAAGATGCCAGACCACGGTGGCTCCTAACCTCTCCGAGCCCACACGCGCCAAGGATTCCATATCCTGGGGCAACTGAGAATTCTCGGTAAGCCTCGCTGCCACGCTTGCCTCGTCAAAAACCGACTCCCCCCTCCCCACTGGGTAGATCGCCTTCAGGAGGTCATCCTGCGGAATCTTTTCAACGTCGGCCTTTTTCGACCTAAACGTCGCCAGCTTCTCCTCGCAGTTGGGTGGGGCGAGCTTTTCCAGGGCGTACCGATGGCAACTATAAGGCCAAGTAGCTTCGATGGCCGAGCCATATGTAGAGCTCGATCCTACAGAACCCCCCCGGGGGACCCCCGCAGGACTGGTGGCAGAGCCGTAGGAGCCCGGCCGATGCTTCCGCCCACTCCCGAAGGCGCCCCATCAACCGTTTGGCTCGGCTCCTCCAGCGCGTTGAGATCGATGGCATCAGGGATATTGGCGCCTCCGACATCTTTGACGGACCCTCCCGAACCGGACCCTACGACGGTCGATCTCTTCCTCTTCCGACCAATGGCCCCTTCGGCCCTCTTGCTCCTTTCCCCCTCACTCGGCCTCGACCTCTTCTTGTGACCCTTAACAACAGATGGTGCGACGGGCCCGGTGGCCCCCTGTTCCTCGACCGACATCTGCTCGGCCATCCTGTCCAGGTCCTCGATGGGAATGCTCATCGTCGGATCTGCAAAAAAGGAGGAGCTTAGGGTGAGCAAGCTACAAATAGATACCGTAATACCGGACTTACCTTCAGGCCAAATGTGCCGAGCAATCAGCTCCGACTGGGAAAGGCAGGCATATTGCCTATCCTCCTCTGGAACTGCCTCCAGCCTTGCCGCCCACCCCGCTTCAACTCTGCTCATGCGAACATTCTCCCTCACCTCGGGATTGAGCACGCCCCAGTCCGACTTTACCCTCATGTCGACGGGCACGGAGATAAACACGAACGATTTCTTCCATCCCTTGATTTTCCTTGGCAGCCCCTAGATGAGAGGATGGTTCCTCCTCGCCGATAAATAATAATGGGACTTCAACTTCTTGACTGCAAAGAAGTGGAGGAACAAGGGGAGGGTCGGACTGACCTCGATCCTTGCACACAGAACCAGAAACCCAACTATCACACTGACAGAATTCGGCATCAACTGGAAGAATGCCAGACCAATGAAGTCCAATATCTCGCGATACAACGGATGAAGAGGGAACCGTAAACCCTGGTCAAAGCACGCAACGTAGACCCCTATCTCACTGACCTGAGGAAAGCATACTCTCTCTGAGGCGGTTGGCAGGCGGACCTCGCAGGGCGGCCTGACATACCCCGAGCGCACTTTGGGAACAATGTCCGTCCGTGCCTCAGACTTCTGACCGGCTATTTCGGCAGTCACACCCCCGCCTCTAACCGCGGTCACGGCTGCTCGTGCAGCTGATGTCATCTCAGACACCAGAACTGCTTTCCCCTTCCTCGGGTTCCTGCTCCTGACCACGGCACGGCCCCGCCCCCCCGGCGTTGCTCTGCCTACCGCTTCTGCGGGACCTGCCGCACCACCGCACGACGACCCCGACGACGAGGTTGAGGATGACAAAACCATACCCGAGAAAAGATAAGAAATATACCTCCTGATTACTCGCTACAGCGTCGACGGTGGATGCGAATGCGACATCAACTCCGGCAACAAACTTGGCCCCCCTCAAAGGCAACTGCCGGAACTCAGAAAACCTGCTTTAGGAAACTCGGCAGCAAGAAAGTCTCACGCACCGACTCCCGCTTCTACTTATAGGCATCCGCCCTCCGATCTCAACCGCTGGCAACCAGCCACGTGTCACACATCCAGGCGGCCTGACGCTTCGCCTGACGCCTTCTGTCACGTCCCCCCACGTGCCTCTCGATTAATGGTCGGGACGCTTTGATTCCCGCCCATCTTTATCCGATGTGACCTCTCCGATTCGGCGGCGATTCGAGGCGGGAAATTCGAAACATATCCCGACCTCTTCCTTTCGTTTGGACTAAGCGACTACCACACCAACATCCGATCCAACAAAGCGGGCTAAGCCCAACGAATCGCCTTGAGACACTCCAACAAAGAAGTCGGTGACATGCCCGAATACATCCACGGATGCAAGAATTAGCTCGGCCCGTCCGTGCAGGGCTCCCGGAAACATACACACCTTTGTCGCAACTTTCCCCCACTCCTCACCCCTGCGCTCGTCCTATCGGAAATGTTTAGGGGCATTCACATGGTCTTGGTCTTACGCGAAACAGGAAGACCAACTACTTAATTAAAAAAAGGGAACGTCATAAACAATCCTTCATCTTGCCCACATTACAACACAAAATAGGCCGTACAAGATCAACCACCGATCCTGTATACAGGTTCACCATCCGGGCTCGCATCCTCTCCATCCCCCGGAGGACACCCACTTCCCTCGCCTCCGCCACCATAAGGAGTAACCCCTCATCTAGAAAACGGCAGACTGCGGCGTTGAACGCACCCCGGTCGATGACCGCCCTGCCCCCCTAGCTGCTTCCTCGGGACGACCTCCACCTTGTTCTTCAGCTCGGGTTGTTTTCTCTGCCGAACGTCGTTCACATACTCTCTCCCGGGCGCCGCCTCGACGTTCCTCTTCAGAATATCGTTCTGCATCTCCCCTTCGGCCCGAAGCCAATAAGCAAGTTGGGCCCCTCCTCCCCTTCTCCTCCTCCAGCTGGCGGGCGAGTAGATCCCCCCGTGCCTTTTCGTCCTCAAGGCGACGGGCGAGTATGACCCCCTTTCTTTCCTCCCCCTCCAGCTGGCTAGCAAGCCTGGCCACCCGCGCCTCTAAAAAGCCGATTGATCACTCCATATTTTACACCTTTTTTCCGTGTATTTGCATGCCATTTAGATCGCCCAAATCATGTTTTTCACGATATATCGACGATATTGCGATGCTTTTCACGATTTGTTGTTTTTGTCGCATTTCAGGTGATTTGGCGCGATTTGGAGTGATCTCGAGACGCGCTTACTCTAGACGGCCACCGACGACCTCCCCGAGGGATATTTTGCTGTTGGAGAGGAGCGGAAGAAGAATGGACGTCGCAGGAGCGACGAGGAGGCCAAAATAATCAGATTGGGCATCTTTTGTGTCCCACTCGGCCGAGTGGAGGAGCCACTCGGCCGACCAGCGAGACACTGCTCGGCCGACCTGTTCAGACACGATTTCCATGTGTACTCGGCCGAGCGTCGGAGACCACATCGGCCGAGTGACGATACCACGTCCGCCCGAGTGGCGCCCAGACGAAGCCCCTCCAAAACATCCAAGTTACTGTTTTTCGGCTGTCTGAACTTCAGAAGACCCACTCGGCCGAGTGGTTAATCCCGTCCGCCCGAGTGCAGTGAAGCCATCGGCCGAGTGACGACAACTCACTCGGCCGAGCCGCCTCCGAACTGAAGACCCTTGAAGCCCCCGACTTACTGGAAAATGACAGGGTTTTCACTCGGCCGAGCGACTTTTGTCACTCGGCTGAGTGCGATGCGCTGCCTGTAGCGAAATTTGCGGAAAACAGGCTGTGCAGGGGCGTTTTGGTCAGGATTTTTGGACGATTTTTGGGGCTATTTAAGCCCTGTTTTTACCCTAGTTTTAGGAGCCATCTCTTAGATTTTTTGCAGCTTTTTGAGACTACTTTTTATCTTTATTATTTGTGATTGGAGAAGGGGAAAAACTTGGATTTTTGTTGGATTAATTGAAGAACTACATTGGTTTGCATCTCTCTTCCCCAAAAACTCTATTTTTATTGTTTATATCATTGTTGTGATGAATTCCATTGCCTATTTCATTGATTATTTTTGTGCTATTGCTATGATTTGTGAGTAGTCTCCACGGCTTGGGGCGTGGGGATGAACCCTACAAGCCCAATTTCGTATTTGTGATAAATTGGTAGAAATTGTGCTAGAATCAATAATTAGAGATTAGATTGGGATCGAATTACTACGGATAGCTAGGTATTCATATCAATTGGGATTTGCAAGAGATTGGATCCCAATTTGATAGGAAGCCCTAGAAATCCGAATTGGGTTGGAGTCGGACTTTCGAAGTATCGGTTTGCAAGAGATTGGACCGATACTAGGATCTCCGGTTGCAATTCCGTGCCGATACCCGTTTGCAAGAGATTGGATGGGTAGGAACTATCCTAATTTAGATTGTGGACCGAGTTTGCAAGAGATTGGGCTCGGTGCGCAATTGGACGATGATGTTGATCCTAATGCTAGCTTTCCTAGGCTAGGGTTTGCAAGAGATTGGACCCGACCCTAGGATAGCTATAGACCGGCAACAGCGCGAGAGCGTGAGCTTGGTTCCACATTTAGTTGCAACTAGTTCATCCAAATTCTCATTCTAGCAATTTTGATACCGACGAACCACATTTATGAAATACGGTGAGTGGCGGGGATTCCCCATTCCCTAGACGTTCTTTATTTGATTTGATATTTCGCACATTTGTCTGACGATTGTGACAGGATCGCCCAAGGCAATTCTCTCTATTCTTAAATAGCCAGGTTGATTAGGAGCAAGCACGGTCATTCGTCCTCCCTGTGTTCGATACCCGCTCGCCGCTATACCGTGCGCTTGCGGTAAAACTACAACCGTTCTTTGGGTGTACGTCCCGGAGCGATCAAGTTTTTGGCGCCGTTGCCGGGGAGGCGATTGCGTTTGATTCTTTTTCACCCTAGCTACTTCTTTCTTTTATTTTTATTTTTATTTATTGTTACCATTATTATTTCCTTTACTATTCTTACCTAACCCTTCCACGGTATTAATCATTTCTTTGAAACTCTGTTTCCCCTGTGCATGAACACGAGATCTACGGCGGACCCAGAAGACTTATTATTTGATCCCGAGATCGAACGTACCGCGCGGAGACTTAGAGCGGAAAAGAGACAAGATCCGGAAGGGAGGTATATGACCAACCCGGAAACTCCTGAAGAATTGGCGGCAAGGATGGCAAGGATAATCTCTATTCGAGATAGGCTTCGGCCTAAGACTTCTTCTACCACCTCGTCCATTGCCATGTCGGGGTTGGCGGCTGACAAGAACTTCGAGCTAAAGACTGGATTGGTGGTTTTGATGCAACAAGACCCATTTCATGGGAACGCACATGAGAACCCCCACTACCACATCCAACTATTCTTGTCGAAGTGCGCCACATTCCAGATGCCGGGGGTCTCCAACGATGCTATCAGACTGCGCCTCTTCCCCTTTACGCTAAAGGACAAGGCACTCTATTGGTTGAGGACGCAAGCTGAGGGTGTCTTCACCACTTGGGACGAGCTGGCGAGTGCATTTATTGACAAATTTTATCCGCCATCCAAGACGGTGAAGATCCGGAGCGCTCTCATGTCCTTCAAGTAAGGACCACAGGAGACGCTCTATGAAGCATGGGAGCGTTTTAAGGATTTGCAGCATCAATGCCCGCACCACAGTATAGAGGATTGGGAGCTAGTTCATAGCTTCTACAACGGTCTCCAACCGGGGACCAAACAAATTATTGATGCCGCGGCGAATGGTGCAATCTTGTCAAAGACTCCCGAGGAAGCTACGGCCCTAATTGAGGAGATGGCCTCAAATAACCAACAATGGGGCGATGAGCGAGGACACTCCACATCCTCCTTAAAGCCAACTAGCATCTACGAGGCGAAGGCCGTAGCGGAGCTCACGAGCAAATTCGATTCTCTCCACAAGGTGGTGGAGAGATTGGAGAAATTTATCACGGAGCCCCAAGGAAGCCCATCCACCTCCGCACCGACCAACCAAATGTGTGATTGGCAAGACCAATCTCAAGCCATGTACTCGGGAGGAGAGCAAGGAGAAGGATCCTTGGAGCAAGTACAATATGTTGCGGGGAACCAAGGGTATTGGTCCAATCCGGCCGCAAGAAATCATCCGGGATTCTCCTACGCCAATAATGAAGGAGCCTTGAACCCACCACAACCACCGCCTCAACAAGCTCGACCACCACCACCCCAACAACAAAACTATCCACCGAGGGGGCCTACTCAACAAAACTTTCAACCGAAGCAACAAGTTCCACCATATAGGCCTCCCGGATACAACCAAGGGTGGAGGAATCAAGATCAAAATCCGACTTCCACTTGGCCGGTAGAGTTGGAGCACCGCGCATATTGGGTCATCAAGACCTTTAACTACGACTACAAGAGTGCGGCGGTGAGGCGACTCTTGGACATCAACGAGCTTGATGAAATAAGGAGAGACGCCTATGAGAGCTCGAGAATTTACAAGGAAAGGACCAAGATTCTCCACGATGCCCGCATAACCGTCACGGACTTCAAGGTAGGAGACAAAGCCTTGCTCTACAATTCCCGGCTCTGACTATTCCCCGGTAAGTTGAGGTCACGTTGGTCCGGACCTTTCACCATCAAGCATATACAACCGGGAGGAGCTTTCGAGTTGGAGAGCAAGGACGGTTCCACGTTCAAAGTAAATGGTCAAAGGCTCAAGCACTATTCCGAAGGAATCCCGACGGGCGAAACCAATAGGGTATATTTGCTCAAGGAACGGTCGGATGATCTCATGGACCTCCTCGATGAGGTGATAGATGAGACGATTCCTCACTCAATTGGCGCCCTTTTTGATGAAGAATTTGAAGAAGGCCCGGATTTAGGCCGAGATGAAGAGAATAAAGATGATTCCCCCGACTTCTCCGCTGATGAAGATGAAGGCGACGCTGATGTCGCAAGGATTCGAGAGCTCTGCAAGCTCTCGAAATTAAAGTCTCCAAAGAAAGCTCCGCCGGTACGGAAATCGGCATCGCCGGTTAAGCCGTTGACCGGGGCAAATGCTAGCTTGGGGGAGCCTCCCCCCAACACTATTCGAGACAAGAGACCTCCGAGGGAGAACGCTACGCCGCCCCGTCCAAATCCAAGCGCGCTCCCCAGGAAGTTTGACGGGTGCATCTCATATGCACCAAACATCCCGCATTGATTGAAAATTATAGGGGGTCGAGCTCACGACCTAAAACGAGCGCTTGTCGGGAGGCAACCCGACGGTTTTTGCTTTATTTTTACTTTTTCCTTATTTTCGTTTTAGAGATTTTTAGTGTTTTGAGTCATTCGACCAAAAATTTTGTGATAACGGGTCCTATTTTTCTTGACAGGAGAGGAGATAGGTAGATCCATCATGAGGAGGATGAACGAGACGACGAGGAGCGCCCCAAGAAGGCGCTCGACGCTTAGGAGGAGGATGAAATCGACTGGAGGAAGAAAGACGGAGTTTAGAGCCCAAACGAAGACAAACAGCAGAACACAAGGCTCACTCGGCCGAGTATACTAGTCACTCGGCCGAGTACACAAGTTCGTCCGGCCGAGCCGCTCACGAACGAGGGAAGTCTGCTGTACCCAACTCTCTGTTTATTTTCTTGATTTCGATATAACTGCTACTCGGCCGAGTATATATATTCACTCGGCTGAGTGAAACGGATACCCTCCTAGGGCGAGTCATGCCGAGTAGCTTGAGTCACTCGGCCGAATGGACTTACTCCACTCGGCCGAGGCTGGCAAAGCCACTCGGCCGAAGCGATATCGGGGAGAAAATTTTTATTTGCCTCGCTCGGTTGAGTGAGCACGTCACTCGGCCGAGTCGTAACTCTTTTATATATAAGTGGCGAGGGGGGGCACGGATTTCGAAACAGCAAATCCCAAATCGCCCGCGCCCCCTCAGCTCCCATCGCCCGATCTCGCTTCACCCAGCCCCCACTCGCCCGACCAAGCCCGCGCGCGCCGCCGCTCAGCCAGCCACCACCGGCCGACCATCGCCGCACCCCGCCCGAGTCGCCGCCGGCGGCCTTGTCTCCGATCACCTCCGGTATAGCTTGATTTGCCCGTTTTCTCCTCTTTTTGCGTAGTTTTGAGGATCCGTGTATTAATCGAACCCCTAACCCGAATCAATTCCCATATATATCTGTTATACCCCTATTACTCCATACATTTTGATTATTACTCGCTGATATCGCTTTTCCATGCGCAGATTGCTTTTTGGAGCTTAGGAGAGCATAGGGGAGCTTCTACGGGCTGTTTTGGACTTCGTGGAGGCGCGGACTTCGCACGCTTCCACTGCTTAGCACTCGCGGCGTGTTTTGGTACACTCTTTCCATTCTTTTTGCACACGCCACACTTTTTCACTTTTCGGCGCGCTCGGGGCCGATATGCCGCCCCGGACACGGCTGCGGTTGACGAGAGCTTCCGCTAAGCGGAAGCGGTCGGACGAGCCCGGCCCCTCCCACTTGGTGGAGGACTCTCCTCCGCCTTCCCCCACACACGCCGTCCACCCAGCACAGCCTGCAGGCCCCGCACACCCCGCACAGCCTGCAGTGCACCCACAGCCCGCACAGCCTCTCCCTGCCGATCCACAGCCACCACCACCGGCTCCACTGGTCGGGCCGCTCGGGATTACGTTCCGAGATGACGCACACCGCGCCGTCTTCGAGCGTATCTCCCAGCGCTCGATCATACCCTCCAGGTTTGCACACCTCGCTGACCTAGGACGCCTGGGGGTACTTGAGGGGATGCTCACGTTGTACGACAACGTGGGCTGGCGAGATTTTTTCCAGGTGTCGGCGGATACTTTTACCCGCCCGACACTTGAGGTTTTGAGTTCGATCGCCCGGACCGATGAGGGATGCTCATTCCGGTTCATGGATCGAGAGTGCCAGGTCACTCTCGATATGATGAGAGCATTCTTCTCATGGCCCGCAGTCCCCGGAGCCGATCGCGGTTACGGCCCTACCCACATCCCCCCACCTTCCTTCGACGCCGGTGCCTTCTGGGCCCGGATTACAGGCCACCACGCCGCCTTTGACCCTAGTAGGGCCAAGGCCTCGGCCATTGTCCACCCCTGCCTACGTATTGCCCAGCGCCTTATGGCGACCACCTTTTTGGCCAGATATGAGTCGGGCACGATGTCTACGCCAGAGCTTTACATGCTCTACGCGATGACACGTCCCAGAGCTCTATCTAGGGATGGAGATGAGCTTGTCCCCACCGTCGTGATCGACATTGCGGCTTGGTTTTTAGACCGTATCATTGTGTCGGTGGGCGCTCGCTCACCGATATGCTGCGGTGGTCTGATCACCCTGCTTACCATGATGACCGGCGAGGACTTACCTGACGACCTGCGATGCGTTCCGGGCCCCACTTCCTTGTCGATAGACGTTATGGCCCGGATGAAGATGCTGCGTCCGCATGGTGAGCGTCACTGGGTCTGGTTGCACGGCCCTTACGGTGCCGACTACATGATTCTCCCGAGCCCAGCTCGGACCCAGATTGCACCGGCCCACGTTGACTGGCTCCCAGCGATGGATGCCCTCATCCCCGCTGCGTACGTGCTTGAGGCCGAGGAGGCCGAGCAGGCCCACGCTGCCCACGCTGCCCAGGCTGCTCCCGCAGACCCTGCTGCACACCCTGCCGAGCCTGTTACCGACCCCGTCGACCCTGTGGCCCCTCAGCCTGTTCCTGACGTTTCCGCTGCTCCTGACACTTCTGTCCCCACCTCTGTCAGTGTTGAGAGTACTTTGCTGAGCCCACTTCCACCACTGTCACCACTTCCGAGGCTGTCCCCACCACTCCCGCTGCCACCTCTAGCCCTCTGTCCGTGGAGCCTCTTTGCTCCGCACTCCCCGAGTGCCCGCCGACCTTTGTCGAGAGTGGAGCGCCCTCGTTTGCCGTGGTCGTGGAGACCATGGCTAGTATGATCTCCGCTGGGATTGCGCCTTTTGGTCCACACAGTTCCGCCCCAGCGGTAGAGTCCTCTGTCTCCACAGCCGCCGTATTCTCCGAGAGCGTCGTGGCGTCTGTCCACACTTCTGGGCCACTGACCTCTCTTGCCACCTCGTTGCCACTTTTGCACGCTTCCTTTGCTGCCGCTGCCTCTACTTCTCACCAGCCGGTGTCCCGGCCTCACACTGAGGCCAGGCCCACATTTGCTGGCGCGGCACCTTTTGTCCCCTTCCCTGCTGAGCCCGTTACATACTCCACTCGCGTACGCCAGCCCCGCCCTGCGCAGCCTAGACCGGTGCGTCCCTCTGCACCACCCCCGCCCGACACTGTACTGCAGAGCATACGTGCTCTTGAGTTGGCGGTGAGTGGTCTTAGAGGTGACCTTAGGACCCTGTCCTCCACAGTCTCTACGATGGCTGGACGCTTTGACCTGATCCCTCAGATCCACTACTGCCTGACACAGATCTTAGAGCGTCTTCCACGCGTACCCCCACCCACCCAGCAGGTTCCCACACACACTTCCACACACACCAGACCTGCTTCCACTTCCACGCCCACCCCAGCTCAGCAGCCTACACCACCACCACCACCACCTCCGCCTCAGGACGGAGACGGCGCAGCACCACCTTCCTAGGCACCCTTGATGCCATCGATTCCTTTTGCCGTTGTGCTGCCCGTTTCTGCTGGGTCCTGATGCCTTTTTGCCCCCCTCCCCTCACTTATTTTGGGATTCTCATTTGCCGTATCTTTATATATCCTTTTTTTGGGAGAGAGGGAGAGCTTTTGGTGACCCATTTATACTCGTATCACTCATATCTGTGCATTCATCATATCCGCATCATATTTTCATTTCTTTATTTTTCGTTTTATTATCTTTTTTCTTTCCATCATGCATGCATCCTCACTGGCCCCTCTCATTACTTGTCTCTCTGTGTGCCACACTTTGCACATTGAGGACACTGTGCAGTTTAGCTTGGGGGAGTGAGTTCTCACGTTCTTTTTTCGTTTTGCCACCTTTATTTTTAGTTTTTCACGCCACTTCCCGCGTTTGCACTTATTTTCACTTATCATTTTTTCTCATTTTGTCATGCATCACGTTTTTCTTATTTCTCTGTGTGCCGCATTGCATAGTTTTATTTTTCTTATCTTTATTTCTTTCCTTTTTTCATCTCATGCTAGAGATGAATTTTCTGTGATGATGTCTACGTGGAGTTAGCTTATTCTATATGCATGCTATATTTGTCATGTCTTAGATTTTATTTCTGATATCATATGCTATGACTTGCTTTGCATTTAGAAATAGTAACCCACACTTTTTCCACATGAAAATGGATGAAGTTTTATTATTAGCTGAGCCTGAATATTCATATGTATGCTATCACAGAAAACACACCAAGATTCACGCATTGAATGCCTATATCTGGAGTACTGATTTCTTTTCCTATATCACTTCTACATGCATGAATTGTACACTTCACTTCGGGATGATTGAATGATGTTAGCTATGATATATCTGGATTAGTTAGCTTTTTTGTGATCGAAACTGAGTAGATTAGATTACCCTGCTGAAGTTGTCGTGCATGTCTTATAGAGTGAACCGAGAGTTATATATATTTCTTTCTCCACAAATCTTGAACATCATTTCTCTACTTTTAAAAATCATTGGTGAATCTCCCCTTAGTGATTCTATTTTATGGCATTTCCCCCGCTATTAATTCCTAGCTCCAAATCTCTTATTCTAATATATATATATATATATATATATATATATATATATATATATATATATATATATATATATATATATATATAATAAAAGAGAGAAAAACATTCTTGTATATCATTATCTCTCTCTGAGTTGGGATCATTGTGTATATATTGCTTATAAAAAAAAAGAGAAAAAAAAAAGAGAAAAGAGGAAAAATCCTCAATAAAAGATCCCATCTCACTTTCTTTCTTTCTTCTTTCTCTTCTTTGCTTTTGGAGCTATATAAAAATGGGGATGTAAATATTTTTGTGCCACCACGCCTATAGATAAGCTTGGGGGAGGGGACCCATTGATGTGTGAGAGAGTGACTACTTGACATTGCACGACAACCTAGGCTAAGTAATATTCTATACTCGGTGAGATTGTTTCTAGCTTCACGAAATCCAGAAATCTAAGCCTAGCGTTCATTTCATGAAATCCAAACTTTTCTATTCTCCCTATTCTATAGTGTGATACTCTTATATTCCATATAGAAAGCGTTCAATTGAAAAGTGTGTGATCTGTGATTTGTATACCGCTTTAAATGATTCAGGCAATGTTAATTTTAAAATCATTCCGTTCTTCATGATTATATCATTGTTCGTGGGTTTTCTATTTCTATTTGCACTATTATACTATGATATCAAAATAAGATTCTTTGACATGTATTTCTCATTCGGTGCATGCTATAAGAGTAAGTGAAACCCACGTCCTGAGAAAATGATCTAGCACCCTACCTCTTCGCTTCTTTCTTTCGTCTTTATTTTCATTTGGTTTTCATTCTTCTTCGTTTTTCATTTTTTTCGTTTTTCGCCGTTTTTGTTTTCCGAATCCACCGGGTTCGCCTTTTACTTATCTTCCTCGAGGACGAGTAAGAGGTAAGCTTGGGGGATTTTGATCACTCCATATTTTACACCTTTTTTCCGTGTATTTGCATGCCATTTAGATCGCCCAAATCATGTTTTTCACGATATATCGACGATATTGCGATGCTTTTCACGATTTGTTGTTTTTGTCGCATTTCAGGTGATTTGGTGCGATTTGGAGTGATCTCGAGACGCGCTTACTCTAGACGGCCACCGACGACCTCCCCGAGGGATATTTTGCTGTTGGAGAGGAGCGGAAGAAGAATGGACGTCGCAGGAGCGACGAGGAGGCCAAAACAATCAGATTGGGCATCTTTTGTGTCCCACTCGGCCGAGTGGAGGAGCCACTCGGCCGACCAGCGAGACACTGCTCGGCCGACCTGTTCAGACACGATTTCCATGTGTACTCGGCCGAGCGTCGGAGACCACATCGGCCGAGTGACGATACCACGTCCGCCCGAGTGGCGCCCAGACGAAGCCCCTCCAAAACATCCAAGTTACTGTTTTTCGGCTGTCTGAACTTCAGAAGACCCACTCGGCCGAGTGGTTAATCCCGTCCGCCCGAGTGCAGTGAAGCCATCGGCCGAGTGACGACAACTCACTCGGCCGAGCCGCCTCCGAACTGAAGACCCTTGAAGCCCCCGACTTACTGGAAAATGACAGGGTTTTCACTCGGCCGAGCGACTTTTGTCACTCGGCCGAGTGCGATGCGCTGCCTGTAGCGAAATTTGCGGAAAACAGGCTGTGCAGGGGCGTTTTGGTCAGGATTTTTGGACGATTTTTGGGGCTATTTAAGCCCTGTTTTTACCCTAGTTTTAGGAGCCATCTCTTAGATTTTTTGCAGCTTTTTGAGACTACTTTTTATCTTTATTATTTGTGATTGGAGAAGGGGAAAAACTTGGATTTTTGTTGGATTAATTGAAGAACTACATTGGTTTGCATCTCTCTTCCCCAAAAACTCTATTTTTATTGTTTATATCATTGTTGTGATGAATTCCATTGCCTATTTCATTGATTATTTTTGTGCTATTGCTATGATTTGTGAGTAGTCTCCACGGCTTGGGGCGTGGGGATGAACCCTACAAGCCCAATTTCATATTTGTGATAAATTGGTAGAAATTGTGCTAGAATCAATAATTAGAGATTAGATTGGGATCGAAATACTACGGATAGCTAGGTATTCATATCAATTGGGATTTGCAAGAGATTGGATCCCAATTTGATAGGAAGCCCTAGAAATCCGAATTGGGTTGGAGTCGGACTTTCGAAGTATCGGTTTGCAAGAGATTGGACCGATACTAGGATCTCCGGTTGCAATTCCGTGCCGATACCCGTTTGCAAGAGATTGGACGGGTAGGAACTATCCTAATTTAGATTGTGGACCGAGTTTGCAAGAGATTGGGCTCGGTGCACAATTGGACGATGATGTTGATCCTAATGCTAGCTTTCCTAGGCTAGGATTTGCAAGAGATTGGACCCGACCCTAGGATAGCTATAGACCGGCAACAGCGCGAGAGCGTGAGCTTGGTTCCACATTTAGTTGCAACTAGTTCATCCAAATTCTCATTCTAGCAATTTTGATACCGACGAACCACATTTATGAAATACGGTGAGTGGCGGGGATTCCCCATTCCCTAGACGTTCTTTATTTGATTTGATATTTCGCACATTTGTCTGACGATTGTGACAGGATCGCCCAAGGCAATTCTCTCTATTCTTAAATAGCCAGGTTGATTAGGAGCAAGCACGGTCATTCGTCCTCCCTGTGTTCGATACCCGCTCGCCGCTATACCGTGCGCTTGCGGTAAAACTACAACCGTTCTTTGGGTGTACGTCCCGGAGCGATCACCGATCCACGACACCTCAAGCTCCCAGAGCCTAATGACCTGATCCAGATCCTTCTCCCTCGTTCGCATCTGGCTCCGCACCTCCCGGAGATCGTCTTTTACCTTATCCAAGGAAGTCCAAACCGTGGCTAGGCAGATATTACGCTGCAGTTCCACTACTGCCGCCGTCACCTACCAAAGAAACCCGACCCAGTCAGCACGCTTAAGAACATAAGTTGGAACGTAAGTTACAGTTCGACCCACCTGCATGATATGCCACACGGCGGTATCGCACAGCCGCTTCGTGCCCACATGAATCAAAGATTCGCGATCTCGTGGCAGCATGAGATACTCCGACAGCCGAGCCGTGACCCCAGCATCCTCAAACATCGACTCCTCCTGGCTCACCCGATAGGGCATCCGGTGAAGATCCTCGTCAGGCAGGGCCTCCACCTCGGCCCTCGTCAGCCTGAAGCGAGCGAGCGCCTTCTCACAACCGGGGTGCGCTTCCCTCCCCATCTCCCACGGGGGCACTCCATAGGGCCACCCCTCGGTGGGAGGAGGCCTACGACGCTTACCTAAGGTCAGAACCCTCAGAAAAGCCGTGCTGACTATCTCTGGATGGGGCAGGCCACAAGGCACGGTCCCCCCAGTTCGGGCAGAAGGAACGCCCGCTACGGACCCCTGCTACGGACCCCTGCTGCCTCCCGTCCACCACGCCTACGGCCAGAGCCGTGGGGACGGTGTTGACCGCATCCAGATCGGTCAAAGCATCTGGTGCAACCCCACCAATCTGAAGGGAAGGAGCATCAAGTCCGAGATCCTGTTGCATCTCGCTCACTCCCCCCGTAGTAGGAACCTCGTCCCTCCACCCCGGGACGGCTACCTCCGTGGGTGCTCCCTCGCACATCGTGCCTTCACCCTTATCCATGGTGACGGTCTTCTTCATAATCCTCACCCCGGCCGCCCTAAGCACTTCCTCCCGTGAAAGCATCGTGTCCTCACCTAAAAAAATATCAGGCTAAGTCTACTTAAAGGCCCACAAGAAGGAGAATGCCGAATGGCCATGGCCTTCGGGCTGATCGATCAGCCTACATCGAGTACGTCAGTCGATGTTCCGCCCTCAGGCAACGCAGCCTAAATCGGAGCGTTCACAAGGAGTTCATCCGTCATTACCCCCCCTCATCCCACTACTGCCGCTGCACTCAAAGAAGGAGACATTCGATAGGTGAACTGGGAAATTACCTGGCCGAATTGTCGAACTGAGGAGATGACCGGAAGCAGATCCCCAATAAAGGCACCGGCGGAAGCGTCGGTAAACGATGGCTGGCAGCTGAGAAGCGAGAACGGATACGGAAATCACGAGAAACTTTCCACCAATCTTCTCCCCCGTACTTATATCAACCCTCGGGCCATCCCGACCGTCGCCGCGCCGCCACACGGCATCCATCGACGCATCTCTGACACCTCGTCTGCCGCAGCGGTCATATCAACCATGCATCACCCGTCCAATGGCGAAGACGCATCAACTCCTGCCACCCCTTCAAATCGCAATAATGGCTACCAGGGCGGGAACTCCAAGACCATATCCACCGCCACCTGACATGGAGCAGGATCCGAGCTGTTCTTGACGGGAAGGGGGAGTTAAACGCCATCCGAGTCGAGCCAAGGGACCGCCCCGAACTCAAACGTCGGTGGCAATTGTTAAGACCTAAAGATCATGATAGCCCGAATTTATATCCCCTATCATCAATCTCCCCACCTACGTCACTCCTCCGTCACGAAGGTCGGCGGGCCCCACGCTAGGATGCCAATCTAGCGGCTCCAGAAACTGCGTTCAGCTCACCAGTGGCAGAGCGCCAGACTACCCCGGAGCCCGACGCGGCCGAGGGAAGGGCGCACCCTACTATGGTCGATGGTAGAGCCGCACTCCTCCAGGATCCGGGTCGGTGGCACTGTACCTCAGACGCCATCAAGGCGACCTGGAGACCTGGCGGCCCTGAGCCGCACTCCTTCCATCGCCAGTGCTACTCGGTGAACCCATCGGTAGCGCCACATCTCAAACGCGCACCAACGTCCATTGGGCACGTCGAACGCGACAAACAACCTAGTACAAAGGACGCTACTGATAGTAGTGCCGCCCGACCGTCTGGCAAAGCACCCCCTGGCCGCTGTGCCCCCTGACCTTTAATACTTTCGGCCCTGACACCCTGACGAAAGCGCCCCTGGCCGTTACGACGTCTGACAAAAGCATGGCCGACACTCCTGTTCCTAACATCCTCGTCCGAAGCTTCTGCTGACAACAGGGCCAGCTCAGCACGCCGAGTCAGCATGCCAGGTCAGCCCCACCTAACCGCCTCCGACAGGTATAAATACCCACTGACTTCTTACGATAATGGGGTTGGCAATTTTACTCTCAACTCTCATTATTCACACATAAGAGCAAAGGTCGTCCATATCTTTGTTCTTCCACCCATAGCTCGTCACGTACGGTCGACTCACCTTCAGTCCGACCTGCGTGCCTAGCCTCCGCTATTAGTCCTATTACTGACTTAGGCAGCGGAGAGGCTAAGGGTTGGACCCCAACCCGGCCTTTCTGATGAGTTTCTCCTTGCGCAGGTTAGCTCGTCATCACCGGTCGCGCTCGCCCGCAACCTAGGCAGCTCGGCCCCGTCCCTACATCCTGCCGGATTCGACACCGTGGTCAGCTTTCGCATCAAGTTTAGCCTCATCACCCCTCAATGACCTGTAAAATAGCCTACCCTAATCCCGCCATTAGCATAACCACCGTGCCCTTGGTTTCCCATAATACAAATTCATTGTACGCGAGTTCTACCCCGCAACAATTCTAAAACCTCATTTGACATTATATATAGCACTGAAGGGGACACGTTGCATGGTTTCACATTCCACACTCATATCAACATGGATCATGCACCGAAGTGACATGCCCTCCATCGTAATCAAATCACATATCAAATGGTTCATGCACCCAAGTTGTTGAGTATTGGACTCTCCACCTTGATTTTGATGATGATCAAACACAAATCATTGTGATTAACTCATGTGTTTGCAGTTAGCTAAAAAGTCACCAATTAGATTCAAGAAGATCAAAAGTGACTACACGTGCTGATTCAAGTGGAGGACTTGGTAGATCAACAAAGGTGAAGCATTGGCTTGAATAACTCTAAGGCTACCTCAAACCTCAAGCCAATGGCATCAACAAATGAATGGAGATTCAATCCAAAGAGAAGATAGGAATGGATGAGTCAAAAGCTTCGAAGACTATGACGTTGGAGATATTCAAGTCATTCAACTAAAAGACTCAAGACCATGAAGAATTATGGAGATCGTCACCAAATTACTTTGTACATCTCAAGCGACGTCCCAAGACTTCCTCAGAACGCGTGATCGTTGTGCCTGAAGCTTCGTTGAAGCTCAAGGAGTTTTTCATGAAGTCAAGGGATTCGGATTCTCCATGTTGAAGCTTTGAAGACGGTTTGTCGTGTTTACTTTTATGTCTTCTAGCTTCGGTTTAGTAGAATGTTAAGCCTTGAGTCTTACTTGCCTATCAATCTTCATAACTATCTATCTTATCTCTAGGATTGCCTTAGAAGCCATTAGAAAGTTTCCCGTAGCTTATCGCTTCTTTTCATGGCTTCATATGCATCTTAGTTGGTTCAAGTAGAAGAACCAACCGACTAGATGACGATCTAGTCGGTTAGAAATCCTTCTTGAACCGACTAGCCATCCTTGCTAGTTTCAGCCCATTCACTGTTGATCAATTCGTCGGTCCAAGAAGGTTCACCGACCGACTAGATGACGATTTAGTCGGTTGGAAATCCTTCTCAGACCGACTAGTTATCCTAATTAATTCAAGCCTATTTGTTGACCAATTAGTCGGTCCAAAAAGGTTCATCGACCGACTAGTTGTCCAACTAGTCGGTTGGGAATCCTTCTCAGACCGACTAGTTCTCCTAGTGAAATTCGACTTCTTTGCTGTCAACTACTTAGTCGGTCTAAGAAGGCTCACCGACCGACTAGTTGTCAAAATAGTCGGTTGATGTTTCTTCTTATACTGACTAGTTCTATCTCTTGATTTCACCATCTTCCCTGTCAACCTTCTAGTCGGTCCAAGAAGGTTCACCGACCGACTAGTTGCAAAACTAATCGGTCAGTGATCCTTCTTAGACCGATTAAGTTTCTCGAAAATATGACCGTTGGGAGATTTTTGACCACGACTTTTCTTGATTCTTTCTATATAAACCTGATTCGTTTCTAGCAAGAAACAAGGTCCATTATCAGAGTTATTTCAGACCTAATAGAAGAGAATTCACTATCTATTTCCAAGCTCTCTCTCTTGCAAGAAAATCTCTCTCTTTCTCTTTGAAGCCCTAACTTCTCAAGAGAGATTTTCAATCTTTGTGAACTCCTCTAGCTAAGAGCTTGAATCACAACCAGCATCTTCACCATAAGCCATCTCTTGCTGACCATCTCGATGGTGCTAGGGTTTGTGATCTCACTTCCTCAAAATCCATTCTTGCCCTATATTGGTAAGTATTTCTCAAGGCATAGGATTTTGTGGTAAGTGCTTTAAATTTCATTCTCTATACTTCATATAAATTGTTGTATACTCTCGGTTGTTGAGAGGGTAGGCTTGATCCCAAGTTGTGGGAGTCAAGTATAAGATTTGCTCTCGGTTTGTGAGAGTGTGCTTAGTCCCTAGTTGTGGGATTAAGGTTTTGCGTGTTCCCGGGTTGTGGGATACACGGACATCGATTGTAGGTCGATTGCACTTGTGGGGTTTCCGCAAGTGGGCTAAAGGAAGCTTTAGTGGTTTTACTAGAGTATCCGAGGGGATCCGGGTGTTGCTGGATTAGGGCACCGGGAACAAGTCGGGGAGACTTGGGTGGCACCGAACCAGGGTACATTACATGTCAGCATTGCATTCTTGCTTGGGTTGTTGATCATTTCTTTCATTCCGCATTTGTTGGTTAATTAAGGTTTTATTTGGCGTAAATTCCTTATAATTCTATAAAACACTATTCACACCCATCTAGTGTTTATTCCTCATAGCACAGGGTCACTACAATTGGTATCAGAGCGAGGTAATAGCTATGGCAACCAACAACAACACACACGAAGTCCTTTTCCACTATATCTCATTGGACCCAACTATCAAATTTGGTGAGTAAAGATGAAGGCTTATATTCAATCCATTGACAATGATTATTGGAAGCTTGTGGAGAAGCCCCTTCATGCACCTACCACTTCCGAACATGAATGGACAAATGAGCAAAGAGAATTGGTGGAGAAACCACAAGAGGTAATGGATATCTTGCTTGAGTATTTATCTTATAACATTCTTATGCGTGTGTCCAAGGCAACAACGGCATATCAAATATGGCACACACATGCTAGCACAGCAAGAAGAGTCCACCTCGGAGTGTTCTTCCTCCAATGATGAAAGGGATTCACTCATGGGTTTGATGGGACGAGAGGATGCCACTAAGGGTGACTCTAGTGACGAATCAAGTGATTCAAGTGAAAGTGATAGCGACGATGAAGAGGTAACAATGGATGATCTTAGAATTGCTTTTGGACAATTATTTGATAAACATCAAAAGCTTATACAGAAATATTGTGATGCTAAGAATAAGATTGCTAGTCTCACTAACACATCTACATGTAGCACCTCTAACAATGACACCATTGTTGAGACACTCGCTATTGAGAAAGCAAGTTTGCTTACTCAAAATGGCATGTTGAGAAATGATGTGGAGTCCCTCAAATCTCAACTTGATCGTGTTTCCATTGTGGATAGTAACGATCTTGAGATTGACAATCTTCAATCTCAAAACACTAGCTTGGGCATTGAGAATGAGGATCTCAAATCCCAAGTGCACGAGCTCACCACACATGCATCCGCCTTGAATGCCACTATTTCTTCAATTTCGAAGAAATATGAGCTCATGTCCTCCATTGTTGAGAGATTCAATAAGGGAAAGGACAATTTGGATGATTTGCTAAAGAATCAACTACCGGCAAACCATCGTGTTGGCCTTAGTTATTCTAAGGCAAGTGCATCCAATGCACACACCTCCTATAGTGAAGTAACTATAGATTTTGTGAGGCCATCCTCCGGTGCATCCACGAGTGGTGTCTATAACAACTAGTGTAGTTCTACTACTAAGGAAACCACCACTCCTATTCCTCCCTCCTTTGCTAAGAAACCCACCAAGGGTGGACACCAAAGGAAGGGACATACATTCATGTACACCAATATTCGTAGGAATGCCTCCACTCCTCACATTCATACAAATGATGGTTTTTATGCTCCACACCCACGAGCACGTGCAAACACTCAGTTGAGACACTCTCATGCACGTACTCATGCTCATGCACTTTTACATGCTTATGATCACACATCACATCCACATATGCATGCTTATTCTCATGATCATCCTCATGCATACGCACCTCATATTCATCCACGTATGTATGCAACACCACACCATGGACCATATGCCCATCATCATGCATTAGCACAACACAATGTTCCATACACATTTCCTCATGCTCTTGCTAGATCTCATGTTCTTAGGCCACATGCACCACGTAGAGATCAACCTTTTGTGCATGCAACCACTAGGAAGAGGATACCCAAATCATACACTATTTGGGGTCCTAAGAACACTAGCAATCATGCTAAGGATATGTAAGTGCAATCTTATATTCATGATATTATTTTGAATGATGATTATTGTTAGGGTTGAATTTCTGCTGTTATTTGTTGGCATTAGTGGCACTATATCTGGAGAGCTCAGCTTGTAGAATCTAGATTGTTTTTGAGCAGTTTGAGCAAAATGTTGAACATTATGTTGCAACATTATGTTCAACATTCGGGATCTGGAATAATTGTTCGTATACAAAAACACTGCTTTGGTCTATAAATCTGTCCTTGTAATCTCAGATCTGATTTGTAGCCTAGAATATCGGAGGTTCCTGATTTGATTGATTCCAAATATTGGTGAGATTTTTTTTACTCCTTCTTACCCGAATTAGTTCCTTAATTGATGGAGGTTTGTTGAGAATATTTGGGAATCTGGTTAGTTCCTAAATTGATGGGAGGAAATATTTGCTGAGATTTATTGGTTTTATTTACCAGAAATAGATCCTTATTCTATGGGCAAAATATCCACATGAGATTTATTTTAATCATTTTACCCGAATTAGATTCGGTGGTTCCTTGAATATGAGATTTCTTACCCGAAGTGATCCTAGAAATATTGGCGGATATTCTGCATTAAAGAGGAAGTTATTTACCCATAAATAGTGGTTACAAAATCTGAATGGGTTCATATCTGAATGGTTGTGCGGTTGAAGATATGTGCGGTTGAAGATTCTATATATGAATGTTTTCAGATCTTGCATTATTGTTTAGATCTTCTCCAGATATTCGGTTGAATGCTGGTATGCATAAGATTTGCTGACGAATGTGAATGAAAGTATCAATCCACAACCGAGGTATGCAAGATTATATTTATTGGCCATGTTGTATATTATGTTGGACGTTATTATACAACATTATGTACAACATGCTGTGTCAGAAGGCTGGAATCGGTTGGCGGACTTCAGCGGTTATCAAAGGTGGATTACTTCAGATCTCATGTTATCTCTTTTAGGTATTCTGGTATATTCTGTTGAAGATACATTTGGAAGTTGCAATCTCTTGGTTTTATTGTTGTATCGGTTAGAGAGATTCTTGCCCGCAGTATTTTATTGTTCTGATCCTTGGAGATATGTGGAACTACTTGCCTGAAGTAGTTCCAGAAATTGTGGGCTGTCGATCTGCACGAGATCTGTCGAGCAAACTACCTTAACTACTTCGCGATTGAGGGGGAGTGGGGCAGTTAGAGGTGCGTGTGGTTTTACGGCACAAGGACGGATTTTACGAAGGTTTTTGAAGAACTTCAGGAGGAGGCCGACGGCTACGAACGTAGGATCAAGGGAGTTGATCTAGTCGGTTGTGCAAGGGGAGCTTGCCGAGAATACTCCATGGGTTAGTAGAGACCACCCATCACGGTTTGTATTGAGGGGGAGGTTGTTCCTCCTAATAGAATCACGATAATTAGTGATTGTACTCATTGATTATTTTAGTGGAGTATTCTGATTTTCTGGGCGTGGCCCCGCAGATGTAGGTGTGCGCACCGAACTGCGTTACCAAGTCTTGAGTGTCTCTGATTGGTTCTTGTTTTTAATCTTTGTGTTTATTTGATTATTCCTACGTACTAAAAATTTCAATTGGTATCAGAGCAGGTCACCCGTTTATCTTTGTTAACAAAGAAGGTGTGATCTTGGATTTCTGTACTTGAATCATGGCTACACGAGAAGGTGCCTCCGTTGTTCGTCCTCCACTGCTCACTGGAACAAACTACACTTACTGGAAGTCTCGGATGCGTGTATTCATCAAGTCCATTGATGAGAAGGCCTGGATCGCTGTCGTTGAAGAATGGACACCGCCGATCGAAATTGACAAAGATGGCAAAGAACACCTCAAGCCGGCAAGAGACTGGAGTCGGATTGAAGAACATGCGGCCATGTACAATTCTAAAGCAATTAATGCTATTTTTTCGGCTGTTGATGAAGAACAATTCAAACTTATCTCTACCTGTGAGTATGCTAAAGAAGCTTGGGACATACTTCAGAACGTGTATGAAGGAACTAATACAGTAAAAGCTTCCAAACTCTAGATGCTAGCTTCTCAGTTTGAAAATCTAAGGATGTATGATAACGAGACTGTTGCCGAATTCAATGGGAGGTTGAGAGATATAGCCAATCAGGCCTTCTATCTTGGGAAGAAATATTCTCAAAAGAAGTTAGTTGAGAAAACCTTGAGATCTCTTCTAGACAAATTCTCGGCCAAAGTTGCAGCCATTGAGGAGGCCAGAAATATGTCCACCATGAGGCTGGATGAACTTATGAGGTCACTTCAGACCTATGTAATGAATCTGAAGCAAAAGAACGTGGATAAAGTAATGGCCCTGAACAAATTAATGGCCCTGAAAGTAGAAGCTAGAGATGTCTCTAAAGAAGATGATGAATCGGGTGTAGATGAGGATATTGCCGTGTTGACTAAAAACATCAGTAGAATGCTGAAGAAGATCAGTAATAAAGGGCAAAAGAAAGGAAAAGGGATGCAGTGTAGATTATGTAAAGGATTTGGGCATATACAGGCTGAATGTGCAAACACTCTGAAGAAGAAAAAAGGGAAGTCCTCGACCAGTACCTGGAGTGAAGATGAGTCTAATGGGGGTGCTGAAGATGAGGAAATCACCAGAAATTACATTGCCCTCGCAGCCTCTCAGAAGAAGCGACATGATTACAACATTAGCAGCCATGTTGAATCTGATGTTACAACATTACATACAATATCAGCCAATAAATCAAACAGTGTCAGATCCAGTGTTACAACATCAAGTTCAACATCTTCCACAACTTCTACAACTGAATCTGAGTCTGAAGTTGATAGCGATGAGGAATTTAGTGATGATGATATTCGAAAAGCATATCAGATGATGTTTGAGAAGTGGATGCAAATCTGCAATATCAACAAAGTCCTGAAGGAGGAGAATGAAAGACTGAAGAAAGAGAAGGAGGAGGTCAAAATCAAATGTCTGAAAGCTGAGGAAAATTATAGAGAATTAGAAAGCAACTTCAGAAATGTTCTTCTCAGGGCAGAGAAAGCTGAATGCACATTGGAGAAGTGGAATTCTGGAAAAGCAAAGTTGGATGATATCTTAAACATGGGTAAGATTTTTGGAGATCCCACCGGAGTGGGATACAATAGAGGAGCTTTCGATAATGTGTCTGCTGAAAGAAGAAGTCAAGTTATCAAAGAACTTGAAAGAATAGTTCAGCACAAGTGCCATGATCAGAAGAAGAGGCAGATTGGAGGTATAAAAGGTGCTCGTTCTGTGTGCAGTTACTCCAAGTTCATAGGCCATACTGAGAGAGACTGCTTCAGTCGCATGCGACATTGGTCAGAAGGAAGAAATGTTAGACACCCTGATATGAAGATTTTTTTTATATGAAGAAGAGATGGGTCAGGAAGTCTGAATTATACAGCAAGAACACTACAGCTTCAGAGAAAGCACTTCATGTTGTGACTAATGTTGTAACATTAGATACATCACAGAACAATGTTGCTGCAGATGTTATGACACCAGACTCGACATCTCCCCTCGACAATCACTGTGAGCAACCTGCACCAAAGTCTCATGAATCTTCCTCCAGAATTATCAGAGTGCTATCTCGCCGCTCTGCTCACTGCTCTTCCTCCGCCAGTGCCAATGAATCTTCGCATGTACCTTCTGTTAACACCGCCGATGTATTCAATTCTCCAACTACTTTTCGGCCCCTCAAAGCTCGACTTCTACCCTGGACATCATTTCATTCGTCACCCTACTGTTAGATGTGAGGTATAGTGCTCTTCCTCTTATTCCGCTGTGCCTGAGGATTTATTTGCTAATAAGAGAGACAGAGGTGTCTTCTGGACGTGTCTCAGTTGAGTGTTTCTAAAAATTGTATGTCTCTTCTGAGGTGATCACTGCTCGAGTTGTTCTAGTAAGGGAGAGAATGTGTGCTTGGTTGACGCTTGCTTTGGTTTGTGCCACATAATGCCAAAGGGGGAGATTGTTAGGGTTGAATTTCTGCTGCTATTTGTTGGCATTAGTGGCACTATATCTGGAGAGCTCAGTTTGTAGAATCTGGATTGTTTTTGAGCAGTTTGAGCAAAATGTTGAACATTATGTTGCAACATTATGTTCAACATTTGGGATCTGGAATAATTGTTCGTATACAGAAACGCTGCTTTGGTCTACAAATCTGTCGTTGTGATCTCAGATCTGATTTGTAGCCTAGAATATCGGAGGTTCCTGATTTGATTGATTCCAGATATTGGTGAGATTTTTATACTCCTTCTTACCCGAATTAGTTCCTTAATTGATGGAGGTCTGTTGAGAATATTTGGGAATCTGGTTAGTTCCTAAATTGATGGGAGAAAATATTTGTTGAGATTTATTGGTTTTATTTACCAGAAATAGATCCTTATTCTATGGGCAAAATATCCACATGAGATTTGTTTTAATCATTTTACCCGAATTAGATTCGGTGGTTCCTTGAATATGAGATTTCTTACCCGAAGTGATCCTAGAAATATTGGCGGATATTCTGCATTAAAGAGGAAGTTATTTACCCATAAATAGTGGTTACAAAATCTGAATGGGTTCATATCTGAATGGTTGTGCGGTTGAAGATATGTGCGGTTGAAGATTCTATATATGAATGTTTTCAGATCTTGCATTATTGTTTAGATATTCTCCAGATATTCGGTTGAATGCAGGTATGCATAAGATTTGCTGACGAATGTGAATGAAAGTATCAATCCACAACCGAGGTATGCAAGATTATATTTATTGGCCATGTTGTATATTATGTTGAACGTTATTATACAACATTATGTACAACATGCTGTGTCATAAGGCTGGAATTGGTTGGCGGACTTCAGCGGTTATCAAAGGTGGATTACTTCAGATCTCATGTTATCTCTTTTAGGTATTCTGGTATATTCTGTTGAAGATACATTTGGAAGTTGCAATCTCTTGGTTTTATTGTTGTATCGGTTAGAGAGATTCTTGTCCGCAGTATTTTATTGTTCTGATCCTTGGAGATATGTGGAACTACTTGCCTGAAGTAGTTCCAGAAATTGTGGGCTGCCGATCTGCACGAGATCTGTCGAGCGAACTACCTTAACTACTCCGTGATTGAGGGGGAGAGGGGCAGATAGAGGTGCGTGTGGTTTTGCGGCACAGGGACGGCTTTTACGAAGGTTTTTGAAGAACTCCGGGAGGAGGCCGACGGCTACGTACGTAGGATCAAGGGAGTTGATCTAGTCGGTTGTGCAAGGGGAGCTTGCGGTCAATGGAAGCTTGCCGAGAATACTCCATGGGTTGGTAGAGACCACCCATCACGGTTTGTATTGAGGGGGAGGTTGTTCCTCCTAATAGAATCACGATAATTAGTGATTGTACTCATTGATTATTTTAGTGGAGTATTCTGATTTTCTAGGCGTGGCCCTGCAGATGTAGGTGTGCGCACCGAACTGCGTTACCAAGTCTTGAGTGTCTCTGATTGGTTCTTGTTTTTAATCTTTGTGTTTATTTGATTATTCATACGTACTGAAAATTTCAATTATGTTGGGAAATCACGGTCCTCTTGGACTTGGTTTCCAAAGGGTTAGTTTCCGTTGACCCTTCTTTACTTGGTACCATAAGTTTATATTCATTTTATGGGTACCAAAGCATTTGTGTTAAGAATTGGTTTATTCTTTTGTTTGCATATTGGTCTTAGATGCTCATGTTTGTTAGAAACTTAAATTCATATTGAATTTGATTTCTATTGTTTGATTATTAGCAAATCATTGTGTTTATGATTTTCATGTCTAAAATATTCAATATTTTTATGCAACACATGCTTTGGTTCATATTTCTGTTTTGTTGCATGTGATGCATGTCATACTTTTGGATTAATATACATATTTACTTTTGGTACATTTGGTACATGCATGTATATGGTTATATATTTATCTAGTAACATGATTACATGCAACATAAATTTTGTGTATGATTACATTAGGATATGGGTTACAATAATTTGAATTTAGTATTTTAAATTTGTTACCTAACCCATATGATCCAAAAAGTTTTTTTTTGGATACCAAAATTATG
Source organism: Scilla litardierei (assembly GCA_030789695.1). Taxonomy (NCBI): domain Eukaryota; kingdom Viridiplantae; phylum Streptophyta; class Magnoliopsida; order Asparagales; family Asparagaceae; genus Scilla; species Scilla litardierei. The sequence continues at coordinate 16,771 of JAULAV010007684.1, read as the reverse complement.
TTTTCTAGGTTTAATCCACATTGGGATACCACCTCTACCAACTCCTTGATTTGCAAAGACTTTCATTCAAATGGAGTTGATGGTGCTTAAGTGATGCACCAAAGTAGGGGGAGCTTAATGTTGTAAGTATATTCTTACATTTGGTATCCATGTGTGTTGGATACATGTAGATGTCACTTTGTGTTTGAGACTATCTCATGCATATCCTATGTTTGTATATTGTGTGTCTTGTATGTCATTCATGTCTATGTATTTCACGTGTGTCAAATTCTTGATTGATGTGCATTGTGTATTCTTAATCCTTACTTATATGTTTATTCGAGGATTATTTATAACATGTGGCGTAAAAATTTTCATGTTAGAACTAATGTTCATTTGCATGTTTCACACACGGGACACGCTTATATTTATGTTCCACTTCACAAGCGTGCATCCCAACTTCCTACTCATGCCACCTCACAACCTTTTCTTAAGAATCCCAAATCACTATCGTTTGGATTCCTAAGATTGTTTCTAGGCATGATATGAACACACATATAGAGTCATATATTAGGATTGACATATTCTCATGCGACTATATATAATAATCAAACTCAGTCTTTATTTGATTTCCACCTTGCTAACTCACTCTTATTGCACTTCATTGCTTGGGTACCATGCTTGTATGATTACTTTTTGTATCCATATATATGTGAGTTCGTCCACTACTCCCAAGTTTGCATAGTTTGTATGATTTTGTGGGAGTATGACAGTTCGATTGCTATCTTGTTATGTTCTTCTATATGTCATTGCATTTCATTCGTATTATGTTTGTGCATATAGATTAGTTGATTTATCTAACCCTTGGTGATTTATTATCAATTTGCACCTTCCTATCTTGTTGATATGCCAAAGGGAAAGAGAAATTTGGTTTTGAAAATTAATACTTTATGCTTTTCATGCACACTCTTTGTGGTATTACTTTTCATGCCTTCCTTCAATATGTGTTGTGCCGTGAATGTTTATTTTGTGCACATGTGCATATTGAACAGGGAATCTTTCTTGCACACACTATTGTATTAGCTGTGTGTATTCATAATGATGATTGCTTGTATAATGTATTGTGATTAAATCATATGCATAGGAATTATTAGTCTAGGTGTATCTAATTTCTAATGGTTGAGAATTGTTAATTCCTTATATGTATGATTTTCGTGATTATAATAACTCATATTAATGCATGTCATGCATTTCTATTGATGAGTGTTATTTACAATTGGTAAATGATTGGTTATTGGACTACTTGATTTTGTTCCTTAACCTATTGGATCCAATTTTTTTTGGATTCAACCAATTGTTGAATTGTCAGATTGTTGTGCAAGATGCCTACTCTACATACTCCTTGGTTTACAAATGATGGATCAATTCAAAGGAAAGGATGGTTCATTAGAGATGCACACATATAGGGAGAGCTAAATGGTTGTAAGTATGTGTTTTGTACAATTGGTATTTTAATATATTGGTTTTGACTACCTTATTTACAATTGGTATTTTAATATATTCGATTTGTGTAATATAGCATACTTCTTCATTAGCTCATTCTTGTCACACCCTCATAAAGATTGTTTGTTTATGTGACTTCCTTGTTCATGTATGTCATATATGTCTTATTACGACTCATGTACCATGGTAGCTATAACATTCATATAATAAATTGGTTAGTTGCTTATTGATGTTCATATCTTTTTCATGCCATGAATAAGATTAATGATTTAGGATCTTTATGCATATTTGTTCATTGTATCACCACACATCTCATACTTTTCTTATAGTTTGTATGATTATCTTTATGAGACGTATTGATATAATTTGGAGTGATCAATGTATGTTACTTGTCATTTTAATTACTTCATGACTGATGTTTAGCTATAATTTTATTCAAGAGATCTTTCATGTCTATAGCTAAATCTTTCATGTATGATATTTTCACAAGTGACATAACACTCATTCATATTAATTAGTGATCTTCAAGCTATATTTCTCACTATGTCATCTCTCATCTCATGCTCATATTTTATGCTATTTTTATGAGATGTTAGAGATAACTTGTGCTATACACGATCATATAAGCTTTATATTGTGTTTGATGATATGTATATTCTGTCATAGATATTCTTCCATGAATATATCTTGATGCACTATGACTTCTTTGATGCTACCTCCGATTATATTGTGCTTACACAAGCTTTTTTATTCTATTCGCACAATTGGTATGCATGCATGCAATGTTCGTGATAACTTTATTCGTTTATGTCCTACCTTGTGACTTTGAACGTAGACTATCTTCATGCCTTTGCTCAAAAGATGTTTTGTCACATTATGCCTCATGTTGAATCCTTTGTGATAATTGAGCTAGGATGAGATCATGTCTCTATTTGTTCACTTGGTTTCCTTCTCAAGTGATGTCATGATCTTGACATTATTTGCCTGCTTTGCACACCGTGTTAGACTATTTATATTGGATATCATCTTTACATGCGCTTGCTTGATGTTAGTTTTGAGCTTGTGATATAGTGCTTATCTTCCTTATGCTCATGGCATTCCATGCTTATCATTGACTCATTATGTGAGTATCTATTCTGGAATGCATGCTAGTACTATGGTTCTTTTGAACATTGTCTCAATTAGTTTCCTAGTGTGCTAGAATTGTGTATGCCATATGTTTTATGAAGTTACTATCTCTATTTTGGCATAACACTTTTGCGTGATATAGATTTTTGATATTCATTTTTTATTTATCACATTGTCACCCCACATCGCACACTTCACTTAGATTTGGTATGTTACTTTTGGAGATGCTTTGTGGAGTTTTGCTGGAGATACTTTTGGAGATGATTTGGTATGACTACAATTGGTATCCCATGCCATTATACTTAATTTGTGTTATTATTTCATAACATAACTTTGCACACATGATTAAAAATTCCCATAGTCATGTTTGTTGCATTTTTATGGTTGACTTAGATCTCAGTTTATTGATATTATTTGTTGATCTATGTCATTGTGATGATTTTGATTCCACCATTATGTATTTAATCATGTTCATGTCATATGTCATGCCCTTGCTCAAGGACAGTCTATCACATTATGCTTAATGTTATCAATTTTGTGATAATTGAGTTTATTTGTGTATTTGACACTATTTGATCACTTGTTTTTCTTTCACAAGTGATGTCATGATTTTTACATTGTTATCCGTATTCTTTATCATATTTATAGCTAGTAGCTACTACTAATTATGCTATTGTCACTTTTCTAACACTGCTCACACTACTCTTTACAATTAGTATCTATTGTAATAGACTTATTGCTTATCTTCTTGTGATAATTGAGGGTAGTTGAGTTGTTGTTGGATATTTTCTCTTGCAATTGATATCTTTATTTTGATATCTTGTTTTAAATTGGTAGCTTATTTAGTTTACTTTAGATATACCTTTTAGTTTTCCACTCTATTTTTGTGCTTTTGTTGTTTCTATACCCCCATGTCTTTTGGATAATGCCAAAGGGGGAGAGAAATAAACAAAGAATGTGCTTATTAAATGTTGAGTGTTAAATAATAACTTGAATCATATAGACTTTATGTATGATCGTTCATGTATATGATTCAGGGGGAGCATTGGTGATTACCTTGGTTTATATTGATTACATTATATATATTGGTAATCATGCTCATGTTTATGATGTGTATCACCTATATGATTTGTATTGTGTACGCATATTATTTCTGGTCATTCATGCGATATATACACAACCTCATGTGATACACACACTATTAACTACTGAAGGATGCTATTGATTATTGATATTAACTTGATTGGCATCATTGCAGGGGGAGTAAGTATATTTAATGCACAATTATTTGTTTTGTTTATATTTGGCTTGTCATCATCAAAAAGGGGGAGAATGTTGAGTATTGGACTCTCCACCTTGATTTTGATGATGATCAAACACAAATCATTGTGATTAACTCATGTGTTTGCAGTTAGCTAAAAAGTCACTAATTAGATTCAAGAAGATCAAAAGTGACTACACGTGTTGATTCAAGTGGAGGACTTGGTAGATCAACAAAGGTGAAGCATTGTATTGAAGAACTCTAAGGCTACCTCAAACCTCAAGCCAATGGCATTAACAAATGAATGGAGATTCAATCCAAAGAGAAGATAGGAATGGATGAGTCAAAAGCTTCGAAGACTATGACGTTGGAGTTATTTAAGTCATTCAACTAAAAGACTCAAGACCATGAAGAATTATGGAGATCGTCGCCAAATTACTTTGTACATCTCAAGCGACATCCTAAGACTTCCTCAGAACGCGTGATCGTTGTGCCTGAAGCTTCGTTGAAGCTCAAGGATTTTTTCATGAAGTCAAGGGATTCGGATTCTCCATGTTGAAGCTTTGAAGACGGTTTGTTGTGTTTACTTTTATGTCTTCTAGCTTCGGTTTAGTAGAATGTTAAGCCTTGAGTCTTACTTGCCTATCAATCTTCATAACTATCTTATCTTATCTCTAGGATTGCCTTAGAAGCCATTAGAAAGTTTCCCATAGCTTATCGCTTCTATTCATGGCTTCATATGCATCTTAGTTGGTTCAAGTAGAAGAACCAACCGACTAGATGATGATCTAGTCGGTTGGAAATCCTTCTTGAACCGACTAGCCATCCTTGCTAGTTTTAGCCCATTCACTGTTGATCAATTAGTCGGTCCAAGAAGTTTCACCAACCGACTAGATGACGATCTAGTCGGTTGGAAATCCTTCTCAGACCGACTAGTTATCCTAATTAATTCAAGCCTATTTGTTGACCAATTAGTCGGTCCAAGAAGGTTCATCGACCGACTAGTTGTCCAACTAGTCGGTTGGGAATCCTTCTCAGACCGACTAGTTCTCCTAGTGAAATTCGACTTCTTTGCTGTCAACTACTTAGTCGGTCTAAGAAGGCTCACCGACCGACTAGTTGTCAAACTAGTCGGTTGATGTTTCTTCTTAGACCGACTAGTTCTATCTCTTGATTTCACCATCTTCCCTGTCAACCTTCTAGTCGGTCTAAGAAGGTTCACCGACCAACTAGTTGCAAAACTAATCGGTCAGTGATCCTTCTTAGACCGATTAAGCTGCTCGAAAATATGACCGTTGGGAGATTTTTGACCACGACTTTTCTTGATTCTTTCTATATAAACTTGATTCATTTCTAGCAAGAAACAAGGTCCATTATCAGAGTTATTTCAGACCTAATAGAAGAGAATTCACTATCTATTTCCAAGCTCTCTCTCTTGCAAGAAAATCTCTCTCTTTCTCTTTGAAGCCCTAACTTCTCAAGAGAGATTTTCAATCTTTGTGAACTCCTCTAGCTAAGAGCTTGAATCACAACCAGCATCTTCACCATAAGCCATCTCTTGCTGATCATCTTGGTGGTGCTAGGGTTTGTGATCTCACTTCCTCAAAATCCATTCTTGCCCTATATTGGTAAGTATTTCTCAAGGCATAGGATTTTGTGGTAAGTGCTTTAAATTTCATTCTCTATACTTCATATAAATTGTTGTATACTCTCGGTTGTTGAGAGGGTAGGCTTGATCCTAAGTTGTGGGAGTCAAGTATAAGATTTGCTCTCGGTTTGTGAGAGTGTGCTTAGTCCCTAGTTGTGGGATTAAGGTTTTGCGTGTTCCCGGGTTGTGGGATACATGGACATCGATTGTAGGTCGATTGCACTTGTGGGGTTTCCGCAAGTGGGCTAAAGGAAGCTTTAGTGGTTTTACTAGAGTATCTGAGGGGATCCGGGTGTTGTTGGATTAGGGCACCGGGAACAAGTCGGGGAGACTTGGGTGGCACCGAACCAGGGTACATTGCATGTCAGCATTGCATTCTTGCTTGGGTTGTTGATCATTTCTTTCATTCCGCATTTGTTGGTTAATTAAGGTTTTATTTGGCGCAAATTCCTTATAATTCTATAAAACACTATTTACACCCCTCTAGTGTTTATTCCTCATAGCACATGGTCACTACACAAGTATCATTCCCTTCATCATAGCCATTTCAATTCATCATTCATAATATATGAAACCATGACCCCATCATTACCATTCCATAACATATTTCATGATACCAGTATTTGCAATCACATTTCTCATATTCCCAAATTTTCATATCAATGTGGCATTTTCACAAACACGTGGTATGCATCATGTACCGCCTCACAATCACATTGGCAACTATAATAGTATAACACATTGATCAACTTCCCTTTCCATAATAACAACAAAATGGAAAATTAAAGCTTAATTGGCAACAATACATAAAAAAACATCCTATAGAAATGGCTCAACTTGCTGGAATTTGCAGAAAGTGACAATTCATGGGCATATGTCATTAGTTTTTATTGAGAATTTGGAAAATTGTCCTAAATGAAAGTTAAATATATATTAGTCCTGGATTCACAGATAAAATTTCACGCAAAAATATTAAGTAGGTGATTTATGGTGAATTATTTGGTGAAATCTGTTCAGTCTGTTTTTCAGACAGATTTCAGGGTCTGTAAATATTGCTGTTTTGAGCATGTTTTAACTAGAATTTCGAAAAATATATACTGTGATGAAATTTTAGAAAAACTTGTTAAATTTCCAACGAGACCATAAACATCAAATTCCATTGTGTGTGCAGGTACTGAGGTTAATTTTACGGAACTGTGTCCAGACTGAAAATCATACAGACATGTTGTAAAGTGGAATTTTTGCTCCTAATTTCTGAATTGAACATATATCAAAATTTATATGATTTTGGGGTAGAACTTCAAGATCTATCATAATATAATTTTTTCAAAACTTAGTTCGAGCTACAGTAACCAGTATCAAAGTAACAACAGACATCAGGATTTCTGAATTTCAAAGGAGATGATTTTGCTAAGAATTTCAAGGGGAAATTCATAAAAATTGAATCAAGGCATATTACTTTGATTACCACTACTTCATATCTGTAAATCATGCTATAAAATCATGATAGAAAGAACAAGTTAAGGTAATTCAAAATCCAAGTAATTCCTACCTCAAAAAGTTGATTTTTCCTCTTTTCCTTCTCCTCTTTCTTCTCCACCTTCTTCCCACTTGCAACCACTTGAGGTTCTTGATTTTTGGAGGGATAATTAGGGTTTTGGATTGAATTAATTAGGTGAAAGGGGGGGATGGCCGGCCCTAACATGGGGGAGAGAGAGGAGAGAAGATAGAAAGGAAAAGGGGAAGGAATGGTTTAGAAATGAGAAGAAACTTCCCTAAAAAAATCTCCACCTAGAACCCTCTCTTAGGATAATCATGCAACACATTAAATGACCAAAATACCCCTCCATCATCTAGGTATTTACAAGTTTGCCATTACTTTATGCACACATAACTTTGGTATGTACACACAACAGCTTTAGTCCAAATGACCGTTTTGCCCCTAACCTTTCTAAAAACTTACGGATTGCCATTGACCCCTAACCCCTTTCACACTAGCATGACTCTCCCTCTACACATCCACGCACATCCATGCATGCATACATGCATCACACACACCCGTCTAATACATTCTTGTTGTTTTACACCCACGACGTCATTCGCTCTTCTCCCGCATTCACATTTCGCATTCTCTACCCTTAGCCACGTATTACGGCCCAATCCCCCTTGTACTAGGTCACATACTTCGATATCTACGCTTATTTCATGCCTACCCATGTATTGTAAGTAGAAATACCACGTTTGTTCAGTAGAATACATGTATAGTGCAAAATAGGGCTTGACAGTATGCCTTCTTGGGTTTCTACAGATATTACATCAAGCTTTGTCTTCATCATTGGCAAATGTCTGTGATAACACATTCATTTCTAACTTGTCATGCTTTGTAACATGGTATTCTTTCTTTAACATGGTGTGTATGGCTTTTTGGGTTTCTAACGGTATCAAATCAAGCTTTGTCTTTATCATTGGTATAATCTTGTTACTCACGAAAGTACTTGTGGCTTAAACATGATCTGTATTCAGCGTGGGATTATTGCATGTAAGTTCCTTACCTACTTTTGTTATCTTGAATCTCACATTGGTTCTTTTCCCAACTGCTGCATGAATCTGCCATGGACAATTTCTACTATCATCATCTTGGGTTTGATGATTCACCTGCTTATTTAGGCCACAAATAACAGAATAACATATGGAGTTTAACTTAATTGTACTGAATGAAATATTGTGCTTGATGCTCCATTCCTTAATTGCTTGAACCAAATCGGTCTTTGTATCATATCAATCATCGACTTTGAACACTTCACTATTGATGTGAATTATTGGCTCTTCCTTAGTTCTTTCTATAGTATTTCTTATTAATGTTGCATTGGCTTATTGCTCCTCTTTCACTTTATCTGGTAACGGCTCTTCAAATGCCACATATGTGTTGACAGCAACCGATTGTTGTATCCATGATGTATCATCGAGGTTCATATCTGCGGCATAGTTCAGATTATCATCCATTGTGTCATCATTGTCGATGTCATTACCAATGCCATCACTTTCTTCATTGGGCGTTCTTACGTCGTCATCCATCGGTCTTGCCATAGAAGTCAATGCTCCAATATGTGTTAGCATGCAAACATCTTCTGCAATACACGTCAGTACATATGGGTTTTGCATGTAAGTTAAGTAGGTTGTTTGCCCTCCATATTCTGGAATCTCAATGCACTGTCCCGCAACGTTCACCCTGTTTTGAATATGTGAGAACACACAATTTTTTTTTAAAATCGATTTTACATTTTAATGATATAACATAAAAGTATGAAATACTTACACACATGTTATCCTCCTCATGTCGATAGTAAAAGCACCCCTCTTCCATCATGTTCACTATATGATGATACTCTTGATTTGGAGAAGAAGACATAAATAATGTCTAGTGGTTATCCAAATAAAGCACACAAGCAAATGTGCCACGTGCTTCAGACACTTGGTTGTTGCTTATTGTATCATCATCTATGTAAATTTCAACTAACCATTGAAATTCTCCCAGGTTGAGTAGATTATCCAAGACGTCGTAATCTGATATAATCACAACTGTAGTCCGGTGCTCTGTTGTCGGCAAGTGCACACAAGTTTCAAAGCATACCCATGAAGGCTGATCATTGTGACCTTGTATATCTGATCCACTAGTTCGGTTTACGTTGATGTCTCTGCTCCATAATTAGTGTAACGGTCACCCGACATATCTCGGTTCGTTACCAATCATTAAATTTCCACCATAATAACACGTGACAAAAATCCGATCACTGACCATTATTATAAACATGCACAAACACCTTTATAATTATGCACTAATTATATATTCCCATCATCTGTATGAAAAATCTACGTAACTTTTTTATTGCCCACAATTTCATATATGTACTTCAAAGAACACATTAATATAAAAAAATTCACCTAAATCTCATAATAATTTTCTTATAGAGATGAGTAAAGACATTACAATGGTAGGAAATAGTCAAAATCAAGCTAGATCCGGTTGTTTCTTGGCTTCTCAGGTATCTGATATTGTTGGATCCGATGATTTTTAACGGTAAGGATCTGATTCAAACTTTTTTGGTGGCTTGTATAGGATCGACCTCTTCAGATTTCTGAGAAAGGAGTAGAAAAGTTCTTGTTTTTGTGTAAGGAGAAGAAGATGGCTGCTCGTGTAGCCCTTTATGTGTGAATTGGCTGTGGTTGCCAACCATGGCCGATTGATAGCGCATGTGACTCCACAGTGAGTCACTGGTGGCTTATGAATTTTCCACCTCAATATCAATTTGGTTGCGGTTAGCAACCGTGGCCAAGTCGAAGCGAGCACGTCAATGCTTAGTCACCCCCAGGTGCTGACGTGACCATAATTGGTTGATTTTGCTAATTATTTATTTGGTTCTATTTTCTTAATTATTTTTAATTTTTGGCCTTTTTACAAAATTTGTCCTCAAATAATATATGAAACTAGCATTAATACAGTCGAAATTAATACAAAAATGATTGTTTTAGGGAGTCTAAACTACAAAAATAGCACTCTCAAGGAATTTAAATGCAAGTTATCCTATTATAAATCAGTCAATTCAAGAAGTCTCAGAAGTATACGTTGGGAGGTTTTAATTAAATAACCATCTAGAATAGTAGAATGGGTTGTCCTTTTTTGGGATGGGACCTATTTTTAATGTGTGTGTATGTGGTTTCCTCTTAAAATATTCCACTTAAAAATCAAAAAAGGATAAAAGAGGGGGGTTGATAAAAGGGGAGAGAGGTAGATAGAGAAACTACTTGTTATGTCATATCGTCACCATTGTTGGTGTCGATGATGATAAACAGCCATCAACCCAGCATAAACAAGCACCCACACACAGGATGCAATTATAAGTAAGTAATACACACATTTCCAATAGAGGAGCTATCAAACCGTTGCATCAGAACAAAACTTGATGAAAAAAATCTTCTATTTTCAAAAAAGAAGAGTTCAATTGCAAAAATTATAATTTCAAATATGTTATGAATAGAGCTCAATGGGCCTATTAGGTATCCACCCATTATGTTAATTTTCTATAAATATAGGGCTACGGGTTCAGTAGCTGTCACCTTCACAACACGTTATCAACACGATTCTCTGAAAATTTCCGAAGATCCGATCTTGCGATGGCGAGGATGAGGAGGTAGTTCCACCAAGTGCGGCATCATCTTCCATGCGTAAGCTTCGTCAAATGTCGCTAGATCTGGAGGATGGATCTAGAGGTAATCATACAAAAAACCCAACCTAAACCTATTTTTTTGTAGAATATGTTCAAATATGCTTAATTTTGGACCAAACTCGATGTTTAAATAATAAAAACTTGATGTTTAAATAATAAAAATTAAAATTTTATGATGAAAACATTGATTTCAATAACAAAAATCAAATTTTTACTAAAAAATTAGTTTTTTATTTGAAAAGGTGATTTTTATTAGATTTATGATTTTCCCGCTACCCGCCGTCAAAATCCCCACCGTCGCAAATCCTACGATGATCCGAACCCGCCGTCCCCCCCACACCGCAGAACACAGGGGGGGGGGGGGGGGGGCGTCATCCCCCCTGCAGCTTCAAGGGGGCGTCACCCCCCCGGCTTCAAAGGGGGCGTCGGCATCCCCCCGCGGCTTCAAGGGGGCGGCAACCCCCCATCCGGTGACTGTTGATGGGGGGCCGACACCCCCCGCGACTTTCAGATTGGGGGGCCGGCAGCCCCCCAAACCGTTAGCACGTTTCCTTTTCGGGGAAAACAGACGTTTTTCATGGAAAATGGCCCCGAAGGCCAAAACCCTAAAGCGTTAATTTTTGAAACCCCCGCATGATGAAAACGCGCACTCGTGCAATTTTCTTGGCTCTGATGGCCGACGATACACGAAAAACATAACAAGCCCTATTTAGGGTTTTTGGGACAAATTTGAATGCCGATAAATTTTCGGGGCACAATATAACATTTTAAATCCAATTTTCACCTTTATTTTAAGTCCATACATGCTTTTAATATGAATTATCTGAAGCATGCTAAATTTCTACGATATATTTTTAATACATGCAACATAATTATATATCTGCGATGAAATCATTTAAATGCATGTTGCGTAACTACATGCCTGTGATGTTTACATTAACAAGTGATACATTATAACTGCGTGGTTGTTTATAACTACATGTGAAGTGAATACAAATGCATGTGATGGAAATTTGTGGTTTTTCGGATCGGCTATGTTTTTTCACCCTCTTTTTATTTTTTCTGCATTTTTTCTTTTGAGCGAAAAATGTAGTGAAGAATAAATGTTAATGTATAAAACCAGAGACCGGCGTTGCTTTCCATATGAGGGTATGGTGTATTTGCGGCTCTTCCTTAAAAATTTCGTCTAAGGTAGGCTTCCGAAGTTGTACTTATTCTATTTTTTTGTATGAACTGTAACTATGGACTTTTGGACTTTGTAATTTGCTTGAGGGTGACTAGCCGATCCACACAAATTTCCTTATGTCTCTGTGATTATGCCCGTGATGAATTTATTCCATGCATATGTGTTCATAGAGATAATTATAACTATGTTTATGGCATACATATAAGTTTTCAAAATGGTAAAATTGAACCTGAAGTTCAAATAATACGCCAATATCCCTTATTCCCAAAAATAATAAAACGTCAGGATCATGCGAACATCATTTATTCAATCTTAAAAGATGAGCAACACATGGTAAATAGATCTTAAAAATTTTTGGTCTATATGTACCATTATGGACACCAAAAAAGGATGTCATAACACAGCTAACTTTTTGAAAGTTATCTCACTACTAGGCTGTATTCTTATATCTGACCTTGCGCATAATAATTATAAGATCACGCCCGAAGTCGTGACTTAAGTGAAAAATATATTCGCATCCACGTAATTGCTCAACTGACCTATGTATCTTCTTCCACAAATACTTAAAGAAACTTACAAAGTTTCAAAGGATATTCGTTTAAATGAAATCATTAATGTTTGTATAGCATACTCAAGAAAAAGAAAAATGGCATAAAGCCATACTTGAGTGCTTAAATAGGCATTCAAAAGTCTGAAGCTATACAATAAATATTGAGTGGAAAAGTGGAAGAATAAAAACATGGTCTAATATAAAGGGAAAGGGAAGATGTGACATAGTTCGAAGAGGAATAGCAATGGAAAAATCCATACACCGTCACATGGACAAAACTCTGGAATCAGAGTACTCCTGAGGACCCATACAATGTTATGGGCGGACTCGGATGAAAGGTATATACATTAGAAAGATGTTATACTTCCAAGAGCCCGTTATGAGTAATAGAATTTATGAGACTCCAGGACTTCAAGTCGGGTGTTGAATACAATTCAGCTCTATTTAACTTCACCCCACGCCTGTAGCGTCATGGTGAGGATGTCTCTCAGACACGTATGTTAGAAATGACATACACTTCTTTCCACGAGAAAGACATGATTCTGATGTGGCAAACTGCGAAGGAAACTTCACAAAGTACTTTGAGTTGCTTGCCTGCCTACTAATGTCAGAGCAAATACAAAGAACTTCTCCCAGCAACTCATAACATACGTCCAACTGGCAACGCTAGCCCAATATAAAATACTGGTACAAGCCTAGCATTTGTCTACTTAGCTATTCCTCGAGCACACATCAAACTATAAAACTTATTGCCATAACATAATCATCAGAAGTATTTTCTTGTAGTATATATGTGTTTAAATGCATTATCACAATATTTCTTATTGATGAATATCATGTTTTTATGCATTTTATTTTGCTACGAATGGTTTGCTATAAATATTGGCCAAACGATTATGGATATTTTTATTATCCAAATTACACCTCATGACGTATGCTATAAAAAGCATTTTTACCCTTATGATAATCAAAAAGATCAATTTGGGACATCTGAAAGAAAGGCTTAGGAATAGCAAACCTGAATACTCCTAAAAATAAAATGAGGATGCCATGTACTCTCTGAAACTTATAAAGTTTCAAAGGATATTCGTCAAAACGAAATCTCTAATGACTCAAGAAATCAATGAAGCCTGAAGCTTTATCTCACTATGATCCGCGTAATAGTCAATGTGAAGATGGGATCCTTCACACTTAGAACACAGTTCACATATTTCCAGACAAAATTAACTTGAGCATTTTAATGGACTTTCAAAAGTCACACACAAATTCGAAAAGGGGAATTAATTTGGAACACCAGAAGTGTCCAGAATCGTCCAACTATTAACTTTAGAATGATATAATATGCCACCTTGGATTGATGATGCAAGACAGCATTAACCAATCTTATAAATCTGAAGAACCTGAAGATACTTCAAAAGAGTGAATCTTCCATTGTCCCATTCAAAAGGAAAAAATGATTACAAGATCATCTCCATTCATGTGGACATTGACACTCTTCAATTCCTCAAAAGAATTTAAGATGATATATTTATTAGAATGATAAGACCTTTAGGTATCTTGAGAGTATTTGAGGGATAAAAGTGGACCTACCCACTCCCTACATATGGCTGATGATGTACCTTAGCGTACTCATCTATATATCCTCTAAAAATGGTCATTATCAAACCTATTATCCAACCACAGACCAGCTTTTTCAAAGCAAACGGGACACATTACTAAATGGCAGGAACATTGGATAACACTGGGAAATCAAACAGTATTTGCAGCTAGAAAAATGTCGAATTCACACCCAAAATGGATTATATAAATAAATCATTAAAATGAATTAAACAATTACTAGTCCGCTAAAAAGCCAGTTACTGGTGACTGCATGGGGACATGCAATTACACTGCAGACCATCAAAACGCTTCTTTGGAACTAATTTAAATAGGCCTGATCACATCATAGAAATAGTTTCCGAGAACTCCTAACGGAGGAAGCGTTTAGAGTACATCTTAAAGATTGTGACATGATGTGTCCACATGTCCATATCACCACTAGAAACCATCAAAATGCACTCTAAACAGGGGAAGAATTTAAAATCATTTCTCCTAAGATGTGCATTGATGGGCCCTCCTTTAAAGATTCCATAAGATCCCGAAGATCCTTCACATTCAGAAATCTTTAATTTTCCAGTATTAGGTTCAACTTGGATGTCACAATCATCCCTGAGATTAGATCTCAGTTGACCATTTCAAATAACATGATTCGTGATGAGATCCTAAAGATCCACTAATGAAACTGTTAAACAGTTCTCAAATATTTTCTTGACAAACCGAATATTGTCAAAATCACACATTCCTAATGCTATAAATCCAGCTAGGATTGACATACCAAGAATAATGGATGCAATCCACCTGTAGCAGAAGTGAATGTCCTCAATGAATGATATGACATACCACGAGGCTCCAAAGAGAGGAAAACTCATGGAGACCTTTAAACAATACCACCACAGGAAAGTGAGATCATCTCCATATCCTCTCCCTTTCTAGAACCTCTAGAAGAGATGAATCTGGAATAAATTGAAATATTATTGAATAATGTACATACTGGGGGAGGCGTTTGGATAAAAAACACTTGTCGGTAATTACTCACATTTCATTTTGTCGTTTAAGTGATAATTATAAATATTGTTCCACACTCCGTATCCTGAAGCAAATATAGAGATTAGCCAATAATGTGGAACGATGCAATAATAAGTTGAGCTGGACTCACTTATGAAATGTGAAGTGTTTGGACCAGAAGTCCTGATATCAAAAGATATCAAACCTATGGGCTAAATGAGTATTGTATAAATACAAACATAAATAAATAAAATCGCATGCTATAAGCAACACGCTATAGCTTAGTGGTTTATTTTGCTGAAACCAGGAAATAATTAAGTTAGATGAGCTAGACTGACTTACAAAATTATATAAACTGATGCATCAGGCTCCCTGGTAATAGTTGCGAAAACAATGCGATTGGCAAATGAAAATTTAGGCGATGTTGCTATGGATGGTGTGACAACATACCCTTACAGATTTCCACTTTATTTCCTTTATTGTCTGGATAGATTTTTTGGGACTTATATCCTATGAAAGATATAATAAAATAAAAACCAAAAGAGTTCCTTAAATTAAACAAGGACTCCTACTAAAGGTCGCTTTTACATCTTTAAAAAGAGAAAAGAAAATAATTTGAGATATATGTGCAAATGACTCAAATCTCATCGGATCTCCTGAAGAGAAAACCGAAATATCTATTTAAGCCTAACTATCAGATATGATATGTACGACCTAGGCAAAAAACTTGGCTTACAGAAATAATCATCCAGAAGATGAATGGTCATCCAGAAGATGAAACCACCATCCAGAAGATGAAATTATCATTCCGAAGATGAAAAACATATGACATTAAACTCATACACCCGAAGTTGATGAAGAAACTTGTACAATTGCAATCCACAAAATACACCTACTGGTTGTATGGATGTACATTAAGACCCCTTCCGTTTGTTGGAAGAGGGAAAGGATATCTTAGGTCCTAAAGTGCATCACTTAAGTGTTTTTGGTACACTCCTTTATCTGGCCAACTGCACGTGTCTTTAGAGAGCGTTGGTAACAAACCTGTTAGCCAGATACAATTCAGTGCCTGAAGCGCACCA
Organism: Scilla litardierei; assembly: GCA_030789695.1. NCBI lineage: Eukaryota > Viridiplantae > Streptophyta > Magnoliopsida > Asparagales > Asparagaceae > Scilla > Scilla litardierei. Next base: position 605 of record JAULAV010007684.1, on the reverse strand, counting down.
CTGGACTGAAGATATGTAGCTTTTACGCTACCTATTAGTGTCAATGATCATTCCTACATGTTAAATGTATTTGCAGATGCAGGTTACAGATTATCTCGATAACTACCACAATGGAACTACTAACTGTTGGAGACTTTCAAAGCATGCTTCTAAGGCAACATCATTCCTACAATTCCGAGAGGTTCATCATCCAAGAAGAAAATCAAGAGTATGCACATCCAGGTCATGCAGTTCCTTGCAGACACGGTGACGACTGTGTCAGAGACGTTGAGCTACCTATCAAGTCTGCAGACCACTCCTCTTCAGAAGAGCTCCCTCAGATTCAGTAGCTGCCATATATGAATGATACTTGTATAGATGAGCGATACTTGTATAGATGAGTGATGTCTTGTATTTGGTACTTACTCTCGGAATATTGTAAGAGATTGATGTATAATTGCCTAGAAGATCCGCAAGCCTACACTTTGTGCAGATCAGGGGGAGCCAAATGAGTGTTGTACTCTTTTTCCTTGTCTATTGGGATTTTCCCATTGGGGTTTCCATAGCTAAAGGTTTTAACGAGGCAACCTCATTGACTCTGGATCCAGAAGTATCCACCCCTAAAT
>JAULAV010007679.1:0-11821 GCA_030789695.1 Scilla litardierei | reverse complement strand
ATCTGTCACCCTGCCATATCATTCATGTATTATTGACTGTCACGTTTAATTTCTATATATGTATGCTCATTATTTGTCCTCTGCCATGCCTGTCATGTTTAAATTCCATAACTGTACGCTCTTAAATTGTAATTTTGCCATGCCATGCATCCTACCTGTCATCCATACTTGAATGTTGCATTCATAGCACACGCTACTTGTACTTGCTTGTTGAGGCTAGGCACCTGCGTTGCAGGCACAACCCTATGCCAAATACACTTCCTGGCTCGTGATCCAGAAGCGGGCTACATGTGTTGGTCAAAAACCAATGCCCGATACACGTGGAGGGGTAGGGATAAGCGATCACTTAAGCTTAGGAGTTGGCCCGTACAGCCACTCCAGCCAAAAGGCGTAATCTCTGTGCATGACGTGTTTACTTAACTTGTAAAATACATGTGAATGTTTACTAGCCTTGCTACCTTTCCATGTCATACTTGTTGCACGTTACTACTTGTTGCATTCATATCTTAAAATGTTATGTCATTGCATACTTTTAGAACTGCTAGGTTGTTTCCTTCTTTTAGTTTCCTTGCACAAGTCTCTTGTAGACTTGCTGACATGCGCCCTCGTCTCTTTTGGGTGTCACATGTTAGTTGCTGAGCCAGAGTCCGTTGCTGAGGACGATGTGTTTGCTGACTTTGAGCCTGGGTCCACCGTTGACGTGGAGTACGAGGACACCGGCGACCAGTCGTAGAGACGTAGTTCTGTGTTGCTTCTGATTAGTTCTTGTTGTTGGATATGGAAGACGTTTGTACACCCTTGTGGGGGATGTACGAGGGAATACGGACCTCGAACGTCACGTACACGAAGTCGTGTACAAAGGGAATCTGTTCCCTTGCGGAGAGGATCTCTGGATGAGTGGGAAAGTCGCATTACATATGCATAAGTGCATGCGACATATGGCTAATAAAGGGGGAATATCTTAAGCTTATGTTGTACCATGCATATGGTACAACTTAAGCTTATAATGTGCCATGTATCATGGTACACCTTAATTAAGTTGTTCCAAAGGAACAACTTACCCTAAAATAACTACCTTGGGGGCTATAAATAAGACCCAAGGGTAAGCCATTTCTTACACCTTTTGCATGAAATTCATGCATGCATCTTCTTCCTAGCGAAGCTCTGCAGAAATCCTCTCTCTTCCTCTATTCAAGTTCTTAATCTAAAATAGAGATTTAGATTGTGGATTAGTAGCCTTACTCCGTTCGTGAGAAGACTCGATCCGTCGTGGCGAATCCGAAGGCAAAGTTCCGAGACTACCGTTCCGCATACGCTAGCGTAAGTCTCCACTTTAATTATCGATCCTAACTCTGTTTTGGACAGGATCCTTCATTGGTATCAGAGCCATATGGGTTCGCCCCGGTCAAACCGCCACCCCGTCGAAACTATGAACGAGTCGTTGTCTTTTTCACGAATGGGTCTCCTACTATTACGGATATAGTAGGAACGCTTCGTGACGGAGAGAACGCAGCGGTTGTTCTTTTCACATTAGGGTCTCCTATCATTACGGATATGGTAGGAACTCTCCGTGACGGGAAGAACCGACCGTTCACGTAGTATGTTATTTTTCATTTTTGGCACACGGCCATTAGAAAATAACTAATTTCTCGACGAACGGGTGCTTCATCGACGAACGGGTGCTTCATCGAGGAAGATGATGGTAGTTATTTCCATCGGGTAAGAGGAAATTTGGTGTATGTGCACCATGGCCAAATGGGCTATGAAGGCCATGCGCCCCCTCTCCCCATGCGGAGGGGGTTGACTACGGCCAATAACCACCGGCGACCACCCCATCAAGGGGGAGGAATAAGTGCGGCAACCCCATTCAAAGGGGGTGGCCGGCCATGGCCAAAGGGGCCATGGCCGGCCAACGCCGAATGGCCTTGGCCATGACCGGCCATGGCCAAGCCATGGCCGGCCATGGCCAGGCCGGCAGTGGCCGGCCAAGGCCAGGCCGGCAGTGGCCGGCCTTGGCCAAGGCCTGCCGGCCAGGGCCGGCCTTGGCCGGCCTGCCGGCCCTGGCAGTGGCCAGGGCCGGCGCCCTGGCCTCAGGCCAGGGCCTGGCCGAGGCCAGGGCAGGAGCCCTGGCCCCGGCCAGTGGCCTGGCCGGCCGGCCCTGGCCGAGGGGGCCAGGGCCCTCTGGCCGGCCAGGGCAGAGGCCCTGGCCGGCCCTTGGCCAAGCCCCGGCCAGGGCAGAGGCCCTGGCCGGGAAGAAGTTGCTTTCGAAAATTGGTCGACCAATTTTGTGTTTTTGGTCGACCAATCTGGCAGAAGGTCTGAGTCGACTGCAAACTTGCCTACTGACCCATACGGGGTGACAAAAGGCATTGGCCAAACTCGAATGTGCAGATTAGCCCATACGGGGCTAACCACAGTGCCGACTAGTTCATACGGAACTAACGTTTTTAATGAAGTTTTTTTTAATTGGGCTCTACTCCTTGAAGATTAGCCATAGTGCTCTACTTCATGCGAGATTAGCCATGTCATTGTGCTCTACTCTACGGAGATTAGCCAATGTACTTGTGACGTTGTGCTCTACTCTACGGAGACTAGCCAACGTGCTTTCAAATTTTTGGAAAAAGATGTTTTTCAAATAGGTTATGTCCCGTCCTTAAATCGGGATAGCGCAATTTAGAATTCCAAGTCCTACCACGATCCGGCCATGGTTATCTAACCCATGGGTGTGTAGAACAGGTCTCGTGGCTTGGCAATTGTTGCGTTGAAATTCTTTGCGCTAATTCTCACCTATTCTATTTTGAAAGATATGTTTTTCAAAGTAATTTTCCGCTGCTAATACCATACGGGTATTATTTCTGATTTCTTTTTACTTAAGATAAGTAAGAGGGATACTTTGAAAGTTACTTCTAGATGGTAGTTGGGAACGTAGTGAACTTCTCGATTCTAGAGTAACATTTCAACGCATCCAAGGAACTTATCAAGTGTTTAAAGAATCGAAACTTTATGCATTGAATTTTGATCGTGTTTTTTCATTTTCTTTGCAGTTTTTTGAATCGAATATGTCTACCGCTTCTAAGAATATTGTCGCAGAGCTTAACAAAGGTGAAAAGCTCAACGGCGACAATTATAAACTTTGGTCAATTAAAATCCAATATGTTTTGGAGGAGCAAGATGTGCTCGAAAAACTCCAAAACATAATGGTAGAACCTGAGTTGGGCAATACGGCCCAACACAAGAGGGACCGGGAAGCTTATGACACTTGGACTCGAAAGAACAAAATAGCACGCATTACGTTACTGTCCGCGATGGACAATGACATAATGCGTCTATTTCGGGAATTCGATCTAGCCAAAGACATATGGTCTGAGCTAGAAGTAAAGTTTGGTGGAACTTCGGTTACCAAACTCCGCTCCTTGAATATTCAATTTGATTCGTACAAAATGCGGCGAGATCATTCTATGAAAAAGCATCTCCACCACATGGCGAATCTAATATCTGAATTAAAGGATGCGGGTGTTACGCTGTCTGACGAACAGCAGATCCAAGCAGTCATTCGTTCACTCCCAGATAGCTGGGATAACATGAAAATGCACCTCACTCATAATGAATGCATTAAAACTTTAAGCGATGTTTCGAAACACCTCGAACTCGAGGAAGAGCGGATTCAAGCCGCAAAACCAAGTGCAGAAGTGCACATGGCCGCTAGTTCCTCACATGGAGGAAATAAGCGGAAACGCTTAAGGTTTGTGAACGAACGAAAGCAAGAACCGGAAACCTCAAAGAAGACTAAGAACAAAAAGTGGCAAAAGAATGTGCACTCAAAGAATAAAAACTTGAAGAAGATCAAGTGCTTTAAGTGCAACAAGTACGGTCACTTCGCCCGTAAGTGTACGGATGGAAGTGATAAGGTAACTTGTAGGGCTAGTTACATATGTGTTTCTAGTTCCATGTTTCTTGCTGAATCTAACTATTTTTGGTTGATTGATTCAGGGGCCACAGAACACGTTGCGAAGGACAGAAGGTTCTTCGTAGAGTATCGAAGGATAACTCAAGGAACAAAGTGGATATACGTCGGCAACAACACTCGTGTTGAAGTCAAAGGCGTCGGAACATGTAAGCTAGTTCTCGACAACGGCCGGATATTATTATTGCACGACGTCCTCTTTGCTCCAGATATTAGAAGAAATATCGTATCCGTGGTCATGTTAATGTCTTTAGATTACGAGTGGAGGTTCTATAAACAATCTGTTGACCTTGTTTGTAATAATTCTTTGATTGGTTCTGGTAATGTTTGTAATGGATTAATTGTATTAAACACAATGTATGATGATTCTTCTTCCATTAATGAAAGTTTTCATTTGACAAATGCTTCTAACTCTAATTCTGAGATCATTTGTTGGCATGCAAGACTTGGTCATATTGGACCAACTAGAATGGATAGACTTGCCAAAAGTGGCTTGCTATCTAATGTTTCAAAAGTTGAAATGTCGACTTGCGAACATTGTCTTGTAGGGAAAACTTGTCGCAAGCCGTTTGGAACTGGCACAAGGGCCGAAGTTCCATTACAGCTTATCCATTCGGACATTTGCGGTCCAATGCATGTTAAGACAAGACGCGGGAAGTCCTATTTCATCACATTCATTGATGACTTCACCCGTTTCGGACATATCTATTTGATATCCCACAAAAGTGAAGCTTTGGATTGCTTTAAAAACTATATGAGTTTAGTGGAGAATCAATTAGATCGCAAGATTAAGGTTTTGCGAACCGATAGGGGCGGTGAATATCAATCAATAAGTTTTAAGGAACTTTGTGATGAAAAAGGCATAGTTCATCAAATAACTATGCCTTATACTCCGCAACAAAATGGTGTTGCGGAAAGAAGAAATAGGACATTGATGGAAATGGTCCGATCAATGATGTCTCAGGCAAATTTGCCTATCACCTTTTGGGGTGACGCATTATTGACAGCAGCATTCATCTTAAACCGTGTACCCTCGAAGTCGGTAAGTTCTACTCCTTATGAGTTGTGGAACAATAGAACTCCAGACTTAAACATTCTAAAACCTTGGGGTTGTGCCTCTTACGCACATTTATCCTCTCACAAATATGGCAAACTTGGGCCACGTGGGAGGAAGTGTATCTTCATCCGATACGCTGAAAACTCCAAAGGATATGTTTTCGTCGGTCAAGAGGACAATGGGGGTCTTATAGAATTCGAATCGAGGGATGTTGTCTTCTTGGAAAATGAGTTTCCAAGACAGGGTGAGATAAGTCAAGACTTATCCTTGTTTGAGACTTGGGATCAAGAAAGATCGGAACGTTTGAGTGGGAGAATTCTTGGTGAAGAAGAAAATACGTTTCAAACTTCACCAATGGATGATACGAACGATACCAATCCTATTCCGAGTGGGAGTGATATTATTCCAAGTGGGAGTGATGTCATTCCAAGTGGGAGTGATCAAACTCAAACAAGACGTAGTAATCGAACGAGGCTAACACCTCTGAGATTTGAGGATGAATTTCCTCAAACATTCATGACATTACTACAAGATGATGACGAACCTGCAAATTTCAAACAGGCCGTCACATGCCCTGCTAAACATAAATGGATAGCGGCAATGGAAGAAGAACTTCAATCCATGAAAACAAACCAAGTCTGGGACTTGGTTGATTTACCTAAGGGACGTAGAGCCATTGGGAACAAGTGGGTTCTCAAAATCAAGCATAAGGCTGATGGCTCCATCGAGAAATATAAAGCTCGCCTTGTTGCGAAAGGTTTCACGCAACAGGAAGGAATAGACTACGAAGATACTTTCTCTCCTGTCGTGCGTTTTACCTCGATTCGCTTAATTCTGGCAATGGTGGCTTGTTTGGACCTCGAATTACATCAGATGGATGTAAAGACTGCCTTTCTTAACGGAGAACTAGATGAGGAGATCTACATGGAACAACCAAACGGGTTCGTACAAGAAGAAAACAAACATAAGGTTTGTAAACTTCGTAAATCCATATATGGTCTTAAACAATCCTCAAGGCAGTGGTATATGCGCTTTCAAGAAGTTGTTTTGTCGTATGGATTCTCCATGCTCGACGAAGACAACTGCGTATATATTAAGAGGATTAAAAACAAGTATGTAATTATGTCTCTTTATGTAGATGACATACTTATAGCCGGAAATGATAAGCGTCTTGTCGTGGATATCAAAGCTTGGCTTTCATCCGTCTTTGAGATGAAAGACATGGGTGAAGCTGCATATATCCTTGGGGTTAAGATCTCAAGGAATCGTTCCAAGAAACTTCTTTCTCTCTCTCAAGAGACATATATAAAGAAAGTTTTGGAACGGTTTAATATGCAGGACTGCAAGCCAATTGATACTCCAATAAGCAAAGGCGAGGGTCTATGTTTGGAAATGTGTCCCAAAGATCCAAAAGAAAGGAAAGCTATGGAAAAAGTTCCATACTCCAGTGCTGTCGGGAGTCTGATGTACGCTATGATGTGTACCAGACCAGACATTTGCTATGGTGTTGGTATGGTAAGCCGTTACCAATCCAACCCAGGACAGGCACACTGGAAAGCGGTGAAGAGGATATTAAGGTACCTCAAAGGGACTGCGGACTATGCGTTATGCTATCAAGGCAATACCTTGAGACTCGAAGGCTATACCGATGCTGATTGTGCGGGTGATCTCGACGAGCGAAGATCTACCTCAGGCTTTGTTTACTTGCTCGGGAATGGTGCAATATCCTGGAGCAGCAAGAAGCAAACCTGCATTGCCCTATCAACAATGGAAGCAGAATTCGTAGCATTCAGCATGGCGGTCCAAGAAGCTGTTTGGCTTAGGAAATTCTTAGACAGGCTGACGAATGCCACTGACTCAAGCAATGTTCCTATATACAGTGATAGTCAAGCTTCGATTGCCTACGTCAAAGATCCTAAATTTCATTGTAAGGCCAAACACATTGACATTCGATTCAAGTTTGCAAAAGACTATGACAAACGGAAGGAAGTAGACATTGGATACATATCCACGCATGAGATGATAGCGGATCCCCTTACGAAGGCGATCCCCAGAGATGTGTTCTACAAACACTTATCATCTATGGGAATGCGTAGGTGCTGAGCTGTATCTTGTAATATTTCCCATGTCTATAGAAGATCAAAGTTTAATAAAAGAAAGAAGTTCTTTTATATATTGCATACAAGTTTCTTACAAATAATTTTATGTACATTTGTGTTTAAGTCTCAGCTATTTTATTGTGTGTATGTCGGACAGATTAAGGTTGGCTCTCTCACATGAGCAACCGCCTTATCTTATCAGATGGATAAGATAGAGATGAGACTAGTTTAAAGTCAAAATCATTAAATGATTTAGAGTCATGACTTAAACAAGATAGTCGAATAAAAGATCTGCATCATATGGATGCTTACAAAAGATCTGAGATCTGTATCACAAGGATATTTGAAAGAGATCTCGTAGGATTTTTTAAAATCCTATCTGTCTTATGCAGGATGAGAGTCCGTGAATATTTCACGAGTAGTAAGGGGACTCAAAAAGATAGGCACAGTGGTGTCTGATCTTTTCATCCGTACAACATCATTAAGACATACTCTCCCTGGGAAAGGAGTGATGTTGTAATACGTGTTCATACCACGTATGCATTTCGACCACTGAGTTAGTAGCAATAGTGTTTGCTATTATGTGAGACTCAAAGGCCATACGGGTCTTAACTCTTACCCTCAAGGACTCCAATTGGTTCCTTTAGATTTGACGAGATGATCGCTATCTTAGCGTGTTACTAATGGGCTATGGTAATTCGGCTCGGCGGGGCACGTTAGAAAAGCGAATCAAGTCAAGATCAGAAGGTTCGCAAGAAGAGGAAGATTGATTTCATATTCGCATTTGGACTTTAGTGATTCAAAGCTGGCCAGCCAATTGTAATCCAGATGGGATTCAATTGTTGAATATAAAGTACAAGAAATGTGAAGAAATAATCTAGGGTAAAGCATGCGTTGAACTACTCAACTTTGCACCTTCGAGGTCGTTGTGTATCTCTAACAAGTGCACAACAACAGACTCTACGCGCATGACGGTCGCACGGTCTATTTCTCGGTATGATAGATGAAAGAACTAAGGGAAAGACGTTTTCTTACAATCCCCTCAAGTGTGAGTGGGAGATGTTGGATATGGAAGACGTTTGTACACCCTTGTGGGGGATGTACGAGGGAATACGGACCTCGAACGTCACGTACACGAAGTCGTGTACAAAGGGAATCTGTTCCCTTGCGGAGAGGATCTCTGGATGAGTGGGAAAGTCGCATTACATATGCATAAGTGCATGCGACATATGGCTAATAAAGGGGGAATATCTTAAGCTTATGTTGTACCATGCATATGGTACAACTTAAGCTTATAATGTGCCATGTATCATGGTACACCTTAATTAAGTTGTTCCAAAGGAACAACTTACCCTAAAATAACTACCTTGGGGGCTATAAATAAGACCCAAGGGTAAGCCATTTCTTACACCTTTTGCATGAAATTCATGCATGCATCTTCTTCCTAGCGAAGCTCTGCAGAAATCCTCTCTCTTCCTCTATTCAAGTTCTTAATCTAAAATAGAGATTTAGATTGTGGATTAGTAGCCTTACTCCGTTAGTGAGAAGACTCGATTCGTCGTGGCGAATCCGAAGGCAAAGTTCCGAGACTACCGTTCCGCATACGCTAGCGTAAGTCTCCACTTTAATTATCGATCCTAACTCTGTTTTGGACAGGATCCTTCACTTGTCAGGTTGTCGGTGCATAGCACCTTTCTTTCTGTACGTTGATTATTTCTGTTGGCCATGCTTGGGCCTTTTAGACTCTTCTTTTAGCCTGGTGGCTTTTCTGTGATGTTGGAATTTATTGTGGACATTCTGAGATTGAAATAATTTTATCTGTCTCTTTTCTTTATTATTATTTTTGTTCTGCTTCGCATTTGCAAGGACCTATACTTGGTTATTCTAGACGCTTTACAAACTGGAGCCTCGCAGCTCCAAGTCTGAGCAGACTTCTCACGCCTCGCCTCCATTTTTGGGAAGCGGGTCGTGACAGGTTTTGTTGGTGGCCCATGCAGGTCTCCTCTTGCAACTGCGAATTATCGGAACAACGATAATAATTATAGAATGTCCATTAAATAAATTAAAACATCCAAGTCATAAGCTTTGAGTCTAATTTAATTCGTATTCTATGTCATTAGATGGCTGGAAGACGACAGTCCCGAGCTGGTGGTGTGCCAGACCGTGTTGCGGTGCCGGATAGAGAGCCCACCAATGCTGAAGTCTTGAGGATGATGCATCAGATGATGCAGGTGCATCAGGGAATGCTCCAGAATGCCCCTCGCTTCGAGCCGGGAGCGAAGCAGTTTCGGGAGCTGGGCCCGACTTATTTTGATGGATCTGAAGGACCGTTGGCTGCAGAGGAGTGGATCAGGAATACATAGGATAATCTGAGGATGTCGAAGAACAACCCGGCTGGATGGGTTGATTTGGTGAAGAAACAACTCAAGGATAATGCCCGCAGCTGGTGGGATGCAGAGGAGGAACTGTTGGTGAGACCTATTCATTGGGCTACTTTCAAGGCTAGGTTCGATGAGGAGTATTTCCCGAAGGCTGCCAGGAGGGAGATAATGCAGCGATTCATTGATCTGAAGCAAGGGAATCTTTTGATGGACCAGTATCATCAGGAGTTCACCAGGCTGAGTCGATTTGCGTCGAAGATGGTGCAGGATGCTGAGGAGAGAGCTCAGAGGTTTCTGCAGGGTCTTTCCTTAGATTTGCAGAGCCTGATGTCTTCGTCAGATTTGGAGTCTTATCAGAAGTTGCTGGTAGCTGCTAGGAGGCAGGAGTTGATTGCGAGTCAGAAGAGAGGACAGACTTCTGGAGCTGGAAAGAGGCCTATGGAGCAGGTCAGAGCAGTGGTTAGGCCTGGGTTCAAGCCCAACCAGTCGGTGCAGTTCAAGAGGCCAGGTGGGCCTACTCTGAAGACTTGCCATTTCTGCGGCAAGACTGGGCATGTCAAGGAGCAGTGCAGGAAGATGCTGGGGCAGTGCTTGGTTTGTGGTGATCCTGCTCATGTCATGAAGGATTGCCCGAAGTCTAGACAGCCATGGAAAGGACCTATTACAGCTCATCCGTTGCAGCAGAGAGCACCTGTACCTGCTGGACGTGGAGCGCCTCTCATTCCACAGAAGCAGGCGTTTCAGCAGGCTTTGCAGCCGAGGAGGCAGGCTTTCCTGATGACTGCAGTTGAGGCCGAGACTGAGGATCGGGTTATTGCATGTAACCCTCAGTCTAGTTGTTTTCTTTCCTTAGTTGATCTTATTCGTTAGTATTTGTTTGTTGTTTGAATATGAAATGTTTGCTAGAATAGGATTTGATTGTTAGATTGTTTGTTAGGTGTGATTTTGGTTTGCACCTTTCCTGCACGAGCCATCTTCGACTCTGGTGCATCGATGTGCATTATATCCCGGAGCTTCGTGGAGAAGCATTCCTTGTCGACTTCCCCTCTTCCCAAGAGTTGGGATATCGTTACAGGGAATGGTGTGATCTCAGTGCATCGTGGTTGCAATTCTTGTCCTTTGGTGGTCTGTGGACATGAGCTTTACGCTGACTTTATTGTCCACGACATCATCAATTATGATGCCGTCCTTGGGATGGACTGGCTTGGGAATTTCTATGCCACGATCGATTGCCGAAGGAAGAAGGTGGTGTTCGAGATTCCAGGTCATCCAGTGTTTGAGTTCAGCCGAGGCAGCAGTTCGCTTGGTCCTGTCAGGTTTCGGGCCAAGCCGGTGGAGATCGTTGCCATGTAGATGGAGCAGAGTAGACCAGCTATGGTGCGAGAATTCGACGACGTCTTCCCCGAGGAGATGTCTGGGTTGCCGCCCGATCGAGCTCTTAAGTTTTCGATCGATCTTATTCCGGGAGCACAGCCAATTTCGAAGGCGACGTATCGTATGGCTCTAGCTGAGTTGGAGGAGTTGTGTAGGTAGCTGGATGAGCTTTTGTAGAAGGGTTACATTAATCCTAATGTGTCTCTGTGGGGAGCACCGGTGTTGCTGGTGAAGAAGAAGGATGGTTCGCGTCGCATGTGCGTGGACTACAGGGAGCTGAATGTCGTCAACGTCAAGAATCGATATCCATTGCCTCGTATAGATGACATCTTTGATCAGCTTGGAGGATCGAGAGTGTTCTCTAAGTTGGACCTGAGGAGTGGCTATCACCAGCTGAAGGTGATGAAGGAAGATATTCAGAAGACATCGTTCAGGACGAAGTATGGTCACTACGAGTTTGTGGTTATGCCTTTCGGTGTAACCAATGCGTCCGCAGTTTTTATGAACCTGATGAATCTGATCTTCTACGACTTTCTGGATAAGTTTGTCGTTATCTTTATTGACGACATCTTAATCTATTCAAGGTCAGAGGAAGAGCATGCATCGCACTTGAGGACGGTATTGGAAATTTTGAGGAAGCATCGTTTGTATGCTAAGAATTCTAAGTGCTAGTTCTGGCTTGATAGGGTTGCTTTTCTTGGGCACGTGGTGTCAGGAGATGGAATATCGGTGGATCCTGAGAAGATTAAGGCTATCAGAGAGTGGCCTATTCCGCAGTCTGCATCTGAGATTCGGAGTTTCCTTGGGCTTGCAGGTTATTATCGGCGTTTCATTAAGGACTTTTCTCGGATTGCTGAGCCGTTGACCAGACTGACGAGGAAGGATGTATCCTTCGTCTGGTCCGATGATTGCGAGGAGACCTTTTCTATTCTGAAGGAGAGATTGA
>JAULAV010007673.1:0-10000 GCA_030789695.1 Scilla litardierei | reverse complement strand
CCACCGAATCATCGCAAATCGGAAATTGGGCTCGTAGGGTTCATCCCCACGCCCCAAGACGTTAGGACTACTCACAATTCATATCACAATTGCAAAAATAATCAATTGAAATAACAATAGAATTCATGGCAATATTCAAATAAGCAATAAAAATGAGATTTTTAATGAAGAGGGAGACAAACCAATAGAGTTCTCCAAGAATCCAACAAAAATAAACTTTTCTCTCCTCTCCAATCACAAGAATCAAAAGCTAAAAGTTTAATCTAAAAAGCTGCAAAAAGCAAAGGAAAAAGCTCTCTAACCTAGGTTAAAAACTGGGGTTAAATACCCCCCAAAACTGCCCAAAAACCGTGACCAAAATGCCCCTGCGCAGCCTGAAAATCGCAATTTACGCTACAGGCAGCGCGGCTCACTCGGCCGAGTGACAAAAGTCGCTCGGCCGAGTGAGAAACCCTGAGAATTTCCAGTAAGTCTGGGGTCTTGGGGGTCTTCACTTCGGGTGTCGCTCGGCCGAGTGAGTTGTTGTCACTCGGCCGATGGCTTCTATTCACTCGGGCGGTCGGCAATTTCCACTCGACCGAGTGGGTCTTCTGAAGCTCAGGCAGACGAAAAACAGTAAGTTGGCTCTTTTTGATGGGCGTCGTCTGAGTGCCACTCGGGCGGACGGAGTTTCGTCACTCGGCCGATGTGGCTTCCGATGCTCGGCCGAGTGCACACTTGAAGCGTGTCCGATCTGGTCGGCCGAGCGGGGTCTCGCTGGTCGGCCGAGTGACTCCTTCACTCGGCCGAGTGAGACACCAAAAATGCCCATTCTGATTGTTTTTGCCTCCTCGTCGCTCCTACGACATTCTTTCTTCTTCCGCTCCTCTCCAATAACAAAATACCCCTCGGGGAAGTCATCGGTGACACTCTGGAGTAGGTGTATCTCGGGATCACTCCAAATCACTCCAAATCTCCTGAAATACGACAAAAACAACAAATCGTGAAAAGTATCGCAATATTGTCGATAAATCGTGAAAAACGTGATTTGAGCGATCTAAATGGCATGCAATCATGCGGAAAAAGGGTATAAAATATGGAGTGATCACTCCACACTTTGGTTTCCACCCTACCTACCTTAGGCTTGGCTCGACCGTGTCACCCTACACTTTCCCATACTATACTTGTTAGTTTAGTTGGTTGTACCAACACTTTTAGCCTTCTTTAGCCGATTGAGATTGAGATTGTGAAATGACTTGTCTCTGTGGATTCGACCCCGTACTCGCGTGTTTATATTGCATTTGACACTCCTTCTCTTGGGAGGAGAGCGTGTGCATCCTACTTGGATTATACACGCCCTCGAAGTCAATCATTTGGTGTCATTGCCAGGGACAACGGTTTTTGCATTCACATTTTTGGTTGGTTTTGGATACTTTGGGTGTAGTACTTTCAACATAGTGTTGAGCCTTTTTTTATTGTTTATTTTATACTTTTTTGAGTCATTTTCTTTCTTTCTTTCTTTTATTTTTTAAAAAATCTTTTGTGAATAATTTTTTTTCTTATGGATTCATTTTCAAACTTTAGCGATGATGATGTGGAGGACTCCCAAGTCCTAACGTTCTTTCACGGTACGGGGTTGGAAAATCCTAGTTCATTTATGCAAAAGTTTGAAAAATGGTGTAGAAAAGAGTTTGGGGATTTGTTTGATGAGAACATTTGTGCAGATTTTATTTATTTTAAGGTGTTCCCCCATACATCGAGAGATGATGCTAAAATTTGGTTTGATACTTTTCTTCGAGATTCTTTTTCTACCTGGCTTTCTTTTTAGACTGATTTCCTTTGAGCTTTCTTTCCTACTTATTACAGGATTCAGGTACACAGACGCCAGACATTTGAGCAACAAATGGCGAGCTTCATCCAGTTTGATAGTGAGACCTACTGTCAGGTTTTGGAGATATTGGATGGTTTAGTGCTTAGGTGTCCATGTCATTCTTTCAGCGCAGATGATCTACTTCGGATTTTCTACACATGATTGCAACTGTCGACGCGAGACTTTGTGCAGGTGAGCAGTAGTGGAGATTTCTTTGTATACACGACAGAGGATGCATCGTTGTACCTGAGGGACCTTGCACAGTGGAAGCAGACTGCGCCATCTGGAGAGCCATCACTTGGATATTAGGAGGGTGGCCAGCCCCTACTTCCACTTCAGGATTTAGATCAGCAGGTCCAGTGCCAGTCTGAGGAGCCACCTTTGGGCTCTTTTCTTGCGACCACATGGGATACCGAGCAAAGGACGTTGAGAGATTATATGTTGAGGATCAGGAGGAGATGGATAATGGAGTATGTGTCACCCATGTTGGAGACACTATGCAGTTTCGTTGGGTTGGTGGTGATGATGAGATGGAGATGTGTCTAGGTGAGAGTGAGATAGATGAATCGGAGAGCCTGAGTCACATTGCATGTCTGATCCATTACCACAGTTGGAGGTGTGCGATCATATTAGGTGGACTGCTGACATGGTTTACTATGGTAGTATTGAGGAGGATGAGTGCACGGGAGACAACCTACAGACCATATTGGAGCCCAAGCCCTTCCTCCATACAGATTTAGTTGAGCAGCTGTAACGGCCTGTATTTTTCCAATACTTTCAAATTAAGTATTTAAAGAAAATTCAATTTTAATTGTATTTTATAATGGTTTGTTAGGAGTCTTAAACTGATTTCAAAAATTTCTTATAAAAATATTTTGGAGTACCAGACTAGTTATGGAGTAATTTGGTAAAATCGGATTTCGTCAAATACCTCTAAAAGATCTGATAAAAATTCGTTTTCAGATATTGCAGTTTTGGGTCAATGAATTTATTTTCTATACAAACGTCTTCAAAACGTTTTCAAACTTCTGCAGTAGCATCCTATGATCATTTAGGGCTCCCCACATTAATTTCGTAATTTTCTGATATCGTTTCAATAGAGAACCCGCAAACCCGCTTTCTAAACGTTTTGGCCAAAAACTAGTATTTCCGTAGCCCAAACCCTGAAACGGTCTTCGTATTCGCGATCCTCGTGACGATACGATCCCGTGGGTATGTTTTCGTAATTTTTCGGACACGTTTACTAGTAGGGGCATTTCTGTAATTTCGTACACTAATGACTTTTCGTTAATTGGGTTTTATCTTGCTAATTACCTACTTAACCCTACTTAATCTAATCCCTAACCCAGCCCGTATCTACCCTAACCCTCATCTCTCTCAGCTAACACACAAACCCTCATCTAACACCCCCCATCTACCTCTTTCTCTTCTCTAAACCTATATATAGCCCAAACTCCTCTCTCTCACCCAGTATCCCTCTCTATCTGATCTCTCTATCTCTCTCAGCTCTTAAACCCATGCATGAAGGCAACCCAGCCCCGCTGCGGATTCTCCCGCTCTCTCCATCTCGTTCTCCCTCTCTCCTCCTCGCCGGAGGCTCTCCCACCGCCGACCGCCCTCTCATCGACAGCCGCCTACGCTCCGCCTCCTAGAGCCCCGACCGCCGCCACCGCTGCTCCGATCGAAGCTCCGCCGCAGCCGCCCTCGCTCAGCGACGAGCTCCGCTTCCCCCGCCGCACTCCGACTGCACCGGGCCCGCCTCCGACGACTGCAGCGCCTTCCGCCGCTGCTCGAAGCTCCACCGCCGTCGCTCGCCGCCAGTCGACTTCCCCGACACCGCACGGCCGCCTCCCGCCGTCGAAACACGCAACGCCCCCTCCTCGACGAAGAACCCCACCGGAGCTCGCCTTCCCGCCGCCTCCGACCACAGCCTCCGTCGCCCGCCGTCGCGCCTCCTCGCCATCACCGACCTCGACGCCGCCTTGGCCGCCGCCGACGTCGAGCAAAAGACCCCCTCCCCGATCGCTGCGAGCTGAGAACGAAGAAGCGACGGTAAACGCGAGGGCAAACTTGTAAATACGCGGTAATAACGTATTTTCGTATTATTTTCGTATTATTAATTAATTAATAAATAGACTTATTGGTTTTTAATTCATAATAAATAATATAGAGCCTAGAAAAATGTGAGACTAGCTCCAGAAAATCAGAAATGACGTTCTGGATCCAATGGCGCTAGTTTCGTCTCAATCCGACGCTTAGTTCTTCCAGAATTAATTTTTAAGCCTATAAGTTAAATCCGTTATTTTCGTTCAAAAATCCGTATCTTCTTATTTTCACGTAAACTAATACTTGAGAAAAATATATGTTATATAACTCTCCGAGACGGTCGTTTTGACACCTCATTTGCAACATTCCGATGTAGATTGCATCCGGAATAAATTGTGGAATAAATACGTCACTAATTGAAAAATGGGTTTTAAATTGTTTTTGAGCTTTTAAAAATTCTAAAAAATTACTATAAGCCTCAGAAAAATATTCCCTCTTGCAGTAAAATTATTTTCATCATATATCGCCTATAGAAAAATTTAGAACTCTTTTCGACAACGTTTCAATCAGTTTTAAAAATCAAAACGATCGAGTTTAATAAATAGAAAATAGGATACGCTTTAACCAAGTGTTTCTTGTATTTGCAGGTACCAATCTTCGTGCACCAGCTCTTCTAGCTCCAACCTCGTCTTGCCACGACGAGCTCGATAATGTAAGTCATGACATATTCTAACTTTAGAAAACTAGTCTACTGTGCTTGCATGAACTTGTGACACTTCACTTATAGCCTCAGAACGGCTATTCAAGTTAAACCAAACTAGAGAACTAAAATGAAAGTAATCTACTAAAGATTACCTTGCCAACTTTCAACTTGGGTAAATTGTGTGCTAGCCACACTACCACGTGCTCAAAGCACGGAAGTAACAGCTTTTGGTGTTGGACTTGTCTTTATCCTACTTGCTGGTTTTCAATGAGGAAGTCAACCAGTTAACCTGGTGTGACTAACATGCGGAACATTGTGTGGAATATCATGTGTGGAACATCCTGTGGAACAATCCTGTCTAGAACTTGTAATTGACACATCACTGGGGTATTGGGGTAACTCATAGTTTGCGAGAGTACGGGAGTGACTAGAGTTCGATCTACATGTCAAGCTGCCTGAGTTTTTGGCATACCGTCCAGCTGCCTGAGTTTTGGCAAAATAAAAGTAACATGTCTAGCTGCCTGAGTTTCGGCAAACCATCATGCTGCCTGGGTACCGGCCTTCGTCTGGGTAGCACCCAGGCAAGAGACGAACTGAACGGTCACATATTGTACTCTCCGACTTGAGTCACGTAGTTCTAGTGTAACTTGCACAGTTACTTTCTTTACAGTACTTGCACTTTACTTTCCTTACCAGTACAGTTACCATGCTTGCCTCACTTTACTTGCCAGTACAGTCACCTTTACTTTACGCATTCCATGCACGTTACTTTCTACACTTGTACAGACACTGCACCATACTTTACTTTCACTTTGGTCTGCTTTGTCATACTTGTACAGTACCTCTCTTTCTTCATTTAGAATTGTTGTGACTTACCTACGGTTCCATTTCCGTGGCACCGCAGACGACGTACATATGGAGGCAGATGCTCTTGAGCTAATAGCGCCAGACTTCGACCATGAGACCGCAGCTTTCAGAGCTATTTTTGGTTGTGTACTTTTCTTCTGTCATGTATATCTGTTGGAATATTTGTACGGACGGATTGTAATAATGGGACACTATTTGGGTATTTTTGTACATCTCTGCATCGTGGCTATTTTGATTTCACTGGTTAACTGCAGAACCTGCGCAATTATCAAATAAGTAACGGGCCCCCGAAAGCGGGTCGTTACAAGTTTGGTGGCCCAACGCAGGTCCTCGCTAACTACCTCGTGAACATTATAGCAAGATCAGGATGTATAATATAAAATACTCAAATTGAACTCTCGAGTACGAGATGTCTCGAGTGTTCACCTGTATTGGATATACGGGTAAAGTGTCCTTATTACCATCTTCATTAGGTCTTCCTTGATCCTCATCACTTCCTTTGAACTCTTAACCCTTGCTTAGGAATTCGTGTTCCATTCTTGATTATACCTCTCTAG
This sequence comes from Scilla litardierei, assembly GCA_030789695.1. NCBI lineage: Eukaryota > Viridiplantae > Streptophyta > Magnoliopsida > Asparagales > Asparagaceae > Scilla > Scilla litardierei. The sequence goes on along the minus strand of JAULAV010007673.1, from coordinate 3,978 downwards.
TAACCTCTTTTGCTAATAGTTATCATGACTTTTCATAGGTTGAACCATCTACCCACTTCATCACCTTTCCTTCAGTTGATGATGGTACTCATATGAATGATGATCTTCCTTCAATGGACCATGATACCGGTCAATGTGCTTGGCTAAAGTCTGTTGGATCAACCTGGCTAGACTGGGCATAAGTGATCCTGGCTTAGTCACTTCCCTGGCCGTGTCCGCTGGACCGCAAGGACGTGAATCATGATTATGTAACGCCATCGATCTTCATCACTAGCACCCCTTTCTTTAGCTAGTGATGGCCCCCTGATTCTTTTACTTCTTCCTAATCACTTTTAGTTCATCTGAACTTTAGCTACGTTTATTCTAAGGAGGGTAGCATTCGGTTTTCGATCACCAGAAGTTCGAGTTCGACAACGGAAGCGGATCGAAGGACGCTCAGAAGTATTGGAAGATGGTGCTGGTGATTTGAGACGAGCCAAACCTGACGTGTAAGTGTAGGCTGCTTGCATCTTTTGAACTCGTATTTCTCTTCTAGCCCCTACTTCTATCTTGTACCCGATTTTCTCTCTCCAAGGGTTTGATTTCATTTCCCACCGACCACCTCCCCCCTCTTTAATTCCTTTGTCCGCTTCCCCCCTCGAGACTCGTGCCCGCCGAACCCTACCCTACCTAACCCCGACTTCGGTGCCCCCCTTTCTCGTTTTTAACCCCGCTCCTTCCTCCGCAAGCCACCCCGTGGCTTCCCTCAGACATCACCCCCCTCCTCCTCCCGGCCTCTCCCCCAAGCGAGCTCGATTGGACCCCGCTTCGCCACTCCGATCTCCGATCTCCGATCCGTCGGCCTCACCCGAAGATCCGCCAGCTTCCGCTTCGCTCCATCCCGTAGGCCCTAGCTCCTCGCCATGGATCGACAGCCAGTCGCAGCGCTCGCCGCCGCAGATCGCCAGCCGTCGATGGCCCGTCGACGACATTGGGGTCTGTTAGGCTTAGCAGCAACCCTCGCCGCCACCCTTGCTTTGGCCGTGTGGTCGGGATATTGGGAACCCGCCGCCATTGGTATCATTGGGAGCTCCTTTTTCTGGTTCTTCCCCCTTGAGCTGCCCAGCTTCGAGTGCTTCTTAGGGGTGCTCCTTAGTGCTAGTACGTCCCTGGGTTTTTGGTCGTTGAACTGCTTAGGGCTGATGGTGTTTACCGTAGATGTCGACCTATGGTATTGGCAAGCAGTATCCTTGGGATTGGGTATTGGCATACTTTTGGGCTTAGGCGTTGAAGTTGGATGTCGGTCTTGTGCTCGGATTTGGGAGACGGCTAGGATGTTGGTTTCTTGTTGGATGTTATGGAGACTGCTGGGACAAGTGGTAGCGATGATCTTGACCCTCGAGAGTTGGCCTTATGCTTGCCTGTATGTGTTGATCTGGGTAACGGCTTGTAATCTGGTAGCGTGGCAGATGAAGCCCTTTGTGTTCGGCTGGTTAAGTTGTAACCGTAAGGACGCACTAGGTTTATCCCTTACGTTTTTGTATGTTATGGCGATGATTTACATGATTGAGACCATGTAATCATCATTTATAGACGTTCCGTTCTTCTCTTTGGTGTGCTTGCTTCTGACTTGTCACCTTATGTCCCAAGTTCGAACAGATGTCATCATCTTAATAGCTCTCCTTTTCGTGTAATGACATTATCTTACATTTTGGCTACTTGAAAATATATATTGGTGACATCCCTTATTTTCTTATCACATTTCATGTTATTTACAACCTGATTTACAAAAATTACTATCTTTTCAATCATTTATTTGCTTGAGCTTCTTTATAATATCAATTATTTGTTTCAAAAATATTTTTAAATTCCGAGGACGGAATTATTTTTAAGGAGGGTAGAATGTAACGGCCTGTATTTTTCCAATACTTTCAAATTAAGTATTTAAAGAAAATTCAATTTTAATTGTATTTTATAATGGTTTGTTAGGAGTCTTAAACTGATTTCAAAAATTTCTTATAAAAATATTTTGGAGTACCAGACTAGTTATGGAGTAATTTGGTAAAATCGGATTTCGTCAAATACCTCTAAAAGATCTGATAAAAATTCGTTTTCAGATTTGCAGTTTTGGGTCAATGAATTTATTTTCTATACAAACGTCTTCAAAACGTTTTCAAACTTCTGCAGTAGCATCCTATGATCATTTAGGGCTCCCCACATTAATTTCGTAATTTTCTGATATCGTTTCAATAGAGAACCCGCAAACCCGCTTTCTAAACGTTTTGGCCAAAAACTAGTATTTCCGTAGCCCAAACCCTGAAACGGTCTTCGTATTCGCGATCCTCGTGACGATACGATCCCGTGGGTATGTTTTCGTAATTTTTCGGACACGTTTACTAGTAGGGGCATTTCTGTAATTTCGTACACTAATGACTTTTCGTTAATTGGGTTTTATCTTGCTAATTACCTACTTAACCCTACTTAATCTAATCCCTAACCCAGCCCGTATCTACCCTAACCCTCATCTCTCTCAGCTAACACACAAACCCTCATCTAACACCCCCCCATCTACCTCTTTCTCTTCTCTAAACCTATATATAGCCCAAACTCCTCTCTCTCACCCAGTATCCCTCTCTATCTGATCTCTCTATCTCTCTCAGCTCTTAAACCCATGCATGAAGGCAACCCAGCCCCGCTGCGGATTCTCCCGCTCTCTCCATCTCGTTCTCCCTCTCTCCTCCTCGCCGGAGGCTCTCCCACCGCCGACCGCCCTCTCATCGACAGCCGCCTACGCTCCGCCTCCTAGAGCCCCGACCGCCGCCACCGCTGCTCCGATCGAAGCTCCGCCGCAGCCGCCCTCGCTCAGCGACGAGCTCCGCTTCCCCCGCCGCACTCCGACTGCACCGGGCCCGCCTCCGACGACTGCAGCGCCTTCCGCCGCTGCTCGAAGCTCCACCGCCGTCGCTCGCCGCCAGTCGACTTCCCCGACACCGCACGGCCGCCTCCCGCCGTCGAAACACGCAACGCCCCCTCCTCGACGAAGAACCCCACCGGAGCTCGCCTTCCCGCCGCCTCCGACCACAGCCTCCGTCGCCCGCCGTCGCGCCTCCTCGCCATCACCGACCTCGACGCCGCCTTGGCCGCCGCCGACGTCGAGCAAAAGACCCCCTCCCCGATCGCTGCGAGCTGAGAACGAAGAAGCGACGGTAAACGCGAGGGCAAACTTGTAAATACGCGGTAATAACGTATTTTCGTATTATTTTCGTATTATTAATTAATTAATAAATAGACTTATTGGTTTTTAATTCATAATAAATAATATAGAGCCTAGAAAAATGTGAGACTAGCTCCAGAAAATCAGAAATGACGTTCTGGATCCAATGGCGCTAGTTTCGTCTCAATCCGACGCTTAGTTCTTCCAGAATTAATTTTTAAGCCTATAAGTTAAATCCGTTATTTTCGTTCAAAAATCCGTATCTTCTTATTTTCACGTAAACTAATACTTGAGAAAAATATATGTTATATAACTCTCCGAGACGGTCGTTTTGACACCTCATTTGCAACATTCCGATGTAGATTGCATCCGGAATAAATTGTGGAATAAATACGTCACTAATTGAAAAATGGGTTTTAAATTGTTTTTGAGCTTTTAAAAATTCTAAAAAATTACTATAAGCCTCAGAAAAATATTCCCTCTTGCAGTAAAATTATTTTCATCATATATCGCCTATAGAAAAATTTAGAACTCTTTTCGACAACGTTTCAATCAGTTTTAAAAATCAAAACGATCGAGTTTAATAAATAGAAAATAGGATACGCTTTAACCAAGTGTTTCTTGTATTTGCAGGTACCAATCTTCGTGCACCAGCTCTTCTAGCTCCAACCTCGTCTTGCCACGACGAGCTCGATAATGTAAGTCATGACATATTCTAACTTTAGAAAACTAGTCTACTGTGCTTGCATGAACTTGTGACACTTCACTTATAGCCTCAGAACGAC
>JAULAV010007672.1:0-51203 GCA_030789695.1 Scilla litardierei | reverse complement strand
AACTCTTTTCGCATCATGGCCAGAAACCACGAAAAATCATATACTGTTGAAGAACTGTGGAATAGTCTCCTCGCCAAGGAGGCCAACATGCAACTGCAGCGTCAGCCGACCTCTGCTCCTGCCTCAACCAACACCTCTGCCCTTTTCTCCAACCCTGGTCGGTGTGGCAATCGAGATCATAGGGGTCGCCCCAGCTTGACGACCCGAGGTGCTTTTCGACCGCCAAATCAATATCATAGCTCGACACCCGGTCCGACCCGATCTTCTTACTCGGGAGGCAGGCCGCACCTACAGTTCAACTCGACAAGCGGACAGAGTCGTCCCCATCACTCGGCTGGCAAGCCGAGCGGGTCATTTCATCGGTCGGGTGCGTCTAAGCGTCGGGTGTCGACTGATGCCTCTGACCGCTACATCCCTTGTCAAGTGTGCTCCAGCACTACTCATCACACACTTGACTGCTTTCGGCTCGCTGACCACCTCAAAAAGACAGAGCCACATCTTAACAAGTCAGAGGCGCATATCTCTAACCCGACCACATCTGGAAGTGGTGAATGGTACCTCGACACTGGTGCTACGGATCATGTCACATTCGACTTATCTCAACTGGAAACGGTGACACCGTATGATGGTAACAAACGAATCCTAGTTGGCACTGGCTCCAGTGCAACTATTGCCAACATTGGCACTGCCTCTATTTCTTCTCCTTATTCTTCCATACATCTCAAAGGCATCCTTCATGCTCCTCAATTCTCCAAGAACCTCCTTTCTGTTTATAAATTCACGCGTGATAATAACTGCACGATTCAATTTTCATCTTCTGGATTTATTGTGCAGGATGCCACTACTGGTCGTCAAATTCTCAAGGGTCCAAGTAAGAATGGTCTCTACCCGCTCCTCTTAAATCCCGAAGCACTCCACACTTCTTCCTCTTCGGGCTCGCTTTGGCACTCCCGCCTTGGTCATCCTGCTCCTCTCATCGTGTCTAAAGTTGCTTCAATGATGTCTCTCAAGATCTCTCCACAAACACCTTGTTCTCAATGCTCTATGAGCAAAAGTCATAGACTTCCCTTTCCTTTGTCTACCTCTACAACTGATTCTCCTCTCTCCTTAGTTCACTCTGATGTATGGGGCCCTGCCACTGTTCTATCTAATAAAGGATATTGCTATTATGTTAGTTTCATTGATGACTACTCTCGTTATATTTGGCTATATCCTTTAATTCACCAATCTGATGTGTTTGCTGCCTTTCAACAATTTCAAATTTTGGCTGAACGACAGTTCAACACAAAAATAAAGATTTTTCGATCTGATGGCGGTGGAAAATATTGCAATAATCAATTTTCTTCCCACTTTCGCCAACTCGGGATCATACATCAGATTTCGGCTCCTTACACACCAGAGCAAAATGGTGTCATCGAAAGAAAACATAGGCATATCATTGACACAACTGTTGCTCTTCTTTTAACAGCGTCCATGCCTACCAAGTATTGGCCTGATGTGGCAATGACAGAGGTGTACCTCATCAACCGCCTCCCTTCCATAAATCTCCACAACAGGTCTCCGTTTGAGATTCTCCATCACAGGCTTCTCGACTACAACTAGCTACGCACTTTCGGCTGTCTGTGCTATCCCTGCCTTCGCCCGTATGAACCCAACAAGCTTGAAGCTCGATCACGTCCATGTGTCTTTCTCGGATATGCCGAAAATATGAAGGCCTACAAATGCATGGAACTCTCCACTCTGAGGATTTACAACAGTCGCCATGTAAAGTTCGAAGAGGCAACATTCCCATTCTTCAACCATTCCTCTAATCCACCACCTCCAATTCATTGTTGTCCTCCTCCTACCCGTTACCCCCTTCACCCAACCAATAATCCGCCTCCTCCGACTCATATCCACCCACCTCCAAACTACCCTCTCCCCGGGCTACTCCCTACACCAACTCAAATTCCTCCGACTCATCCCCGAGTTATTCTGTCCCACCCATCATCTCCTCTTCAGCAAGCAGACCATCTTCCACGACCTGCAGACTCTCCCTCTCGGCCTACGACATATCCCGATCGACAACCAAACTATTCTATTCTGTCTTCGACTTCCCCCTCTCAGCTTTCGCCTCTCCCCGCACATCAACCGCCCATTGTTGCCGACCCACCGAGCCGAACTCTCCATCCGACTCCCCATCGCTTGGCTATCCACAATCCCACGACTCATCCACACGCTTATCTCCCAGTAAATCCTCCACACGAGCCACCCACCACTATCCGTGTTGAGTCCACTCACCTTATGATCACCCGCTTGAAAGCATGCATCAGCAAACCACGCCAACCTCTCAACCTACATACTCAGCTTTCCTCTGAGGAACCACTATCATACAAAGTCGCTGCTAAATCACCCAAATGGGTCACAGCTATGCAAGAGGAGTTCACTGCCCTTCGTCAGCAAGACACATGTGAGCTTGTTCCTCGCCCGCCCTCTGCCAACATTATTGGCTGCAAATGGGTATACCGTATCAAGCGCAATGCTAACGGCTCCATTGCTCGTTACAAAGCTCATCTCATCGCCAAAGGCTTTCACCAGAAAGAAGGAGTTGATTATGCCGAGACATTCAGTCCGGTGGCGAAGCATGTCACCATTTGTCTTCTTATCTCACTTGCTCTCCACTTTGGCTGGCCTATCCGACAGCTTGATGTTTCCAATGCCTTCCTCCATGGGATCATAGAGGAAGATCTTTATATGACACAACCACCTGGCTTTGAGGATCGCTCTTTTACTAGCCACGTTTGTAATCTTCGAAAAGCCTTGTACGGCCTGAAGCAAGCCCCGCGGCAGTGGTTCGCTCGCTTCTCTCATTTTCTCTGAGCACAAGGGTTCCTTCCAAGCACTGCCGACTCCTCACTATTCATTCACCATGTCGGTGATCATCGTATAGTCGTCCTTCTTTACGTCGAAGATATTCTTATATCGGGCTCATCTACCGACTTCATTCGTCAATTCATCACCAAATTGGCTGATGAATTTGCTCCGAAGGACTTTGGCGAGCTTTCTTATTTCTTGGGATTAGAAATACATCGCAACTCGACGGGTTGTTTTGTGCATCAAACCAAGTACACTAAGGAACTCATCCAGAAGGCTGGCCTCTCCGACTGTAAGCCAAGTCGCACTCCCGTCTCATCCAAGTGACCCACCCTTGAGTCAGATCCTCTCCTCTCCGATGGATCCTTCTATCGCAGCATTATCGGCGCCCTCCAATATCTTGCTTTCACACGTCCAGATATTTCGTTTGCCGTCAACCAGGTGTGTCAGTTCCTACATGCCCCTCGAGCTTCTCATCATACTGCTGCAATGTGCATCCTTCGCTACCTTCGGGGCACTTCAACTCATGGCATCCTTCTTCGCCCTGGCCCTCTTTCGCTCATCGCCTTTTCTGATGCCGACTGGACAGGTGTCCCAACAGATCGGTGATCTATCAATGGCTTCTGTGTTTTCCTCAGGAAGTGTCCCATTACCTGGAGTGCTAAGAAACAATCATCTGTCGCCCACAGTGGTGGGACCGAAAAGGTGCTCTCTCTCTCAAGTGCAAGAGTCCGTACAAGTAGTAAAACCTGGGAGTCCAGGTGTCGAATCCACGGGAAGAAATCTGTTGCAACCACAGTTCAAATCAAATAGAAATCTATCGGAAAGAAACTAAACACTTCAACAATGGTGACGGTGATGGTGATGTGAGCACGTGAACAAAATAAACATAGAGAATCGTGTATGAAAATATCTATAAAGAGTTTGCACATGGTATGGGTTCGCTAGGGTCAACGATTCGTATTAATTTGGTTGATAGGTATAACACAATGAATTCTCCTTTTGGGAGCAATTCACCGGAAAATACCCAATATAACTCAATGAATTCTCCTTTTGGGAGCAATTCATCGGAAGATGCCCTTTTGGGGGTTCAAACAAAATATTCAAAAAAGATCGTCGCTAAAGCTATAATACGATATGAAACTCTCTTTTGGAGAGATCAAAACTACGGTATGACACTCCCTTTTGGGGAGATCAAAACTCACCCTTTTGGGGCGATCATCAACTAAATTAATTCTTTCAGAATCTAAAAAAGTCGATTTACGAACAACGATTACAATTTTAGCGACGTTTAACGATTAAGCACATGGAATTTCAACCAATTAAACACGAATAATCTCCCCTAACTACTCCATACCAAGCACAAATAAGTTCTAGCTACTCATAATTTCAGAATAAGCAAGATCCATAGCCAAATACATTGAATTCATAGCAAAATACGATGAAAAACACTAAAATACGAGGTAGAAGTTGAAGAAAATATCACCAATTCTCCTTGAAAAGATTTCAAACTCTCTGAAAATAATAAAACAAGCCTCTGGAATTTTACAGAATTTTTCAGGGGGAGAATACGGCTCCTAGAGCCTCCAATACGCCCAAAATACGCCCCAATCTGCTTGAATACGCCCAAAAACCCTAAATACGCTTATATAATAGGCATTGCGGGTTTGGGTTGTGTTATCGGGTTCAAAACCCGCTTAAAATCGCGCCCGAACTGATCTGAGCCGCACATCTAAGTCGGGGCAAACGTCGGCCGTTCGATATTGCGGGATTTAACCCGGAAGCGCCACGTGTCCCATCGATTGCGAATCCGCATCCGAGTTCGCAACGGGGATGGATCGTGGCCGTAGGATCTGAATCAGACGGCCTTTGATCGGCCGCGTCGCCTCATTCTCATTTCAAAAGGCGGGAGGGCTCATGGCCGTTGGATGGAAGATCTACGCTCCGAAAATTGCCACGTGGCCCCGAGAATTCGCCTTCGCATCGTTTCATCAGCGCCCGCTTCGCTCGCGTATTTACGATCTCGACCGTTCATTCAAATGCGGGATCGATCTTGGTGCTGCCACGTGTCCCAAGTCGTTTAATTAATTCGTGGCCGCTGGATCTCTAATGAACGGACTGGATTGGGCCGCGTCGTCTGATCTCGCGTACGCTGCGGGGGAAAACGACGGCCGTTGGATCGAGATCCAACGGCGTATAAATTTCCAAGCTCCGATTATTTCGCACCGTTCGATCGAGTGGGAAGTGGCGGATGGCCGACACGTGGCAGCGTCTGATTTGTCGGCGGCCGTATAATCGTATTTATTTGCGTATTTCTCCATTTAAATTGTATTCTGCATTCAAAAATTCATAGAAATTAGCACAGATATCAGAAAAATACAAATAAATAGTCGTTGGAATCGTGAGATCGAGACCAAGCTATGAAAAATATAAAATGTGCAGAATTGCATCGTTAAATACTGTTTTGTGCTCAAATAGTGTGTTTTCTCTAATAAATAAATGTGTAGAAAATACATATGAATTAGAGAACAATTTAACATTATGTGAGCACAAAATAGGGCTAAATGGGGGGTTAAATATGTAATATTGAACCCGAATCACACCCCCCAACTAGCGATTTGCTAGTCTCTAGCAAAAATAGCGATAAATACGGACGATCAATAAAACAATAAGTTCTTTCAAATTGCTCATGGCGTGGCTCAATAATACGTATTCCAACATGGTCTTGGCCATCAATATACACATCCCTGAACAAAATCAATCACATGAAATTTTCTCTAATTTAGTATGAATAAATAACATGCAAGCATCGTTTTGCGCAAAGCGAAAGTATAACACGTCGTTATATCCTAGTTTTTTTTTTGTTTCCAAGGAATTGGCCTATCAAAATAATCATTCAAGACATGGGTATTGAAGTTGCTTAGTATATTCACCATTTCTTTTCTTTTATTCGTTCCGCGTAACGCGCATCAAGCAACATTCGCAGAAAAAGGTATAACTTGAATCGCTCCATCAAATGAGTGAGTTTCCGGTCAATGGCTCCCAAATCAGACGATCATAGGGCATTAGGCCAAGAAGGACCCCTCGGACTGTACTACTCGAGCCAACCAAGTTATTTATTAGTGACATACTTATTCATTCATTTTTCATCATTCATTTTTATTTTATTTTCTTTTTTTCTTTTGTAAGCAACTCAAAACCCATATTTTCAAACATAAACATTAACGACCATGGCCAAATTCCTCTTCAACTTGAAAACTATTCCAATGAATCGTGTATACTTAAGCTTTTTCATCACATTAGCATGCATGAAATATATTCAAACTATTTCGAGATATTAATCATGGAAATTGAAAACTTTCATGAATAGTATATTAACGGTAATTCCATGAAGGAACAATAATCAACTCAAGCCATAAAAATTTTTAGAACTCAATTAATGTATAACCATCCGCATTTGAGGCATATGAAAGAGTTTTAAATGATGAGATTTGGTGATTTATTCTTTTTTTTAAAAAAAGTCCTAAGGTCTCATACACACCCCCCAACTAAAGATGGACATTGTCCTCAATGTCGGAAGAGGTACGAGTTTATTCAAGCAAGCAACCTAGAAAGCATATAAAAACTACACTACTAGAAAGAACACACCGTGATCAAATGGCGGATCCCGAATCTTTGATGGTGGGGGAAGTTGTTCAATTTGCTCCTTGCGCTCCTCGGCGAGTGATCTTCCTCCAACGACTAAACTGGATCCCAGCAACGTAACTCCCAGCATCTCTATAAGATGTCCACATGTATCCTGCAAGAGATGAGTCACGTCAATCCATTTTAGTTTAAAATTCTTCGCAATAAAAATATTCCAAATATAGTCATCAAAATAAGTGAAAGGAATTAAAGCAAGTTGACGACTACTCCCTGAAAGATTTGCACTACTTTCTGTACGATGCTCGTTCATTGTGGAGAGGGATAAATGATTTTGGGACAAAACTGGAAGAGGGAATGGTTCTGGCTCCATGGCGATAATCTCAAAACCTTTGTCCCTAGCTGTCTCCTCCTCTCGTTCATCCAAAATTGCTAGCTCATCCTCTCTTTTGCACACACTTCCTGCCATGTGGATATTTATATTCGTGTCCTCGCTCGGTATTCCTGCAATAGAAGATGAACTCGTATTAGATTCTTGAAATCGAGTTTCAAAAGCATTACCTTCTTCTAAGCAAGCGGCAATCAAATTAAGATTTTCAATGGAATTTTGAATCTGCCGACTCCGAGCAAGGAAATTCTCCTGGAATTGATGGGATGTGGCCTCCTGTGTCTGAATAGTCTGGTAAGCTTCCTCTTTCAAGGATTGCAAAGGTACGTCTACGCTTTGCTCTTCTTGATCGAGGCACGAAGGCTCCGTTGAATCGCTCTCTGAAGTCTCTTCCACGGTTTCTTCGTTTTCTTGCAGCGACTCCATGTATTCCCACGCCACTGTCGGCGTCATGCTTCCCAATAATTCCTGCAGCTGAGGTTGTAGTCCTTCTAGGAAGAACTCCATGAGCTCTTCATTTGTGAAACCATGCTGCTGATAGCTCGATATAAGGTCTGTGAACCTCCTCCAGGCCTGAAAGAAAGTTTCACAGTCAGTTTGATTAAAATTAACAATTTTGAGCTTTTCCATTCTATGTTTGTGTGCATTTGCATATCGTGCATCATAAAGATTGTTTGTGCAATAGAAGTTCATGAATTCCATTTTGAAATAAAATAAAATAATAATAATAAAAAAGTTTATGTACAGTAAAGTGGAAAGATCTCACCGAAGGTCCTCTAAATGAAATAAACCGTAGTCACAAACCATTCCTCCCCGGCAACGGCGCCAAAAACTTGGTGGGACCGAAAAGGTGCTCTCTCTCAAGTGCAAGAGTCCGTACAAGTAGTAAAACCTGGGAGTCCAGGTGTCGAATCCACGGGAAGAAATCTGTTGCAACCACAGTTCAAATCAAATAGAAATCTATCGGAAAGAAACTAAACACTTCAACAATGGTGACGGTGATGGTGATGTGAGCACGTGAACAAAATAAACATAGAGAATCGTGTATGAAAATATCTATAAAGAGTTTGCACATGGTATGGGTTCGCTAGGGTCAACGATTCGTATTAATTTGGTTGATAGGTATAACACAATGAATTCTCCTTTTGGGAGCAATTCACCGGAAAATACCCAATATAACTCAATAAATTCTCCTTTTGGGAGCAATTCATCGGAAGATGCCCTTTTGGGGGTTCAAACAAAATATTCAAAAAAGATCGTCGCTAAAGCTATAATACGATATGAAACTCTCTTTTGGAGAGATCAAAACTACGGTATGACACTCCCTTTTGGGGAGATCAAAACTCACCCTTTTGGGGCGATCATCAACTAAATTAATTCTTTCGGAATCTAAAAAAGTCGATTTACGAACAACGATTACAATTTTAGCGACGTTTAACGATTAAGCACATGGAATTTCAACCAATTAAACACGAATAATCTCCCCTAACTACTCCATACCAAGCACAAATAAGTTCTAGCTACTCATAATTTCAGAATAAGCAAGATCCATAGCCAAATACATTGAATTCATAGCAAAATACGATGAAAAACACTAAAATACGAGGTAGAAGTTGAAGAAAATATCACCAATTCTCCTTGAAAAGATTTCAAACTCTCTGAAAATAATAAAACAAGCCTCTGGAATTTTACAGAATTTTTCAGGGGGAGAATACGGCTCCTAGAGCCTCCAATACGCCCAAAATACGCCCCAATCTGCTTGAATACGCCCAAAAACCCTAAATACGCTTATATAATAGGCATTGCGGGTTTGGGTTGTGTTATCGGGTTCAAAACCCGCTTAAAATCGCGCCCGAACTGATCTGAGCCGCACATCTAAGTCGGGGCAAACGTCGGCCGTTCGATATTGCGGGATTTAACCTCGGAAGCGCCACGTGTCCTCATCGATTGCGAATCCGCATCCGAGTTCGCAACGGGGATGGATCGTGGCCGTAGGATCTGAATCAGACGGCCTTTGATCGGCCGCGTCGCCTCATTCTCATTTCAAAAGGCGGGAGGGCTCATGGCCGTTGGATGGAAGATCTACGCTCCGAAAATTGCCACGTGGCCCCGAGAATTCGCCTTCGCATCGTTTCATCAGCGCCCGCTTCGCTCGCGTATTTACGATCTCGACCGTTCATTCAAATGCGGGATCGATCTTGGTGCTGCCACGTGTCCCAAGTCGTTTAATTAATTCGTGGCCGCTGGATCTCTAATGAACGGACTGGATTGGGCCGCGTCGTCTGATCTCGCGTACGCTGCGGGGGAAAACGACGGCCGTTGGATCGAGATCCAACGGCGTATAAATTTCCAAGCTCCGATTATTTCGCACCGTTCGATCGAGTGGGAAGTGGCGGATGGCCGACACGTGGCAGCGTCTGATTTGTCGGCGGCCGTATAATCGTATTTATTTGCGTATTTCTCCATTTAAATTGTATTCTGCATTCAAAAATTCATAGAAATTAGCACAGATATCAGAAAAATACAAATAAATAGTCGTTGGAATCGTGAGATCGAGACCAAGCTATGAAAAATATAAAATGTGCAGAATTGCATCGTTAAATACTGTTTTGTGCTCAAATAGTGTGTTTTCTCTAATAAATAAATGTGTAGAAAATACGTATGAATTAGAGAACAATTTAACATTATGTGAGCACAAAATAGGGCTAAATGGGGGGTTAAATATGTAATATTGAACCCGAATCACACAGCTCGACAGAATCAGAGTATCGATCTTTGTCTCTCACCGCAAAAGAACTAATATGGTTACAACTCCTCTTCTCCGACCTTCACATCCCTCTTCATGATAAGCCTCTCGTCTGGTGCGACAATAAGTCGGCAATTTCAATCTCTTCCAATCCGGTCTTCCATTCTCGGATAAAGCACTTCACCGTTGACTACCATTTCATCAGAGAACAAGTAACTTCGGGCAATCTTCATGTACAACATATTTCCACTGAAGACAACCCGGCTGACATCTTTACCAAAAGTCTTCCTGCGGATCGTTTCGAGTTTTCTCATGCCAAACTGTTCGTCATTTCTGCCGATCAGTTTGCGGGGGCGTATAAGGAATATTAAGCAAGTCAACCAAATCTCCACAATATCCGGCGGCCATCATTGTCACGCCCATCAGATAATGACCCGGTGCATTGCACCGAATCTTGCCAAGATCCGCAATCAATGGAATATCAAGCAAATCGGGCAAGTCAACCAAATCTCCACAATATCCGGCAGCCATCATTGTCACGTCCATCAGATAGTGATCAGGTGCATTACACCGAATCTTGCCAAGATCCGCAATCAATGGAATATCAAGCAAATCAAGCAAGTCAACCAAATCTCCACAATATCCGGCGGCCATTATTGTCACGTCCATCAGATAGTGACCAGGTGCATTGCACCGAATATTGCCAAGATCCGCAATCAATGTTTGTCAATAAATCTAGATTTCTCTCAGCATGTAAATTACTATTATGCCCGTGATACTCTGTATATTTAAACACATCATGAGAAATGAAAATTCAAGTTGGTTTCTCTTCATCTTCTTCTATCATTGGTCTATTTTCTGCTTTTATAATTTCTTCACATATCCCTTTGAATTGATCTTTAAAACACTGAAATAATTAGTACCAATATGTTGCACATCATCAAAACTAACTAGGGATACTCAATATCCAACTTTCTCTCCCATTTTGATGATGACAACATATTGCATAAAAATATGAAATTTTCAATGCAATGCATGAGTGTATGTGTACATCTCTCATTTCTCTCCCTAACATTTCTTTCCTTTTGGCATTATCAGTAATATTGACTCTCTCCTAGATACATGCATATAGGGATCCAATATCCAAAAATAATATATTATTCTTCCTAAATGTGATACCAAGTGTTGTGCATGCAACAATGAGATTACACTATATGTATAGATAGAAATTTCTTACAAAACTTTTGCTCAAGCTCCCCACTTTCTTGAAATTTACTTGGAGCAAGCTATTAAACCCCATCAAATTTGAGAGCCTACAAATCAAACACATAATATTGGTCCTCTTTTCTTTTAGAATCCAATGGGTTAGATACAAAAGTAGAGAAAATCATACATTGGGTAACCAAACCCAATTGGGTCTTCATTTCCCATTACACATATACTTATAATCTCTACAATAATGCACATCATGCATGAACATAGAAATATACTTTCATTTGAATTTTCCCATATTTAGGGATCCAAACTTGGATGAAGCCATTTCTGGACCTACGAGTCTTAGTGTGCTCAATTTTAGGCTTTTCATGTTGTGTACCTATCCTAGGCCAAATTTACTATTAGATGGCCATTGATAACTAATCAAGTCATCTAATTTCTCTTTGCCCCTATTGAACTTATCCACATTTTTATACAACGCATTATATTTTGTCTTAGTGGTAGTCAAGAGCTTATCTAAGTCATCTAACCTAGTATGAAGATCTCTAATCTCTTCACTCTGTAATCTATTTCTAGTATTCAATTTTAAATTTTCCTCTCTTATCTTTTCCACATCTACAATGGGCATGCAATCACAATGAATCCTTTTAAAGTTACTATGTTCCTTAAGCAATGATTCATATGCGAAAAGTAACATTCAAAACATAGCATCATTTTCATCAATAATATCATTATCACTACAAGAGTATTCAGATTCGAATTCGGAATTTACCTCATTGTTAACATGAATTCCCATGAAGCACATGTAGTTTTTTTTCTTCCTTTTCCTTTTATTCTTCACTCTCACTTGATGAGTCATTGAAAGACGCATTGGAATCTTGATCCCAAGTAGCAAATGCTTTATTCTTGGGCTTTGGCCATTTTGATGATTCTTTGTCTTTATCTTTTTCCTTTCCATTCTTCCTTTGTAGGGGACATTTCTTAATCCCATGCCCGGGCCTTTTGCAACCAAAACAAATAATGTCATGAGATAATCTTTTCTTATTGAAATTTGACCTACATTTAAGAAAGTTCTTGAATTGGCTTGTCATAAGGTAAATTTGCTCATCATCGGACACTTCCATCTCCGAGGTAGCTTTGAGAGCTAAGCCTTTCTTCTTCTGGGCTTCCTCCTTGTCATGCTTTCGTTGGATTCGGAACTCATGTGATGTGAGATTAGCAACCAAGTCTTCCAATGCCATTTTCTATAGATCATTTCGTTTCTCAATTGTAGCGGCCTTTCTTTCCTATTCCGGTGGGTGACCCAAGTAGCTTGGTCACATGATCACTTTGAGTGTAGCACTTCACAAGTGACGCACATGTGTGGATGATCTTCCTAAAGCAGGCATACATCTCAGTGATTGACTGTCCGGTCTTCATCTCAAACTCTTGATACCTACTCACATAAAGAGATGTTTTAGAAATTTTAATTTTAGTGTTACCTTCATATGTGGCCTCAAGAATTTTCCAAACTTCATTAGCTGTGGTGACACATACTACTCGATTGCTCTCCGAGTTGTTGAGTGCACAAGGTATTGTATTCATCGCCTTAAAGTTCAGCATGTCTTTCTCCTTCTCGGCCTTAGTCCATTCATTTGTTCGCTTTGTTGGTGGAACATATTCATCTTCAATCATGCTCCACATATCGAAAGAGATAGACTACAATAGATGCAAACGCGGTTCTTCCAAGTGGTGTAGTTGGTTCCATTGAGCATAGGAGGACGGTTGATCGATTCCCCCTTGGGATATCTATCATTGTCGATACTTGTTGATGCCATCCAATTAACGAGGCTCTGATACCACGTGTTTATTCCAGTAAGATGTAAAGTAATTACATTATTAGTAGTCTTTATTCAAACAAAATAGAAACATTTCTTGTGTTTACTGTGATGAAATCAATGTCTGCCATGGATCATCTATTTTGTCCTTGCCATTCCAGTAACATCCCAACATCATGTTATTATATATATCACTTTTGTCACTTCAGGGCTTTGCTCCTTATGTTCCCATTTATTTGCCATTTGTTCTTGCTGGTAGTGGATGTGGATACTCTGGATGGGTCCTTGCTTAACTAAGGCTTATATTTCCTGATTCAACTGAATGCACACATTTGTTGTATGGCCATGGTCCCCATGGTACTCCCAATACCTACTTCTTTCCCTCTTGGCATTGCCTTTATCAGCATGCTTGAAAAGGCCCAGCACTATATGGCATTGCTGAAGCCAAGTAACTGCATGATATTGTGATATGCATTAACGTATTGACATTGATCTCATGTGAGTCATACGTCTCAAAGCTTGGGTAGGTGAAGAGCGAGAAAATTGGCTAACTAGCATGGGTCAACCCTCTCTTTTAACTTCTACCACCCAATTCAAAATCTTTGCTAGAATACCACACACCCCCTGCGAAAAGACTAAAATACCACCCATTAATTATTTTCAACATATACTAGTGTATATTAACGTATATTAATGTCTACTAGTGTATGTTAACGTATCTTAGCATATTCTTTACCACATACTTATATACGCCAACATATACGTTAATATACCCCACATTAACTAATATATACTATTATACGTTAATATACGTTAATATACACTAGTATATGTTGAAAATAATTAATGGGGGGTATTTTAGTCTTTTCGCAGGGGGGGTGTGGTATTCTAGCAAAGATTTTAAATTGGGTGGCAGAAATTAAAAGATATGGTTGACCCATGCTAGTTAGTCAATTTTCTCAGTGAAGAGCCATATGTTATATGTAGTAGGACTTCATGTATCTCTGTTGTGAATGGCAGATCCATGAGCTTGATGATCAAGTCTCGATCTGCTCCAGCCTTGCCTTGAGCAATCTTTGTTGGATCCCTGGAGATGTAAAATGGAATACGAGAGGAGGTGATAAATAGTGTTTATAGAATTTAAAATAAATCATCTAGTTTCGACCTAAGTATTCAACTTGAGTTACCAACTTAATCCTTAATCAACAAAATATAATATAACTTGTAAATGATAATGATAAAAAAGAATTATGAAAGCTTAGCAATTTGCATGTATAAAACAAGCAGAGACTAATGCAAATACATTAGAATTACCCTGTTTTAGGCACACTTGCCGTATATCCATCCATATGTCTAAATTTGGACAAATTCACTAACACCTTCGAACTGAAAGTGTGTTTACAACACCTCCTCTACACCACACATCGGTGCTAGTAGAAATCATCTCGAACAAGCTCGAGAAACATCACCTCTCCGTAAGAGAGAAATCACCTCACGCAAGTTGTGTGAGAGATACTTACAATACAATTTTTCCAATAACCAAATAATGACTCTTGTGTTGATGAATTGTGGATATAGTGATTGATCTCCAAATGATAAGAGAATATAAAGCTCTTTGAGATCAAGAATTGGTTAAAATAGATTGTTGAACAACTTTAAGATGAAAGACCAAAAGGGAGTTTTTTTGTTTAAGAACTTTTGAGCACTTAAAATGATTTTTCTCTTGAAAACTTGATCATAAAATCATAGAAATAAAAGCTAAACAACTCTCTATATACATGGTAAAATTTGGGTCAAAACAGATTAAAAAATACCCTCAAAACGACAAAAAACTGCTAGTTGCGGTAATCACATAAAGGCTCAACGGCTAGTTGCTAATCGACTAGAGTACATCTCCTAATCGACTAGGCAACATATAGTTGACTAGGACTTGAACTCTAATCGACTAGGCCAATCAAATTTAGAACCAGTTGTTATATGTCTTTTCTAATCAACCAGTGTTATTGGATTAGTCGACTAATCCTAATACTCTAGTCGACTACTTCTGATATTCTGACAGCCTTGATTTCCAAGTTTAGCCAGTCAACTAGAGGTCTGTACTAGTCGACTAGGCAATAGTAAAAACATGGTTTTTGACTAAGAAAACTTGGGAAAATATTTTAAAACTTTTTCAAAATATTTTCAAAACTTAATTAATGGTTTCTTGAGTGTGGGTGAGCTTCAACTAAGCTTTAACATTCTAATCAAAATAAAATAAAAAAATTCATCAAATAATTTACATTGTTCTTGTAGCTCTTTGATGTAGTCTCTTGATTATATCCTTCGTCTTGGTTCCTTTGGACTCCAAAGCCTTAGTTGACTCCACACACCTTTGATTTTTATTCTATTTTCAACGTGCACTTATGATTGCGCTTATAAATCATTAGTACTCAGTATGTTTGCTCATCATCAAAATATTGATAGGATCACTCAATATTCAACGATCTTAACTCTGCATCATATCGTTGTATCGTTCTACTTCAGCCATAGCAATGGACAGCCTGACCACTTAGTGAGAGACATGTTAATAAGAACGTTAACGAATTGAACCTGAGAAGAAAATTCCAACTTCAGTTCCTCCAACACTCAAGCTAGAAACTAATGGATATAAAATAAAATTATAATATCAAGGTAGAAAAAGTTTACATCCAAATAAGTTACATCATCCCTTAAGGGAAGAGCCTTGAATAGAGATGGCCAAAAAAATATATATTTAATCACTTCAAGTAGTAGGCCAGCTTTGCTCAGGCCTATCTCGAAGTTGACCAGTGTGCCTTCTGTTAACTTAGGCCTATGGGCTTTTATGAATTCAAATTGAATAATACGTTATTTTTGGAAAAAAAAAAATCCAATACAATGTCCAAAATCATCTCTGAGATTACAACAAATAAATTGCAGGTATGTGCTGTCATAATTGCCGAAGCTCCTCCTGTGTATGTAGCAGTGAAGAATCAATTGCTGCAAAAATGCTGCCATCTCTTATAAAATGGCTCTGGCTCTTGCAACATGTTATCCAAATGGCCGCAGAGGAACGACGAGACAAAGCGTGAGCATGTATCTTGATTAGCCTTCTATTCTGTAATGGTGCTATATGCCTTCTCAAATTTGCGCTGCAGAACTTCATAGAACTTTCTTAACATTGAAGAAGCCGGATCTTTGTTCATTCGCTGCTGCCACATCCTCGGGAGATGCTACCGCAACCACAACTCCCTTCTCCTTCACTGCCTCAACTGCGTCGGCAAACTCCCTGAAGTCTTTGACGCTGTTACATGAGACATCAGTTATATGAGACATCAAATATCCGAACCTTGGTTGCTTCCGAAGGGGAAACTTCTTTTGAAGAATTGTCAAATCACCCTTTCAAGACAAAGTCAGATGAAACAAAAGAAAAAAGAAGAAAACCCCTTACGAGGTTGATAGGATTTCTTCTCGTCGTCTTTCTCTTTCCTCGTCCGTCACACCGAGCAAATACCGCAATAGGCTGAGAAGAAAATCCCGTCAATTTGATAATATTATAAAAGGAGCTGTTGAGAATAATACCCATGATGGAAAAGAGAGTGATAGGCTTAGCATGTATTGTGGTCATTCATTAAAGTCAGACATTTTGCATGCTACATGGATAAATTCATGTAAACTGCAAGTTGATGAATAACACAATGGGAACCATTTGGTAGGTAATTGTGTAAAAAGCTTTAGTTGAATGTTAAAACGCAAGATTGCGCAGAAAAAGGTGATGATCAGGTATACACATGAGAATTCCATCATTAGAGTAGCAGAGGGTTAAAATTCAGAATGCCTTCATGCTAATGAGACTTTCCACCACAATTTGGTAATCTGACTACAGAATATCCTGCAGCAGAAGTGGCGGCAGCTTATCACAGGGAACATAATGCTGATTAATTCTGTATTAATATTAGAGTAACTGTTCAAAGGTTGAAGAGATGAATGAACTACATTATCCTAGATGAGTTTGCGATCGAAAAAAAGGCTAGTCGATAGCCGGGTGATCAATAAGATATATGGAATAGAATACTTGCAAATAAAAGGACGATGCTGATAGGGGCAAAACTCATGAAATGAGAGAACAAACTGGCAACATGGAAAGCATAAAGGTACCTCTATAATACATTACAACATGAACAAAAAAATTTGGCACTGTTTGGAGATACAACATGGGCCATGACAGCTCGCAATATGATGAGACCACAAATTTATGTAATTGGTCGGTAGAGGATTGGAACTATGATTTATAAAATAAGATAACGACGCACTCTCTTGACGGACATTGTTCTATATAAAAACCATGATGCTTCAAGAGTACTAGTTACACATTTACATCTGCTAACAAGTTCATAGTTCCTGACATTAGAAACACAGCGGGTGTAAATAATCTATTCATAAATGCGAATTAACCTTGTCCAAAACAATCTGGAGAAATTAGAACATGTAGTTTGACGAAAGAAGGGACATTCTCATACCTTGTATAGCCTTTTGCATCCGGTAGTTGGTATGAATCCACGTCTCCAATGGTACCAATAATTGCCTTAGTAAGAGTATCGTCATCTAGTTCAAGCTCCCGAAGGAAGTTAGCCGTTCCATCATATACCTCTAAGGTTTGTAGTAGATTTGGATCGCGGTAGGACAAGAAGGAGAACACTCCTGTCATGAATTCAATTATAAGTCAGTGAAAAAATTTAAAATAACTAGTACTCCACTTCATTATAACCACTTCAACAATTTCTGGAATCTCTAACATTATATGTTGAAAAGGCAATTGACTTCCATTTCCGCGTAAAGCTGATTCAAAAAAATATTTGCAACTTCAGAACTAATATTTATATTCATTGTGATATTCAATTTGGATCAGGGAACGATATGTACTGACATATAAGAGAGCTTAGTACTATTTTAGGGAACTTAAATGCCTTCCATTGAATTCACTGAAATTGTTTAAAGTTGAAAATTGGATGTAACACTGACCATTCCTTGTAGAAAAAAATGGACCACAGGGAAGAAACAAGAATTAAAAAAGATAACCGAGGCATGGTAGTCACTCGGGAGACAAAATGCACCTGAATGTGTGTCAAAATCGCAAAAGCCTCCATATGCACCACCACTAACCCGGACACGGTCCCACAACCACGTGTTGCCAATGTACTTGGAAATGACATATGCACTACCGTTAAGTTGATATCCAGATTCATATATGTTACCAGCTTTGCCAACATAATTGACCTGTAAGAGAAAATGTAATTAGATAATCTAAAATAAAGTAAAAATAACGGATTCATACTTGTAAGTGAAAGAGAGATTATCTCTATCATATATGGTTGATTGTACCTGCGTAGGAATGACAATAGCTTCGTTTTCTGGAGAAAGCTGGGTGTGCCAGGGAATGGTCTCAGCAGAGGAAACATTAGGGAGAGAATCCAGAAACTTGGTAATGTACTTTGTTGAGTTGTCAAGATTTTTCTCATCAGCGGTCATGTTAACCAAGCAACCTTTCCTAGAAAGCAGGGATCTACGAATCTCTTCAAGTGACGAAGAAATTCCATCCCAATCTTCATCAACCTTCTTTTCAAGATCTTGCAAGAACCCCAAGTAACTGGAAATTGTGAACATTCATTTAGTACACAGCTTTCTGAGATGAGATAAACATGACTTACATAGTATGAATAGAACTCTTATTTATAACTGCTGTAAAAAATGATCTTGTTGATTGCGTCCATCATTTTCAAGTTCCCAAAACACCTCTTTGTGTCAATCACATTTTCCCCCAAAATTCCCCCAAGCCCCTAGCTACAAGCCTACAACTACTTTCAGGCTGCAGTTTTTAAACTCACAAATTCTATGTAGTCTATGCTATTTTGGCTCTATCTTACAAAACAAAGCCCTGAATGTGACCAAACTAGAAGCTTGGAAATGAGACTTTGAGAAGAGCTCAATGATATACAATTAAATAAGTGTTACTTGAGAATAAATGGATTAAACTGGCTGCAAAGCTACAGAGCATTTAGGTTTTGGTGTGACGTGAAATGATGGAACTGCAATATTAGAAGTTAATTTCTTTTTCTTTTTGCACTTAAATTTGAACTTTTTTCTAAATAAAGTTACAACATAACACAATTATTAATTGATGTATAATAATTTTGGATGCTCTTTCATGTAAAATAATTTTAAAAAGCATTAATTTTATGGGATTAATGGGTATCATACGCCATATGAGAGGGTGTCTCATATGCCCTCTCACATAAAGAGGATCAAGTACAACAAGTACAAGCCCATGTGGGCTTGTACTTGCCCCCTTTATGTGAGAGGGCATATGAGACACCCTCTCATATGGCGTATGATACCCATTATTCTCTAATTTTATACCCAAGTTTAATAATACAGAAGTTTTTAAAATCATAATTACTTTATGCTTTTGAAATAAGAAAATTTTTTACATAAGAAATAAGTGCACACATAAGAATGATCATGGAATGGCTGTTAATTATATCATCATATGGGTACACTGTTATAATTTTTGTTAATAATTTATTAAGTAAAACATTAATATAGCACATTTAAGATGAAGTGGTGATGGTTACATTTGCAAAACTTGTATGCACTTTAAAAGGCTAATAGAGGTTGGTTCAATATTGTAGAGAATATAATTGGGTATTTCTGTAATTTAAATAATTATATGCACATATGTTTAATTTTAGAGTTGAACATTGAAGCACTAGGCTCAGGAATCATTGTACCATAATCTTCTTTAATGCTAGTGGGCGATCGTAGTGGCAAATTACATATTTTGTGCAATGCATGTGCCTAGACGCTAGTTGCATAAAAGAGTGTTATTCAAATAGACAATATTTATACATACACTAAGGAAGATTAAATTTTAAAATAAAGCTAAAAACTATTAACATAATTATGATAAGTTAAGCATTCACTCTAGACATTGTCGCCTCAACAACTGAAAGGTATACATAAATTATAATGTCATTCAGTCAAAGTGTCTGACAATATGTCAAGTTTGACGCAAGATGTTGCCTGACATTTTGCATGAAATAAGACATGGTTTTTGTTCGTGAATTATAATAGTGCTAAATGGTATTTGCACATAAGTCATCATAGCGTTGTAAATGTTCCATTATTTGTCTATTGGTTCTCTATGTTTATCGCCTATAAATTATGATATAAACTGTATGGATCCTTACTGTATCTCTATGTCAAGCATTTGCTCCAAACCTCCCGTTAATTGTTGGCTCAGTAACTGAATGGTATTCATAACTTATAACCGCATTCAATGAAATCATCCAACATGTCAAGTTTGCCAAAATACGTTGTCTAACATTTCGCCCAATATAGTCATGACCATGGATCAAGGTTTCGGTTGAACCCCATCGGTTTTGGCTATTTCGGATTGGTCTTGAGGGGGTGGGGGGGGGGGGGGGGGGGGGGGCAATCCGAAACTGCATTGATTTCTCGGATCGACCGGTTTCAGCCGAAACTGGGCCGCTAAAGTTGGACAATTTTAGCACTTTAGCCGAAACCAGGCTTGAAGAAGGCAAAAACAAAGTAGAAGATGGGAAGCATCAACATCAATATGAAAAAAAAGAAGACTTACCGGCCATCAATCTCAGCCGAAGAGGAGGGGAAGCAACAACATCAATGAAATCAATAGTAACATAAACATTAAATCAACATCAAAAGCAAAAGAAGAAGTAGACAATGATGATTATTATTTCAGCTCCTTTGATCTCATCTCCTCAATCTCCTCTTCTGATTTTATTGAAGCCGATTCATCTTTGAGATGCCATTGATTCATGTTCTAGAAGTCAACTCGTTAACCCAAACTAGTATGAAAGTCGTCAGTTTAAATTTTAATTGAGACCATAAATAAAGTTGAATAAAACATTTAAATTTTCTTTATTCCTCCCTCTATTTTTTGAGTTTTTAATAGGCATTGTTATGGTTTATGCCAAACTTTCTGCAACTAGCTGATACCAACTATGTTTTGTCCAAAACTAAGTGAAACGGAAACCATTTATTAAGACTAGACATTAACGATACAGAAATGAAATGGGCAAAACTATGACAAAACGGGGGAAACTTTGTTCCTTGCTTTAATCATATTTACATGTATGGTTTACAGTTTTATTCAATAGGTGACAATTAGAAACCTACATTAATGTTAAATGTGTCGATGTTTTTATACATAGGATATGCATCTGTCGTCAGCGAGCCAGCTATATAATTAATTTCTTTCACTAAACAACAGTATCATGTCAACTTATCAGATTTCTTTTGGAAGTAATTAAAAAAAGTAAATAATTGTAGGGTGTACGCATGTCAACCTGCATCTTCTCTCCATCCATCACTTCATCCACACACCCATCAGTGCACACCACACGTGTTTGGTGAAGATGGGTTTGTCAGTGCAGTGACATAGTCTACATCCTTGGCAAAGTAGATAAGTGGCCTCCACCATTAGATACCACGACAGCCTTTTAGAATATCGAATTTTACTGACAACTTATAGCATATTTGGATAGAGTAATTAGCGTATTTAGATGATGGGGTATTCCAATATACAAAGTGTGCTGCCATATTACGTGTAAAAATATACTGATATGATTATCTGCTATGTATGTGACTAATTAAACCATAAATGGAAATTTGGAAAAGCCACATGCATCATTTCTTATAGTTCATAATCCGGAAAAAGATCTGGTCTCTTCAAGACCACAATGAAAATAATCTTAAGTAGAAGCATAAGGAGGTAGTTATGGTAAGAACTTCAGCTCGTTGATCACATGTTTAATCCAACATCCGGAATTATCTGCTCATATAAATCCCGGTCTTGCAACCATCTTATAAGAAATGTAGAGAGACCACATCAAACTGGATTGTTTTGTCCAACTGAAAAGCAATCTGCAAATAGAGAAACTAGGTCAGACGACAAGAAAAGTGCAACCAACCTGATGCCACCCATCTGCTCAGAAATCCATCCCGCAACATTCAGTTTAGCATCCATCCTTGCAGCAGCAATGCCATGGCCACTGCCCCTTAATCGGCTCTGCAAACAGGAGTCTGTTAGAGAATGTTATAGTACATGATAAGTTTATCAAAAATTAAAATAGATTTAGTAAGCACCTCCATTCTAGCTTTGCTTTGAGAAACGAATTGCTTGAACCGTTGCTGTTCTGTAAATTGAACATCCTGAAGAATGCAGTTCATCTGCAAGCACCTAAATGAATCAGCATCTCCAATAGGTGGCAACACGAAAACTGATCAGGATATAATAGAACATAACCACTTGATAAATATAGTTCGCAAAAATAATAATATCCTGTTATAAGTTCAATGGCAAAATTTATCCATTATCTTAATGATGACCTTAAACAACATTGCCCTCCATGCTCACATGATTAAGGAATCTGCTCCCCTGTACTTCTGATGGGATATTAAGTTTCAAACTCTTAAACATATTGCACTCAAAAGTCAAATTCTTAATATATGGCTGAGATGTATAACTACATCCAGAGTAGCAGCAGTTACACCATAAAATTATCTACCATTAACATAACTTTTCCGTCCCAACAGTTGGGGGTTTATCTAACAAAGTATTCTCCTATGCTTCCTCATCGCTGTATTGGATTCCCCCTCCTTGACTCCTTACTAACTTCCTCAAGATATTGGTTATCTAAAACCTCTCGTCTTATATCCGCTTGTGATGCACATTTTTGGTCATGTCTTACTGTTAGATCCGCAGGTGGGCCGCGAGTCGGTGCGCACGCGAGGGAGGCCGCATTACCCTAAGGGCAATTTCAACCCCTCTTTGATTTATTATAATTGAGTGGCAAACTTGTAATTGTAGAGGGGAGGGTTTTATTCTTAAACTAGGGCTAGCCATCATTTTATTGGTATGCTAAATAATTGAATTGTTCTTGAGAGAATTCTTAGATAGATCTTAGGAGAGTGCGGACGTGCTCGCTTTAGGCGTCTTGGGAGGGTGGTTGCCCATATTAATTGTAGCCAAAGTTATCTTTGTATCGCTATTTCCATCAATATATTTTTAGATTTGTTTGGTTCCTATCATTTGGTATCAAAGCGCGTAACGATCCATAGCGGCGTCGACAAAGCAGAAGGACAAGTTCGAGGCATTTGAGGAGAAATTCAATGGCGAGATCGATGAAGAAAACTCTAGCGGGGAACGAGGAATCAATGGAAAGTTGACGGCTTCCGTTGACAGATTGGCGGCTTCCATTGAAAAGGTAAGCAAGATAAGAACGATGAGGAATTCGCGCAACTAATTTTTCAGTTGGCAGCCAACGCAGAAAAAGGTGGAAAAGGGGACGGAAACCCTAAATCAGCGGGAAAGGTGCCACGGTCAAGGGGAATGAAAAGTTGGAGCTTTTTGATGCGGAAAACGTACACGTGGAGGAATACGACGAGGATGAAGATGGGAAGCTGTGGAAGGTGGATTATCGCGAGGAAGTGCGACGAAAGGCGGTGGAACAAAGGAGGGGGGGCGGCGGCCATAGCCCCCCATATATTGCGCCAAGTCACGGGGGACCGCGGGATATCCCCGGGCCCCGCCGATACCCAGGATAGCCACCAGGGAGGCGGACGCCCCTCCCCGACTTTGCCCGGGGCCGGCGAAGGCCCCGGGGCCTCCTGCGACCCCCGCCAACCAGTGGGGGGCCGCTGGGGACCCCGGGGACATCACACGGGGCCGGCGGACCCTCCCTAGGCATGCCGCAGCCCCAAGGATCACAGGGAACCCCCACGTGGGGGTTTCGAGGCATGGAAAATTGGATTTCAGCCTTTTAGTGACGATCAGCCCCATCTGGAGGACCCGACGCGTAATTTCGAGGAATTTGTCCCCGGGGACTTCCAGGAGCACAGAGATGATGGCGAGGGGTATCGGTAAACTCCCGACCCTCGATTTGGCGACGACAGGTGGCAACCTCCACCCCACCACTATGGGGGACGTACCAGAGGCATGTGGGGAGGTTGCCGAGACTTCCAGGAGGGGCAAGGAAACGGGGTTGGAGGCGACGAAGGGGGTGGACATGGGGACCGAGGAGGCGGCTTACGGGGGACCACGGTTTCCATGGGGGCTATAAGCGACACCAGGAGAGGTGGCAACACTACCACCAGCCTAGACACGGCGGAGGACGGGTGGACCAGTGGGGATTCTATACGGACAGACTGCGGAAATTGAAGATGCATGTATTCGATGGAGTGGATCCGGTCTCATGGATCTACAGAGCGGAGAGATTTTTTAGAGTCTCCTGCATGACTGAGTAGCAGAAGCTGGAGGCAACATGCATCTGTCTGGATGGAAATGTCCTCGCTGGGTTTCAATGGAATGATACGAGGCGTCCTTTTCGCTCGTGGAAGGAGATTAGGGATCAAATGGAGAGGTTCAGAGACCCCCACTTGGAAAACGTGCGGGAGTAGCTGCTATCATCAGACAGGAGGGCACGGTGAGAGACTTTCTAGATAGGTTTGAGGCCCTCTTAGTACATGTGCATGGGGTGACAGATGAGACAATGGAGAGCACCTTCATGAAGGGGTTGAAGGCCACTATTCGAGCAGCGGTGTGTATGCAGAAGCCCTAGAGTCTGATGGAGGCCATAGAGTATGCTCGGATGTCGGAGGACTGTCAAATGGAGGAGAGAGGCTAGGGATGGTTGGTGTGGATCGGTTTCTCGCAGTGTTTCGACCGCGACAGGAGAACAGAAGGCAGCTACAGGGGCGGATCAGATGAGTATTGAGAAGACTGGAGAACAGAGCAGCGCACCGCCAACATGGGGTCAGTTCAGGAGGATGACTGACGCCGGGATGAGGGAGAAGAGGCAGAAAGGGCTCTGTTTCCGATGCGATGAGCGGTTCACCCCAGGGCACCACTATGGGATGCGCAAACTGCAAGTGCTGATAGCAGGAAAAGACTAGGATGATGTAGAGGATGAAGAGGTCGGAGTGGAAGACGACTTCCACTCGGAGTAGGACCACCAGAAACTTCATGCACCACCTTGAGGACAAGGTGGATTTTTGGAGGCGGAGTAATATTAGATCCGGAGGTGTGCCGCAAGTCGGTGCACGCGCAAAGGATGACACATTACCCTAGGGACAATTTCGACTCCTCTTTGATTTATAATAATTGAGTGACAAACTTGTAATTGTAGAGGGGGGGTTTTATTCTTAAACTAGGGCTAGCCGTCATTTTATTGGCATGCTAAATAATTGAATTGTTATTGAGAGAATTCTTAGGTAGATCTTAGGAGAGTACGGACGTCCTCGCTTTAGGCATCTTTGGAGGGTGGTTGCCCCTATTAATTGTAGCCAAAGTTATCTTTTTATCGCTATTTCCATCAATATATTTTCAGATTTGTTTGGTTCCTATCACTCACACATATTCATCTTTTATTAATGCCATTTGCTTAAAATCTTAAATTAGAATGAACGGAGCTGATCGTCCAGAAACATAGAGAATGAACTTTCAGTCATCACATGATGCCCAGTATTATACACAGACACACTCGTGCATACATACACATACATACATAAATACATATTGTGAGGGTCCTTTATGTTAAAGTTATATTTTCTTTATATAATAGAACAATATGTCGAGATGGTTCTCAACGAAAATTTTAACATTTCCCCTAAATATTCTTTCAATACCAATATTTCAAATGGAAATTATGTCGAGGTGCATAAGATAGGATCATATGGACAATATATAGGGAGTAAATGTGCTACTGTTATAGATGTAATTGAAGGCATGATGCCATGATTTGATTAACTGAAACAATCACAACGTGAACTTATTTTCAGTACTCAGTTCCACTATGGGATTTAACGTAAGGTAGGACACAATATGAGGCTAAGTTAGGTAATGATCGAGGCAGATCAGGCTAAAACATAGACCGACTAGCATTAACATCCTTGCTGTTTAATATTCTTGACACCATTTATCTAAATAAAAGGACGATTTTTGTCTGAGAAGCAACAGCAAGGTTAATTTTTACGACCGTCTTTTTATGAGTTACCAGTTATGTGATTACTATCCCGCTATGAGGATGATATCACTAGTATTGGCAAGTCCAGTGAAAGTTTAAAGGGCAATAGTTGACTTCTAGCTACTAGCTAGCCCATTAGCATTGTTTTAAACATATCCTGCATATCTTGACATTGTCGGCCACAATGTCATTTTGAGCATAGACCCGTACAACAAAAAGAGGATTTAGCCTATAGCAATTTTTAGTCAATTTTTTTCAATATGTTGGGAGTTTGATCCAACATGTCACCTCATATTTTGCACAAATATTCTCGACATGGAATTTTGCATTTTATTGTTCTTTATGCTTATTAGCTATAAGTTAAAGGCTCTTTAACATATACCTTTTAAAATTTGTATATTTAGGTTTAAAAATTTTACTAGATGGTTCATAACTAGGATGCAACATTTATGTTGAATTTGATATAGTTTATAGATGTAACAATACATTTTTCATCCGCGGTGGTGTCCGCACAATGATTTGACATACACCATTTAGAACCATGCCCATTAAATAGCACAGGAGAATGGCACTTTCCTTTTTGCTCCATGTCCATTAGAAAGTCATGCAGTCACATTTTAATTTTGTTGTTCTTAGTTTCTATTTTCTTTTCTTTTTCTCATGTTTATGATAGTAGAATGCATTGTTTTTTGTTGGATGACTTAGATTGGAAACTATATATTCTGTCATTTAACAAACTCATGGGTTTTATCCACTAATCTCCAACCTGAAACAGGTTGTATCATATTTGGAACAATAAAGTCTAGATCTGCTAGATTCAAATCTGGAAACTATATACATATCTAAAACAGTTTAGATCAAGATATGCTAAATGAAAATCGGAAAACCAGATGTTTATCAGACTAAATCTGTTTCATATTTGAAGTAACAATAACATCTATCTTTTAAACAATTTTAATTCAAATCATTCAAGGAATAAGACTGTTCCTAAATCTGGAGAAAGGAACCCCTTTTGGTATTGGACCTATTTTTATCCCTTTCCCTCTAAAAATTTATCCTTCTCGTGATCCTCCTAAAACCCATCACCTACAACTAGTTCCTCATTATTCCTAAGTCGTCTTTAACTCTTTAACTGTTGCTGAATTATTTTGGTGGAAGATAATAAGACTTCCTGCATCAATCTTAGGAAATCTCTTAGTCTGCTCAGCATGGTGATATTTTCCTTAATACTAAAATATCTTTATCCGAGTACAAGTTTTCCTGAAACCTTCTTTCTATTTCTAATTTTATCATCCAAAGAAACATGTTTAGGGTCTATATTAATAAAAGTCTGAATGTTTTCTTGTTGACATTTTTCTAATGAATCCATTCTTTGTTATATGTTTTGCATAATAAATATTGCACCCCTTTTTGAAGGAGAATCCATGTCTTCTTGTTAATTGATATTTGCTTACTTTGAGCCAAATTTTAGATTTTGATTAATTGGTCTAGCTTTCATTATTCTTTAAATCAATGTTTGAGGTTTTGGCCGATACCCTTGGATATCGGGCGTATCGTTTTCGGTATCGGTGGGTAACGAGACCGAAACTAGGTGTCAGTTTTGGTATCGGCCGATACTGAATGGTATCGGTCAGTTTCGGCCGATACCGGCCGATACCAATCGACACCGTTTAGTATCGGTCGAAGACAGAGAAAGAAAATGTATAATTAAATAAAAATTCTCAAAAAACCCAAAAATGAGATATTGACACGCTATTCACACTCTACATTTGTCTAAACATATTACGCATTATTTACAAGTTTGCCATATTGTAACTAACGAGAATGTGTTTTTAGCTAAATGGTTAACGTGAATAGCATATTTTAACTAATATTGTTCATAATTATATTATAAGTTACAAATTATCTTTATTAGTTTGCCATTATCTTATTAGTAACAAATTTTAACTAATATTGTTAGTTACATGTACCTTACAATTTTTGAAACTACCGAGACGGACGAACCGAAACTCACTTCCGAAACCGCCGAAACGGGCGATACCGATACCGAAACCTAAATTTTCGGGAGAGCGATACCGAAACCGAAACCGAGACCTCAAACCTTGCTTTAAATAATGTTAAATATTGCAAAACTATAATTAAGTTACTTAAAACAAAATTTTAAACAATAACATATTTCTTGTTTCATATTTTGCTATTAATGGTGATAGTAGGGTGCATTACAGCCCTAGACAATAGACACTTCATGAGCCATTTACTATGGGCTAGATTGACCATAATATTTTATGTTTCGTCGGCAAGAGGTGATATTGTCCCTACTAGACTCCATAAAGTAAGTTGTGTCTGACTTTGTATTACTAAACTGATGTCACTGCCACCAAATGTGTTGCTCCTGGCATTTTGCAGCTTCAAAGAATGCACGCTGTTTGAATGAGAGATCCTATCTCATAAGGTGAGCAGAATGATGACTCGCATTCTTATTGTCCAGGGGTTTGGAGTCGCTGGCTGGGAATTTTCGAGATCCATAGCAGTTCAGCAATCAAAAATGAGAAGTTCCATTGCTTGGTCCCTCTTGCGGTCTCCTACCAGCCGCACATTATCCTCAGGATTTGGATATTAGGATGTTGAGATCGCTGACAACAGTGCAATGAACATGCCTCTAAGCGTTGGCTTAAAATGCTTAACATGATGCCCAAAATGATGTATGTCTGAGAGTTCTTGGACGATAAATGAAGTCATAAGAAGACATCAAGTTTAACACCCCAATAACAAGGGCTGTTGAGCCATGTAGAAAGGCATCCAGCGTAAGCATGGCCCTATTGACATTGATAAGGTTGGAACCAATTTTTGACTTCCGAAACCTGGTGTCATAGTATGATGACGGATACACTTTCCCCAAAGAGCTTAGACTGAAAGGTCTTTGACTAAGTATATACATGGGCCAGATTTAACATATGTCATAAGTTTAACAGAATTCCCCCCCCCCCCCCCCCCCCCCCCGGGGTGAGGAGAGCAGAAGCTCCAGGATGAATATGTCCTGGATTCGCGTGGGGGGGGTTTTCTTATGAAAAGAAATTATAATAAAACGGGGGGGGGGGGGGAGGGGGGGGAATAAATGTTTTCTGATGAAAAGAAATTTTAACAAAACATAACCAGAAATGGAGATCAAGAAATGACTGTAATATAAATGTTATGCATTTTCGGATTAACAACATAGATCATACCAGGTTAAAGAGATCCTCAACCCGTCCTGCCATTGCTTTACCTCGGACAATCATACGGGTACATGGTTCTACTTTTCCCCGAACAGAAGATGTGAAAGGATAAACTGATATTCCTCCTGTCTTTCTTCCAATCAATTGATTGAGCTGTATAAAGCTCATGTCCTTTGTACCCATCTCTAGCAAAGACTGACTGGACAATAACTCTTGGGAATTAATTCAATATTCAATTGAGAAACATGAATAATTTATCAATTAATCACATAAAATAGTAACGACATGAAAAAGATGTATAGGACAAAGATAACAAAGTTAAGCTAAGAGAGTTCTGCACACCAGAACAACGGCACCAACTGAAGTAGTTCTTTCTTCAATGAACTCATATCAAAGACCACCTCCGAATAGACAACATCATTTGTAAAAAGATTATGCCGCAGAACGTTTACTCCATTGATCTCTCCTATCTGTAATTGGAGACAAAAAAATAGATCCAGTTTGTCAATATCAGAGGGAAACTTCAGAACATGCATTAACGCCACATCTGAACAATGTAGTGAGTGGGGGGGGGAGAGAGAGAGAGAGAGAGAGAGAGAGAGAGAGAGAGAGAGAGAGAGAGAGAGAGAGAGAGTGTGTGTGTGTGTGTGTGTCTGTATGTGGGTTCGCGCGCACGCGCGTGTGCATGTGTGATGGCTCTTTCTTACTATGCATAAATTAAAAGTCAAATTTCTAGAGAGATTTGACAATGAATGTCGCATGCTTATTAAAAGCCACATTTATACACTAGTTCACACAAGTATAAAAGAAAGGGAGATTTTACTTCTGTGGGAACATGTGTAGGTTTTTTGGGGATATCTTGCAATGACAGACTTGGGACAGTTCTCAAAGCTTCTGGTGGATCTGGAGTTTCTTGCTTCAACCGTAGATCTTGTGTTGCACGGGCTAGTTCAGCCAGATCCTCTTCTGTCATACTTGCTCTAACCTTTTTGAGAATTTCTTTCTCTTCTGCTTCATCACGAGATGCCTTTTCCGGATCAGGCTGAGGAAAAACATTTGGTAATCAGGAAAACTAGGGAAATAATCTCTCAAAAATGCATTTTCACTGGACTTAATGATGCTTGTATCTACCTCCATTTCAACTGTGACACGATGGGGGTTCTTCATGATGTAGTTTTCTATCAACGGTGAGAAAATAGCTTTGGAACCTTCTTTAGCTATACGTGCTTTCAATGTCTGCAACGGTTTCTCATATTTTAAAGGCTCAAATGGATCCATGTCATAAATCCATTTACCCTGCAAATAACAAACAGCTAAGACTAAGTAAGCAACTAGATATGCATAACCAATGACAAAATAAAAAGATCAGATTGATCGCATACCATGGAGCGAAGCATCAGGGATAGGCCCCGAGGGAATGACCCGGTGTTATTTTCCCTTAGTGAGAACTCAATGGTATTCATAGATGCCTCCACAGCTTCAGGGGCAAATCCTTCCTCGGCTAAGTTTTTAAGCGTATTCATTATCAATTCTTCAACCTTACCAATATCACTTTTCGACACACCTTTTAGTCCAATGCTGAACTGTGGCTGGAGGAGTTCATCTTCCATTCCACCACCAACTATGGCATCTCCTAAGCCACTTTCTAACAAAATTCTTCTTAGAGGTGAAGCAGGTGTTCCCAACAAAAGATGATCCAAAAAGCCAAGGGCAAGTTCAGTTTCTAGGTCTAAGGGTTCATCGGATAACAACCAATTAACACAAACCATGTGCTTCTTTTGCAAATCACCGCCTTCAGCGGCAGGATATTTCTCAACAATCCTAGCAGGTTCTTTGAATAGCTTTTGTGGTTCGACCTTTGATTCCTCACGAGCAGGACTCGCATCAAACTGGTCCAGATATGCTGCATTGAATAAAATTTAAAATTCAAAGGAGAACAAATGTAGTTTATTCAAAACTCAATATCAAAGTGCACAAAACTATCACTAGCACCTTGTGATTAACTTTCTTCAATGCTACAGACAAAATCTAAACCATGTTCTTAATGAACTAACATTTTATTGATTACATAAGCTGTGGTTTTGAATATATGGCGAAAAAAAAGAGAGATTACCATGTAAGATAGAATTGCAAAACTATGCAAACAAAATTCATAAAGAAACAAATAGAGAAATCCAGGGTCTCAAAAGGTTCATTTCTAATCCACACTCTAGTAGTAAGAATTTTTCTGTCACGGTTAGTAGGGTTCTAGACCTCTTTTATTTTCAGTTTATATCAATAAAAATCACATCTTTCTTCCCCAACCCCTCTTTCCAACCCTAAAAATCCCATCTTTCGACTAGAAATCTCACCTTTTCACCAAAAACCCTAATGTCTTCCATCAAAACCCTAGTAGATCCTATCAATTTGGTATCAGAGCTCTACGATCCATGGAGGCTTGCGTGGAACGACATGAAGTATGGACGAAACGGATGGAGGAAAAGTATGTCACCAAAATCCATGTTGAAGCAGATGAAGGAGGGGGTTGAGGAGAGGATTCGCATTCTATAGGAGGCTACCAAGTCAGATCTGAAGAAAGGTGAAGTTAGTGGCGCGAATCCAGGCACTGATTAGAGATAATATTGCATTTTTTGCCCCTCATTAAATAGCATTTTGCGTATATATCATGTTCATTCGGTCTCGAATATATGTATTTTTGCAATATCATTTAATTTTAGAGCTTATCACCCAATTATGTGCAAAATACCATTTTGTATGGCCTAATTTTGATCTTCTCTTATTTTTCAGGTGCTCCTGCGATTTTTCTAGATATTGGCTATTTTCCAGATTTTTCTGAGCTTGTGGTGATTTTTTACAATTTTTGCAGGCTAAAACAGCATTTTTCAAAAAAAGGAAAAAGAAAAGAGTCGCACGTGTGACATACGCTCGCTCCAGCATGTGCGCCGCATGCGCTGACTTGACAAAGAGAGGCTGGTTCGAGTTCGGGTGCATCGGCTGAAATCCGACCTGTTATAGGTTTTAATGGTTTTGGGAGCGATTTTTATGGGCTAACGGGTCCAAACCCACACAGAACTGACCCAAAACAGGTTTTGTGGGTTTTTAGGGTTTCTAGCCCCTAAAATCTCCTGAAATCTATCTTCCTTCCCCCTATTTTCTGGGGGTTTTAGAGGCCATTTGAGGGGCAAATTGCTTGGAGGAGCACATTGGAGGAGGAAAGTTCATATTTTTGAGAGATATTGGGTGATATCTATCATTTCCCTTTTGTATTTAAATATTATTGGTTTGTTTTGTGATTTGGATATCATTTTCAATGAAAGTTCTCTTTTCTCAATATCATCAGATAATATTGTTATGTATGGATTGTTATTAAGCTTGGATGTGTTAATCATAAATTTGGATTGTCTCTTCGCATGAGTTAATGTTTATGTGCTTGGATTTATGTTTCTACATGAACCTCTCTCTTGTATGGCTCCAAAAGAGCATGTTTGAGGGATTAATGGCCCCAAAAGGGTTTATCCATCATTAACAATCAAACCTAGAGTTTGAGCACTAACCTAGTTATCTCTTGTATGTCTTGCTACACTTACTGACTAGGCATTTCTTGCATTGATTTCTCCATTGGCACTCTCACGTAAGGCTCCAAATGGGTACACTTGCGAGATTGGGAATCCCGAGAGGGTTTAGCCACTTTTATCCCTTGAAAGTGATGATTAGATAGACCACCTTAGAGCAATCTTGAGCTAATCCCCCAAAATGGTATCATCCGATTGTGTAGACCCAAAAGGCCCACAATTAAGTTATCGTTGGGACATTCGAGCAATGTTTGATATCATCTGAAACCGCAATCCATGCACTCTTCCTCGCATTTGCCTATCCAATTCTCCAACCATAGTTGTCATAGATTAGGTCGATCGTTTCACCCATCTTTCCACCATTTTCCCTTTAGAGAAGTGGTTGTAATTTTGTCATCACCTTTCTCGAGTCAATTGAATCTTGTGATATCTCAATTGACTTGTCCCCATGTTTGACCATGAGCTCGTCAAGACTTTATTACTTAACGACCTCATATACTTAGGAGTAGAGCGCAATCATTTGAGCAAGTCAAATTTTTGGCGTCGTTGCCAGGGACAACGGTTTTTACATGTCGCATTTTTGATTGATTTTAGACAGTTTGGTATGATACTTCCATCTCTTTACTGTTGAGTCTTTTTATAGTTTATTTTTCACTTTTGAGTCATTTTTTTATTTTTCTTTAAAAACTTGAAAAAATGGAATCATTTTCATACTTTTCCGGCGTTGACATGGAGGATATCATACTCCAACCATTCTTTCATGGTTCAGAGTGGGAGAATCATTATTTGCATCTGAAAGAGTTTGAAAGTGGTTGTTATCTTGCTTTGGTGTGAACACGTGTGCTGATAGGATATATATCGAATATTTTCCCTACTTTTTTAAAGAAGATGCTAGATAGTGGTTTAATACCTTACCTCGTGACTCATTTACTAATTGGTTATCTTTTAATGCTGAGTTTCTAAAAATATTCCTTACTTTTTTATTAATGCATGTAGAGAGACGGCAAGCATTTGAGCAACATATAGTGAACTTTGCCCAGTTTGACGGGGATGCCTACTGTCAGACTTGGGAGAGCTTCTACGACTTAGTGCTTGGATGCACACACTATGCCTTCCACGAAAACCATGTGCTTCAGATCTTCTACACATAATTACAGCCGCCTACACGGGACTTTATGTAGAGGATGAGCAATGGAGAATTTTTGCATATACGATCAAGAATGCATGATGATACTTGCATAACCTTGCAGAGTATGAGCGGACTACGCCATCCGGAGATCATTCACTTAGTTATGACGACGATGGACATGATTCATTTTCACTTGAGAATGCAGTCCAGTAGGTTCAAAGCCAGCCTGAGGAACCATCTATGGGCTATTTTCAATGCGACCCCGTGGAACACCAAGAAGATCAAGGTGATTGGGTGCATTGGAACCAAGTAGAGGGAGCAGAACGTCCATATCTGGGTGAGTATGAGATGGATGATGGGGTGTGTGTTAGCCGTGTGGAAGAAACGATACATTTTCATTTTGATGATGATAATAAGGTAGAGATGAGTGAAGGTCGAGAGTAAAATTAATGACATTGAGGAGCCTGAGCCATGTTTTCCTTCTGATTCATCTCCCCAGCTTGAGGTGCATGAGCGCATTGAGAGGATTGTTAAGAGTTTTTACTTTGATAACGATGAGGATGTGTGCGAGAGAGAGCATACAGACCATGATGGAGCCCAAGCCATGCCTTCCTACTAATTCAGCTTAGCAGCTATCATTTTCTTCACCTCGGGATGTGCACCAGGCCATCGTTTATGAACATTGTCAAGAAAGACTAAAAATTCTAGGGAGGACTGCATTGCCTGTATACTTTGATGGTGAGGAAAGGCGCGTGAAGGCGATTGCAAGATGTTCTACAATGAGCCTGAGATGTTTTCTCCTCCAGATTTCTCTACAGCCACTCCTCCCCCTAAGGCCTTGCACCAACCAGAGCCTAGCAACACTTTTCAGGAAAGTTCTTATCAAAACACTCCATCTATTTCTGAAACTCAGTTTTTAGTTACATATCATTTAGATTCAGATAGTCGTCAAGTAGATTTAAATGCATTTATAATTTACGACAACCCATTTTGGCAAGCCTTCACTGATGGGCAAGTGCGTCCATATCATTTTGACACAACATATCTCCTGTAGGAACATGTATAAAGCTTAAGGAGACGCTTGGGTTGGTGCCGCTTGCCAATGCTCTTAGTAAGGTGGAGCATTGGTTGAGAAGATGCTCGCTGAGGAGTGCAAAGAGTTATTTGAGTAGCTTCGTCCACCATTAGACATATGTGATTCGTCCTTTACCAGGTGTGTTCTTTCCTTATCGTAGTGTAAATAACTTGAATAAAAGTTGGTTTAAATTTTGCTTTCATATGTTTTCCCTTTCTTATGTTTCTTTTATAGCATCTTTGAATAAATCTAATATTCTTTCAATATTAAGGATAATGTTCGTCTTTAAGTTAGTGAAAGAGTGTTAGAATCTTTAGAACTTTTGGGATTTTGCTTAGAATTTTATTTTTTTTAGAAAGGGGACATACATTTTGCATCGTCCAATCACTTTACAAGCATAATGTGTCATCCTCCATATCCCTATGCCATTATGTATGTGTTTTTCGGATATTCAAACTCTTGAAGTTGGGATTGGCGTGTTCTTATTATTTTTATTCGGGAAATCATTTTTAATATGCCATTTGTGAAAATAGTGCACAATGCCATGAGTTTGTCTTCAAAATGGTTTAGATTAGTCTTGTGCCAACCATTGTGATGCATGAGTCATGGTTAAACCAATTGAGTAGAATATGTTTCAATTTGATAAGATTTGGCCATAGACATGTGCTTGGTTTTTGCCTAAGGTGTGTTTGGTTGATGTGTTGAATCATAGAAAGAACACAAGAAATGGAATGAAAAAAAGAAAAGAATGAATAAGCGGACCAGCGTTCTAGTCTTGTTAAGTAGCCGGGTCCTCGTGCCTCAAGAAGCATTGGTGGATTCATGTCGAAAGATAAGATTTAGAAGAGTATACGAGAAAGGAATAAATGAATATTAGGTGATTCGAGTTAGTGGGTCCGAGGAATTCTTATTGGCCTAATACCCTAAAATCGTCCGATTTAGAAGTCATTGACCAAAAACTCGCTATATGAATCAGTCTAAGTTTCATAAATAACGAAAAAAAGAAAGAAAGAAAAAATAAGCATGTGTAATGCTTATCTAACCTCCACAAGTTAGGAAAAACTTAGCATTATTGTGGCCAAGTCTTTGAGAATTGAGACACTAGGATAAGACATTGTGTTTTAATCTTTGAGAGTTTGTTATCTTATTAATTTGAGCCAAATTGAAGCATTGTTCATGGATTTGTTCTCTTACATGAGTTTTATATTGAATTTGAGATCAAAATGAATAATTTCTTTATGTCATGAACAGTGAATGGAGTTTGATGTGTGCTTTGTATGGAAATCCGAACTTATCGCTTATTTTGCTAGGGATTAGCAAAAATCTAGTTGAGGGTGTAATTCGAGAATAATATTGTATGTTTTGTCCCTCATTAGATGGCATTTTGTGCATATATCATATTCATTGTTTCTCTAATATATGTATTTTTGCAATATCATTCAATTTTAGAGCATATCACTCAATTACGTGCAAAATACCCTTTTTATGGCCTAAGTTTGGTCTTCTCTTATTTTTCAAGTGCTCTTGGTATTTTTCTTGATTTATTTTCCAGATTTTTCTGAGCTTGGGATGATTTTCTACAATTTTTGAAAGGCCAAAACAACATTTTTCAAAATAAAAGGAAGAAAAGAAAAGAGTCGCACGTGAGACGCACACGTACTCCAACATGTACGTCGCATGCATGCTCCAGCACTTGCACCGCATGAACTGGCTCGACAGAGAGAGAGAGAGAGAGAGAGAGAGAGAGAGAGAGAGAGAGAGGAGGCCGGCGCGGGTTTGGGCGCATCGGCTGAAATCCGACCTGTTAAGGGGTTTTAAGGGTTTTGGGTGCAATTTTTGCAGGCTAACGGGTCCAAACCGACGCAGAACTGACCCAAAACGGGTTTTTGTGTGTTTTTAAGGTTTCTAGCCCCAAAATCTCCCGAATTCTATCTTCATTCTCCTATTTTCTGTGGGGTTTGGAGGCTATCGGAGAGACAAAATGCTTGTAGAAGCACATTAGACGAGGAAAGCTCATATTTTGAGAGATATTGGGTGATATCTATCCT
Source organism: Scilla litardierei (assembly GCA_030789695.1). NCBI lineage: Eukaryota > Viridiplantae > Streptophyta > Magnoliopsida > Asparagales > Asparagaceae > Scilla > Scilla litardierei. The sequence continues at coordinate 14,442 of JAULAV010007672.1, read as the reverse complement.
TTCTCTTTGTATTTCAATATTATTGGTTTGTATTGTGATTTGGATATCATTTTCAAGGAAAATTGTCTCTTTTCTCAATATGATCAGATAATATTGTTATGTATGGAATGTTATTAAGATTGGATGCGTTAATCATATATTTGGATTATCGCTTTGCATAAGTTAGTGTTATGTGCTTGGATCTATGTTTCTACATGAACATCTCTCTCGTATGGTTCCAAAAGAAAATGTTTGAGGGATTGATGGCCCCCAAAAGGGTTTATCCATCATTAACCATCAAACCTAGAGTTTGAGCCATTAACCTATTTATCTCGTGCATGTCTTGCTACACTTAGTGACTAGGCCTCTCTTGTCATTGATTTCTCTATTAACACTCTCACGTAAGGCCCCAAAAGGATATACTTGCGAGATTGGGAATCTGATAGGGTTTACCTACTTCTATCCCATGAAAGTGATAACTAAGGGAACCACACTAGAGCAATCTTTAGCTAAAGCACAAAAAGGGCATAATCCGATTGTGTAGACCTAATAGGCCCTCAATTAAATTATCATTGAGACATTCGAACCATGCTTGACATCATCCTTAGTGAAACCACAATTCATGCACTCTTTCTCACTATTTGCCCATCCGATTCATTAACCCTAGTTATCGTAGATTAGGTTGATCGTTTCACCATCTTTCCACCATTATCCCGTAAGTGAGGTGTTGTACTCTTGCCATTACCTTTTCCTAGTCAATTGAATCTTGTGATATCTCAATCGACTTGTCCATAAGTTCGACCCTAGGCTTACCAGGACTATATTAATTGACGATCTCCTATATTTGGGAGTAGAGCGCAACCTTTTGAGCGAGTCAGGCACCAACGACGACTCAGCAGATATAAAGCAAAAAAGTGACATCTTTGAACCGGAAAGGCGAAAAATTCGACAACTTAAACAATGGTCAGCCCTCGAAGGGCGAGGAGTGGCGCAAGGAGGAAGACGATGGGCCTGTTTACTAGCCCCAGGGGCTCGCCGGCCCCCGAGAGGCCAGCCCAGCCTGCCCACGACCTACAGTGCTAGCTGATCAGGGTAGCCCATGCAGCCATCTTGCAGGCCCGGTTAGGCCATGTAGCCTGCTTACAAGGCCTTCCGCTACAGGCCCGGCTGGGCCCTGCCACCACCATGCAGAGTCGGTTGGGCCCTGCCCTTGCCCTATAGGCCCATTTGGGCCTGCTTGTAGTCCAACGATGGCCCACATGGCCTGTGCACAGTCTTGTTGGACCCGACATGGCCCACCAACCCTTTTCAAGTCACGTCCTAACCCGACGACGGTTTTCAAGACCCGTCATGGCCCGACGGCAACTTTCAAAGCCTGTCATGGCTCGTCATCACTTTTATGGGGCCACATGGCCAATGGTTCTTGAGCACGAAAGTTTCTGTTTTGGGCGTGGAGGACCTTCAACCAGACTGTGTGATAATCGTGACATCTATCTAGGCATCGTTGATGGCAATGGATACCAATCATATCCTTCTGACCCAAGAGAATACATGCAACCTAACTTGAAACAGCGTGGCCCATGGACTGCATGCACCACCTCGAGGACAAGGTGATTTTTCGGGAGGGCGGTGTAATGATAGGTTTGGAATTTTGACACAGGAGCGTTTCCAAAATTTTCAATTTTCTAGGATTTTTTTTGTAATTTTCAGTTTTAGGATTATTTTTGTCATTTGGTTATTTTTAGTCTATTATTTATATGGGGCTAGGTGGATTATAGGTGTATCGAATGTGCGTTGAATACTGAGAGAAGAAACTCTTTGTTGGGAGATTGTGGCTTCGTCTCGAATAGAAGTTTGGAAGAGCGATTCACCTCTCAAACGTGGCCAAGGACGAGCGAATTCTTCTCGAAAGAACTCAAATCTGTTTTGTATCTCTTTTATTTTCAGTTTATAACAATAAAAATCAGATCTTGCTTCCCCAGCCCCTCTTTCCAACCCTAAAAATCCTATCTTTTCATTAAAAATCTCACCTTTCCATCAAAAACCTTAATTTCTTCCATCAAAACCCGAGCAGATCCTATCATAATTATTTCTTAAATGCCTGACATTTTGACCCATAAAGCAAGGATGGTCTTAAAGCCGCCTTGAAAATTTTAGCCTTCAGCTTCAAGGGTCACATAATACTCCACAAGAAGTTATCCACATAAACCATCTAAGTTCAACCCTTGAAACTACATCCTCCTCAATCTCACAACCATGGTGAATGAATTACCCTAACTATCAAAAAATTGGTCACTTCCCAACAACTTACAATGTCAACCCTTAAAAAGAAAAATTCAACCAGAACCAAAATTTAACATTGAAAAGTGGTTCTGCAGCAGCTCATGTTGACATTTTCTATAAATTAAAAAAATCCACATTTTCAGTTAGGCAATAATTGCATTTTCCGTATTCCTAGTCTCAAAAGAAAGTTGTTTGAGGATTCCATAGAGAGTGGTTATCTATTTATCTCGTGATTGCTTCAATCAAATAAGGGAAACCAATGACATGGAAGGTGACAAACATGTTCACAATAACAACAATGATGATGATAAAACAAGTATATAATGAGGGCAAAATACAACTCTTTGAAAGACATAATGTTGATAGACTAATGATCGGTAACATTTAGATTTAAGAATGTTACACAGAATAAAAAAATTTAAAAACATGTAAATGATAAAATTTCCCACAAAAAGTTATTTGATGTTTATTCAAGGAATGCATGACAAATCAGAAGTAACCAAAACATTGACATTTATGGAAAACTGAAAATGTAAAATTATTGGAAGGAGCAGAACATAAGGATACTCATGCAAAGAATAAGGCCCGAAAATTTATTCAATGTCAAGCACAACAATTCAAATAAGTTGGCCCCAGATGAAACATTTAAAATAATTGCATTAAGTAATTATATTCTGAGTCCAATAGACACAGACAACACCAGTTTCGGTACTCTCACCCTCGTCATGATTAATCCACTTGGAAATCTTTCAAGCCCTTCACAATCCCAATGATATCCTTATATATATGATGGTTTACATCGACAAACACCAGCTGGGTGATTTAGGTCTCTCAATTTTCTCTAAATGTACATTTTCCCCTGCTTCTGGCTTAATACTTTTGTTAAAACCAATATTCTCCAAATTATTCTAGACATTTGCCAGACTAGAAAATTCAATCTGCAAATTTCCAGATCAATTTTAGTGATTTTAGCCATGGTTATCAGATCAGTAGTAATGAATAGAGTTCACATGCATCTTCCATGATTGACTTAAATTTCTAGGTTTCACTAAATTAATATTGAATAAGACATATTCTGTTATGCATGAGAGAGAGTAGCATACCACTTATGATTCGCAGACGCTCAACTGGATTATCATCTCCATAGAACCATATCCTTGCATTGCTAGGGTGGTAATATTTACGGTGAAATTCCTGCCAGTAATGCATCAATGTGTAATAAATCAGAATATTTGCATAACTCTTGCAGAGATACAAAGTTTATACAATTGCATACATGCTAGAAATAATTTAAGATGATATACCTCACGAATAATGTCATCTAGGATATATAAAAAATGAGACACTAGTTTTAGGTAGATATGTCAGACAACAATACAAGCTTGAAATATTGCCTGCAATTGACTATAAACTGGCCTTAAGCTCATCATCGGATTACAGAAAAGGTCAATTGTAGCCACCCAAAAAAAAACAAAAACAAAAAACCAATAAAACCTCTTGTTCCTACACAGTACCACTCAGACGTTTAAGATCAACAGCTAATCTCCCTAGAAGCTGACTTTGTGAAAAAAAATTAAAAAGGTGGGATCACATGATATTCATGCAGGAATCCCCCCCCCCCCCCCCCCCCACAAAAAAAACCCCCCCCCCCCCTCTAAAAACAAAGAAATAGAAAAAGAAAAAAGAGTAAAAACGATCATATACAAGCTTTAGGTAGATACGGCAGACAACAATACAAGCTTGAAATCTTGCCTGCAATTGCCAGTAAACTGGCCTTAAGCTCATCCTCGGATTACAGAAAAGGTCAATTGTAGCCACACAAAAAACAAAAAAAACAAAAACAAAACCAATAAAGCCTATTGTTCCTACACATTACCACTCAGACGTTTAAGATCAACAGCTAATCTCCTTAGAAGCTGACATTGTGAAAAAAAGAGTGTGACCACATTACATTCATGCAGGAACACACCCCCCCCCCCCCCCCCCCCCAAAAAAAAAAAAAAAAAAAAAAAACAAAACAAAAAAAAACAAAAAAAAACATAAACACCAAAACACCAAAACAAAAACAAAATACACACATTTTAAAAAAATGTGGAATCACATGATAATATCATGCAGGACACCCCCCCCCCCCCCCCCCCCCCCCCCCCCCCCCCCCCGCGGGCGGCGCCAAAACAAAGAAATAGAAATAGAAAAAAGAGTAATAAACGCTCCTATTTCTGTTAATTACCTTTGATTCGACTAATTATGTTTTTCAAACAATTTTTGTTCCTGATTAGCTAATAAAATTAAAATTCCCAAATAAAATCCAAATAAACACGGTGACAAAAGGTGAATATGGGTGTGATTATGGTAGCGGACGAGGTGATTATGGTGGTGGTAATGAAAAAAGAAGAGCGGTGGTTATGGTCATGAATATTATAGTTAGGAAGAGGTGGAAAGGTGGAGGTGGAAGAGGTTGGGTTGGAGCTTCAGTTCAGGACATGGGTTACTTTAGATTAAGTTGACAATGGGGACAGAAAAAAATCAGAGAAGCTGGAAGTTGTGAAGCCCTGAAACTACGGCTGGAGCTGGAATTTTAAATTCAAATGGTAATTAATGAGGGAGAGGGAGAAGGAAGAGGAAGAATAGAAATAATTGGGGGTTTAAAGTATACATGGAGGGTCAAGTGACCATTACGTGACCTCCCCTTGGAGCATGTTTGGCTGCATGTAAGAGCTAAAAAACGTCCTATCTGAAAACAGTCCAATGGGACAATGAGACAAGGTTGTATGGTTGTTTTCCACCACCTGGAAAACTTTTTCATGCTATATTGGGTGGGACTATTGAGAACATGGGAGTTAAGTAAATATGAAAAAACTAGTTTCTTTGGCTCTGGTGTTTTCCTGAGTCTCAATAGAGTAAAACTTTGGAAGAGCAGTGTAACTAAACATTAACTATACTCATCTTTATATGGAAATTTTCCTCCAACTTTGTTTTTTTCCTAAAGTTTGCCCACTTTTACATGCAACCAAACATACCAAACCAAAGAAATTTTCTGCGTTTGACTATATATGGTACTGCAAACCATACATATGTAAGCAAAGACAAAATAATAAATCATAATACAGATTAACAAAGAGTGAAATGAGGTGAATAGAACGAAATAAGTAAATTGGAATGAACACAGCATCAGCGTGAAAAATATCGAATGTGTCAATGTCCAACCCCAATGAATCATGAAGGAATAAAATCATATGCTCCCCCATTCAAATTATTCAAATCTTTACCTCACATCTATCTTCACGAAAACCAATGTTGTAAAAAGCGATATTCAAGCCTTATCCAAAATGAAAACAAGAAAGTCTCTAAATGATACCTAAGCGATAAACAAATCTGGGTACCCCCACTATAACTACTACACTTTGAGTGCCTAAACTATATAAAGGCCCACTACACTCGGCCATTTAATATAATATGTAAGGCTATCTTAAGCCGGCCAAGAGGAAGCTAAGCTACATTATAGAATTAGCTAGCCCTAAAAAACTCTCGAATTTTCTCTCACTCCCTCCATTGATCCTTGTCCCCTATTCTCAGACCCTCTTTTAGAACAATCTGAAGACAGCTTACACCCACCAATTAGACCAACTATCTTTGGATGCGATTTCATATATTCAAGCAAGTATTTATTTTAAAATTTTCGATTAGCTTAATTTCCCACCTTATTTTTATTTTCTTCTTGTTGATAATCTCTTTACTTTTCTTCTTCCCTGCTATATGTTGCTACCGACACTGCTTCTCCCAAGTGTTGTCATTGCTACTCCCATTAAACTCATTAATCCAACAAATCATGAAGTTGACTTCATGGGCGAACTTAAGCTTTTGTAATTATAAATCAACCAATAATAAAATACACTATTTACATATAAATTACTCATTACTATTGCACCATCTATTGTATATGCAATTTGTCAAAATATAATCAAAAATTCCACTAAGGCAAAGTGTTGCTAATTAACCGAGTTTTAAATAATTTCACTTTTTTATAAATTTTTTAAAACAATAGATCCAAGACTGACTCTATTGCCAATGTAAGTAGTACTGAAACTACAAGCTTTTGGCCAATATCAATACTGATATATAGATTTTAAACATGGAGTACAAAGCTTTTTTCCCTCCATGTTTCTTTCTTATCCCTTAGATGATCCAAGAGAAGGGAACAATAATATTCTACCAGTTGCACACAAATTAGATATGAAAGGGACAACAATCTGGGTCAGGAACACAGTACTATATTGTATCAGAATGAGCATGTCTTTAAAGCAGATCAAGAAGATCCTCTTCATGTCAAGTTTGTACTGCTACTTGCTGCTAAATTCACTTCACAACTTGATACAATCATGGTGCACTGCTATTGCATGTCAATGGAAATGTCTTTAACAAAACTTATGCTATTGATTTTGTGATTCCTTCAGTATCATTGGCTACATGACATTATGTCATGCTTTCTTTTGCTACCCTTTGTTCTGCTATTCCTCATTCTGGTGCATTTCAAATCTCAAAATTCGAATTCCCAGAGCAAATGGGAGTTGGTGTACCACTAGCATTCCACAGAATCTACTTCAGTTAGTTCACAAATTTAATTTAGATTACTTTCCTTAGCTCTTATTTTTTTTGTCTTTATACAAGGAAAGGTCAGTCAAAGTTGCATTAGTCCATTATCTTTTGAGAGTTGTCAAGTAACAAAGATTGGTGGGATCTAGTTGTGTTGATAAATAAAATTCTGAGTTCATCTACTTAATCGAGTGAGCTTCATCCTTCTGAATGTGCTTTGGTTCCTTTTTTTCTTCCTGATCTATAATTTTCCTCCCCTCTTCAAATCCCTTCCCTCTTGCTACAAATGGTTCATATCAAGACTTAAAGTCTTTGAGCAAGCTCCAGTACCTTGAGGAATGAGATCAATTTAGGTTTGGGGGGAGCATGTCAAAATTACTGAAACATCCATCACCAAAACATTGGAAACAACCAAATGTTGGAAATAACTCCCACTGGTACTAATTTAACATGACAAGCCAAATTTCAAAATATAACATCTGTTTCAGAACCCATCTTCTGTACAACATTGCTTACTTGCAGGAACGTATTAATTATCTATTATCTGGAAAAAATGTTCAACTTTAAAAAGAACATTAATCCTCGTATACAAGAAACACACCATGAACAGAAAAACAGAACATATCAAGCTTACCAAACTAATATGGGTATGACCAACAGATCAAGTTTTCAGATTAATAATAAGCACATGAATTCGAAAATACAAAATAATCTAACTAATCAGTGATATGTGTACAGTGTGTAACACACTAGATCAAACTTTTGTACAGATTTCTCGGAACATGGGTCCCCTAGTGGAGGATACGTTCTTGTTTAGGTTCATGGATTTTGACAAATTAGTATCGGAAAGACATTCATACTGAGGCATGGAAGACAAGGAAACCAGTAAGATCTGAAGCATGCATATAAGAAGTTTCTCATTAAGATATTTGCATGATAACCTAAACAATAACTGTTTTGCAAGAAACTTGGTTAGTACTGGTCGTGGATTAACAGGGAATTTAACATCACAATTTTGAAAGTATTTTGATTAATTCTAGCTGATACTAGCCATGGATTTAAAACAAAAATCTTATTTAAGTCAACTTAAAAGCCGTAGCCATTGGGCTTAGAAAAGTTACCATAATCATGCGGCACTAAATATGTTTGGAGCAAGAAAAATCAATTAGTTCAACACATGAACTAGACAATTTGGATGATGTTCGAACCTTGAATTCTTCAAATGTAAGTTTCGGAATATCTTTTGGATCCCCGCCACTATCAACACCATATGTGTTCTCTGGAAAAAGGGCCTACAAAGTATTAACATACAGAAGTGAGAAATATGAATTTTCATTAAATCCATTAGATACTCCTAGTGAAACACAGTATTCTTTTTGCCAATATTTGATATCAGTATCAGGACAAAATCATGCATGCTACAGGCAAATAAGACAATGCTAATTTTCCAGTGTTTCATAAGAAATAATTAAATTAAAGGTCATGGAGCTGATTAAACTATTTTTAAAAAAAATAGAGCTCATAGTATACACGATCATAAATGAATGGACAAAAGAGCTCATAGTATACACGATCACAAATGAATGGACAAAAGACCTCATAGTATACACGATCACAAATGAATGGACAGATGTCATCCCATCCCAGAAAAAGTAACTTCGTAGCATCATAAAACTTTCTAATGTAATGGATTGGAAGCTCAAAAGTAAATTTATTATGCTAAATTTATCGGTTATGGTACCAGAGAAATATGTGTGTTAGCTGCCCAAGGAAGAATTCCATCCTCTGCTCGGTCAAAAAAGTCCACCCTCCATAATTTTTTGAATGCCGTTAATTTTAATCTTCATATTCTACAACACACTAAAGATCCCGTGAACCTAAATCGTTTAAACTGTTGATTTTGCCATTGTAAATTTAACAATTTTGCGATAATAGAACTTTTTGCACATGCAAAACACTTTAGATTAACTGGAATCTTTGGCATATTGTGTTTCTAAATATGAAGATCTAAATGAATGGTACCGATCATTTAAGAAATCATGGAATGGACTGTTTAACAATGGTATATGAGGGAATTCCTCCTTAGATAGCTAACACCCATATTTCTCATGGTAGCCGTATTACTCTATCTGCCATTTCATATTATAAAATAATATTTGTCACATTTCATCCTTGGTAGGATTTTAGGAGAACATGCCCTTTTCTTTTAGCATTACAAAGATGATCGCACTCTTGTGGTCACTAGTAAGAACTTGCTAAGGTTTAGATTCAATAGAATAGTCTCAGAATTTGTAACTAAAATATAGAATCATTTCAAAACATCTAGAAAAGCATATGAAGAATAGTTAAGGCACCTCATTATGTGGATCTTTTGTTTAAATTTTTGCAAGCATTATGTGGAAGTTGCTGCAAAATTTTCACTGAAATAACACGGCCTAGACCTATAACAAGAGAATTAAGGTCATGCCTAGGAATGTTTTTTCAGATAAAATACGATACTGATGTTGCCGGTATCTCCCAACCACCAATAGAGGCTTCTTATGGCCCACAGTTACCCGAACTGCCTATTATGCCAGCCCAGCGCCTCTTAGTGCCCGAGGTGGGGAAAACTAAGCTAAGGCTGATTCGGAATCGCACTCACTTCGAATAAGTTAAACAGTTAATTCAGTCATTTTAGTGACAGAAAAAAGTTCATAGTGAGAGAGAAACGACATTGTTTTATTTGATCCTTGTCATATAGATTACAATCTGTTGCATAAGGAATAGTGACCCAGAGGTTAGTAATGATGCTAGAGAAAGAAATTCAATGTTGCAAATTTAGGCAATGATAATTGCGCCCTTCTTACACTGCAACTTCTAATAGATCGATCTTCTATTCTGGAAGTGCTACAGGTTGCTTGTATCAAGTGGTTAGTTGACAAAATACTTCTGATTTGCTTTAGTTGCCCTTTCGTTAATACAAAGTCGAGAATAAGGATAGGCATAGAAGATTCTTGCATAGCTGCATGATTGATTCTATGGTTATGAGACACAATGATCGTTCTGAAAGGACAAGTGCATTATGTTTAACTTATTCCAATCAGGCTTGAATAAGAACCTACTTCTACATTATGGGATATGGTTTGAAGTTTGAACCTAACCCGATTCCCCTCTCTAACTGCTCCTTGCAGAGGTAGGGGGAAGTAAGCAGCAACATCTGGGCAACATAGCATGGAGCGACATGCCCCTAAAAGCATATAGCATCAGCAGTGTATGCTGACACATCTTCTCTGAGAACGGATAAGATTAATTTCTGTTTTCTTTAAATAACACTGCCAAATAGACCCCTCCTGGACAAGCTAGGCACGTGCACAGATTGCCGTTTAAAACACCGTTACTATCCAACTTAAGCTTCCTCTTTAAATAAAAATGACAAACATTATAATATATTCCCAGGAGGTTGGCATTCATGGCTTATACTGATGTAAATCATTGCTTACATCTATGTAGAAGACAACTATAACAGATTGAAACCACTTTTACCCATTCCCAATCATAGCACAAGATACAATAATTTGAATAAGCATGCAGAACGAAGGATGTAAGCTAAGACTAGAAATATTAATGTTGTGGTACACTTGGAAGTATTAGCCAGGTCATTTGAATACATCTACATATATTATATAATTTCATGCCTACATAAATAGAAGTAGACATACATTTGGTACAGGCTTGACCCGCCAACCCAACCCGACTCAAACCGGATTCCTCCCTCTTATAAATAAATAAATACATGTATGTGTGTGTATAAGAATAATGAGTATCATTTAACATATAAGGCTAAGCCTCATATACGCCTGTAAAACTTCACCCTCCACGATTTTTTTAGGATCGGGCCCATTTATTTTGATCTACATATTCTAAAACACGAAAACACCAAAAATCGGGTGAACCCGATGGGTTTTACCCGTTCATCCACCCATCACAAATTTATCGATTTTGCATGAATAAAACTTTTGCGACGGATGAATGAACGGGTAAAACCCTTTGGGTTCACTCGATATTCGGTATTTTAGGGTTTTAGAATATGAACATAAAAATGAACGGTTCCAATCATCTGAAAAAATAATGAAGGGTTTAGTTTACCTCATATGTCATATGATATCTATTATTCTATATATATAACCATATATCCAAAAGCTCGCATGCCTCGTTGGTAAGTGAATATGTTAAAATCCAGGCGGCTCATGTTCAAATCCTACTGGGATGTTTGTGGTTATTTTTTTCCAATTATTAATCAATATATAAATTAATTTCAGTTTTATCATTTCACTGTATATGTGTATATAATACATATTCTCAGTATCACTTAATAGCTCACCTAGCAAGTGTTTGTATACAAATGAGAGGTTGTGGATTCGAAACTTGCTGACTCATATTAATTTTTTCCTCCTCTTTTCTATCCAAACCTGACCCGTCAAACAAACCAGGCAGGGTATGGGTGACCCGATTTATATCTGGATCATGTACGATATCCGAACCTTGACCCGAATTCAATCCGGTTTATGTTCGGGTTTACCCTTATCCGAGTAGGGTCAAACCCGACCCGACCCATTTGCCACCCTTACAGCACACAAGTGCACAATTGCAGACATACAAATTACATTCATATATGCATATATGTATATAGACGTAGATATTATGTGCACAAGCACGCACGTATGGGTGGGGAAGGGGCCTGGGATGGGGGATGGGATGTGTGTGGATGCATGAAAGTGTGTAAAGTCTCAGTCTGATACTATTTACCAAAAAAGAAGAAACTAATTTAGTTTTTAAAAATGACAAAATTGCAATTAAAATAAATTGAAGTCCAAACTCCAAAGTTTAGACTTTAGAGCCAAATACTCAATGACTTGAAACCCGAATAAGTCTAAAGCATAACTAATTAGTCATTAGAGTCATCTTTCGTTAGATTTTGGTTTGCTAGATAGAGTGCACCACAAAGTGGGCACATGATCAAATTGGCGCTCATATGGTACGTTAGGTTACGCTGATCAGAGCTGATTATTAACACTTTCTTGAACCAGAAACCATAATATGTGAGCATAAGAATCCAGGATCCCCACCCGATGAAAAGATAGGACATTATCAACATTTGACAAAAATGGCGACCTCTTTACAAATTTTGAAAACAATGTGTTAGCATGCTATCGATGTGGACTCTGAGATGTATCTTATCTTATAGAAATTGGCTTTATTTCTTCATACTGATACGTCAAAAATATTGACGAGCCAATACCTAACAGTTCTCTTTTCCTTTCTTTCTTTTTCCTATTTTCATGCATGTGTAGAGATGGAAGTGGGGTGGGGATGGAGGGTACCAATAACACCATTAAAACATTTCATACTTGAAAAAAAATGTTCATCATATTTAGAAATAGAGACCCCAATCATAGCAATCATAGAAAGTACCTCTACTACCGTTTGAGAATGAAAGAGGAATATCCTTTTATTTGTTTGTTGCATGTCATGTTATTCAGAGCACTGACTAAACTATCCCTTGTATGAACAATACAGCTGCAAATTTCTCTCATAAACCAAATAATTGCCCTTGATTTCTTCTTTCCATCTCAACCAGTTGGCTGGGTTTCAAATAATAAAGCTCCAATAGAAGAGAAAAAATGAGCAAGGACAACAACGGTAGTTATCCCTTATACTATCCAAAATCAAATAGAAATTGACATGATGCAAAAATTTCTACAACTCTCTTGTGTCTCCAGGACCCTAACAGTTAAATGCCAGTCTGGATGATATTTTTCATATATGAAAAGATCTTAGTATATATCTATATCTGAAAAGATCATTTCTTTTATATATACCTTAATTTCTTTCAATTTGAACGTTGGTTGAAAGTTTCGTTAAAATAAACCCCAAGGAAACTAAACCTTGTATATAGTTATTTCTATATCGATTATTCCGGCAACATAGATAGTATTATTTTGGTGCCCTTTCTAAGTAAATTTGGTAATGTCCACATAATAAACCATCACATATACCATGTATTGGGCTATTGTTGTTTTTCATTCCACTGTTCTGTTAATTTCAGATTCTCAATTAATGCATTAAAATATCTAAGAGAATGTGATGTGGGACAGAAGTAAATATAGGATTTAGATCTAGATCTATCTATGGTTGTCGCAAATCAAGGAATTATGGATAAATTTAGGGATTTGAGAATAGAATTGGGGATTTGCTAGGAGAGATACAATTCGGGCATCACACCTAGGTGCCTCACGCACCCATCTTAACACCTCATAAGAAATGAAATTTCACAGGAAAACTAGGGTGCCTCACGAACCAATCTAGAATCTCTCGATACACAATTATTCTATTGTTTATTCTTTCATTCATTGATATGAAATTGCTCAAAACATCCATGTACCCCTACCAAACATATGGTTATGGGTTCCTCCCATACTCATACCATGCATGCATCTGTCCCAGTGTCTCTGCTTCCTAGATTTCATGCATAAACATGTTTATACATCCAGAAGTACAGACACATTTATATTTAAATCGTACATGCAATGGTTACAAGTTTACAACCTATGGCACAATTTCAATACTCTACAGAAGGAACATGCAATTATTACAACCCATAGAATAGCTTAATATTCTTGATTTTTTCAACGGTCATCATAGTTTAAAACACTTCTACAATATTTTCCACTAAGGTATAATATACAAATACAATTAAATGAATATTTCAAACAATACGAATGTGGTATGTGAAGAATGAAGTGAATTAATTGGGTAGGACATGTCTCCAATGTTTTCGCAAAGTGCTCTAAAATAGAAAATATAGTACATAATTAATACCACCTTTGAAACATGCTTGACCAGTATCTAATGAGTGTTCAAGAAGTGTAGTGTCTAGTACAGGCGATGGCATGTCCTACACTAGTACAGCTTGAAGAACATGTGCTACATAGGTTGAACAAGTGCTACAGAGGTTCCCTATTATTTTACATTCTCTATTATTTTGAGAAAATCATGGCAGATTGCTACTTGATTGCCTGAGCTAAAACACAGGTTTGGATGGACCCAATCTAAAAGATTGTAATCCTAGATCCCATTTTCACAATTAAATAGGTAATCCAAAGGATTGGCTTGTTTGGCTTGCATTTTTTGTCCAAAGAATCTTACGGATTATAATTTGGAAAGTAGTCCAATCCAATTTGAATTAAATAATCGACTAAAATTAATGATTAATGATGAAATTAATCTGACACCTAAATAAATTTTTTGAATTTTAAACCAAATGATTTCAACACCATAGGACATAGATTCAATAGATGATTGGATTCTCCAGGATATATCACAATTGATGTCCATCCTTACAATCCAAACAATACCAAAGCTGAAGATAAAAATGGTGTATTTCCATGTTTTCCAGGTTTTGCCACATGAATCTTTATTGCCCATAATTTTCAGACCATCAAATCTGGGAACAACTCACAGATCCAATTTAAGTTGACAGGCTGTCATGGAATTTGGTTAATCTTTATGTTTTAGTCTTGTACTTTCAGAGTTGCACTCCAAGGTCAA
>JAULAV010007669.1:0-25033 GCA_030789695.1 Scilla litardierei | reverse complement strand
TACCTTCCACACTAGTCCACCATGCAAGTGCCGATCTACCTCTAAGATCGCCCTTCATGTCCGACATCTTTTCCTCGGTCATCTACTGACTTAGGCATCGGAGGGGCTATGGGCTGACAGCCGGCCCAGCCTTTCTGACGAGTTGCTCTTCTTGTAGGTAGCTCGCCCTTGCTTCCATCTGACGAGCGACCTGTCTTATCCTTCACCAACCAGCAAGTGACCTACTCCATCTGGCGGGCAAACTCGAGAACCTCATCCTCAAATTGTCCCCGAACCGGAGCTAGCCTCGTCATCCCCCCCGAAACTTGTAACCATCATGCCCTTGGTTTCCCACATCAATACAAATTCATTGTTGTGGATTTTACCCTGCAACAGTTGGCACCGTCTGTGGGAACTTAGGATCACACCCATGTCAAACCCCACACCTTTCAATCCTAATCCCAGCACAGACAGGGGCAAACAGCCCATGAAGGACGAGCCACGTCCTCTCGGAGGGACCTCCCTGGCAGTGTACCCCCCTGAGGGGGCGGTGGAGGCTCTTCATGCCTCAGCCCGTACTGTTCACTACGGCTTTGAAGCCTTCCCGAAGAGGACGAATGATTGGGGTGCGGGTGGGGCCGGAACGTCCATCATCCCCCCTGTACCCCTAAATGTGAGGCACAACCTTCACCCTCAGATCGAAGCAGAAGAAGCCGCTCGGCAGAGGGGGCTCAACAAAGAGATAACGGCCCAGTAGAAACTCCTCGATATGGAAATGGAGGCTGTTCGTCAGAGGTGACTCGAGGAAGAAGCTGTTGTCCAGCCAAGGCAGCTTGACGATGAAGCGGAGGCCGCTGTTGAATAAATTCGGGTCGATGATGAAATCACGCGTCGACAGCTGTGATTCATCATCACTGTGCGAGAAAGGATCCGGGAGGAGAGCCACAGGGTCCCGAAGGGGTCACCTCCAAATCGATGGCACACCCGTAGCCTGCCACCGGTGGATATCTTACCGCTTGGAGGGAGCGCCCATCGGATGGCCCACCCAGCTCCCAGGCATAACGATCGTTGGCATCAAGACCGTGATCGAAGCAAGACTTCCTCGATGTGGGGAAGGGACGCCACTGAGTGTTGAGGTGGATCATCGAGCGACTCCGATGATGAGTGTGGCAGTCGAGGCGGTCGTAACGATCTACGAAGATCGCCTGCGTGTCCACAAGGATCGCCTGTGTGACCCCCACCCAGAAGCGGCTAACCCCCTAGCCAGACAGGTGACCGCGGCCCCGATCCCTCATAGATTCAAGCATCCTCAGCTTGAGCTATACGATGGGGCATGTGATCCCCTCGAGAATGTATAGCAGTACAGAGGGGCCATGGAGATTCAAGGCACGGATGATCCGCTCATATGTCGAGGCTTCCAGATGACTCTGAAGAAGTTGGCGTTAGAGTGGTACAATGGCCTACCCACCCACTTCATCGAATTCTTCGATGACCTATCTCACAAGTTCTGCCAGCAGTTCAGGGCAGGACATAGAAGGAAGAAACCAGCGGACTATCTGTTTTCGATAGTCCAGAAAGAGGGGGAAACGATCAGAAAGTTCTTGCATCGTTTCTGAAGAAAGGTTTAGTGTGGCGAGCTGCGAAGATGAGCTTGCTATGTTGGCCTTCAAAAAGGGGCTGACCAATCGGAGCCTGCATAAGTCGCTCCTCCAAGATCCGCTCACCAATCTAGATGCACTCTTTGCCCGAGTGGAGAGGTTCATACTGAGCGAGGACGCTCTCAGAGTGAAGAAGGTGGCCATCCCAGTTGGGACATCTCGCAACGATCGGAGCCTGATGGTCGATCAAGACAGGATGACCGCACTCGAGGGTGCGACCAACTCGACAGCCAGAGGCGTGACTGGGGAGGCCACCGACCTCAAGATCGCCCTGGTACATGCAGCTCAACGCCTCTGTAGTCGAAGTATTGGCTGCAGCAACGAGAGCTGGGCTTCTTTGAGACCCGCCTCAGGACAGGAGAATTAGCAGAAATAATGTCGCTATCACCGGGATCACGGTCATGATACCGACGAGTGTTTTACACTGAAGAGTGATATTGAGCGGCTGATCCAGGAGGGCAATCTCCAAGGCTTCGTTGAGGGGAGGAGACAGGCACGTGATAAGAGGGTGCCCCCAGAAGCGTAGCGGCTGAACCAGCCCCAGAACACTGAGCAAGACGCCCCTCCCCTGCCTAGAGCGGTCATGCACATAGATGTGATATGCGGTGGCCAATCCTCGGGTGGCACGTCATCATCGGCCCAGAAGGTGTATTCTCGGCAAGTGATGACGACAGGCGGGGGGAGACGAAGCGAAGAGGATGAGAGTAGCTCGGCTCCCCATCTCATTCTCAGACGACGACCTAGAGGTGGTCGAACAGCCATATGATGATGCCATCATCATCGAAGCCCAGATTGGAACGGCCATAGTCAGCCATCTCTTGATCGACACAGGGAGCTCGTACGACATTATTTTTTTGTCGACGATCGAGAAGATGGGGCTGAGGCATGCAGATCTAAGGCCATGTACATGA
This sequence comes from Scilla litardierei, assembly GCA_030789695.1. Taxonomy (NCBI): domain Eukaryota; kingdom Viridiplantae; phylum Streptophyta; class Magnoliopsida; order Asparagales; family Asparagaceae; genus Scilla; species Scilla litardierei. The sequence goes on along the minus strand of JAULAV010007669.1, from coordinate 22,485 downwards.
CCAATTGTCAGCTTCACCGGCCACTCGGCTCCCATCGCCGGAGTCATCACCCTGTCGATGTATTTAGGGGAAGAGCCAAGGATCGTCACTCAGATGATGCAGTTCGTTTTCGTCGATATCGCCTCGGCGTACAACGGTATCATCGGGTGGCCCTACATGATCGCCATCGGAGCTCTCCCCTCACTCCTACACCAGATGGTCAAGTTCCAGAATCTGCAAGGGGTTGGACAAGTTTGAGGGAGCCAGAGGTTGTCTCGGAGTTACTACGTCAGCTCCACCAAACACAAAGCACCCGAGCAAGCCCAACTGGTCGAACTCGGCAGTCATCAGGAGGACGTCGATGATTAACCAGGGAAGGCGGCAAGCTAGCCTGCCACAGAAACAATGAGCATTTACTCCTATGTTATCTACAGTTTTGTAAATATGACAATCTTTTTTATGCATATTCTCAAACATCGCCATCTCCATTTTAAAATTTCAGCTCTCCCCAAATATTCTCAAACCCCGGGACATGCTGATGAGCTTTGCCCTCGATAGGATCACCGATGGGTTAAGGAACGAGATACGTCTCTCACCCTCCCCTCCCTCAACTCCAGGGCAAGCTTGACAGCTTCACCCTCGATAAGGTCGCCAGGTGGGAGAAGGAATGGGAGACGGCTCAAACCCTCCCTACCCTCAACTCTGGGGCTGGCTGATGAGCTTTGTCCTCGATAGGATCGTCGGTGGGTTAAGAAACGAGCTCCGGCTTGTACCCTCCCCTCCCTCAACTCCAGAGCAAGCTTGACAGCTTTGCACTCGATAGGGTCACCCGGTGGGACAAGGAACGGGCGATGTCTCGCACCCTCCCCTCCCTCAACTCCAGGACGGGCTGACAAGCTTCGCCCTTGATAGGATCGCCGGTGGGTTAAGGAATGAGCTCCAGCTCGCACCCTCCACTTCCTCAACTCTGGGGCAAGCTTGATAGCTTCGACCTCGATAAGGTCACTAGGTGGGACAAGGAACGGTCGACGGCTTTAACCCTCCCCTTCCCTCCCTCAACGCTGGGACAAGCTTACGAGCTTCGCCCTCGATAGGCGCCGGGTGGGTTAATGACCGAGCTACGGCTCGCACCCTCCTGATGTGTCCTTATATTCCACATTATATATATATATGATTACACGTCAAAATGATTGCTCATTTACATATTTCATACACTTTTATGCTATTATTTGGAATAATATGACTTTCGGAGCGTTTATGTCCATTTCAGGGATTTGGGACGATATTGGAGCAATTTGGAGTCAATAAGACGATCAGCGATGTGAGAGCACCAATGAGACTCATGATGAGATGCATGAGGTGCCAAAGAAGAATACTGGAGCAAGGAAGGGGCAAGAGAGAAGGTTGCTTGATCGAGCTATGATGTTGCGAAGGAATCGAGCGACCTGAAGTGCTGGAAACTGGATAGTCGTGCACTATTTCTAAATCTGCTATCACCTGGGATTTTTCACTATTTTTCTGATATCGTTCCCAGATAGTAGACTTCAAGACGGTTCCAACGCTGCCAAGAACGCACCAATCGGAGGTCAGATGAGCCCTGGGAAATTTCTGCAAGCTGATGCTGCAGTGCTTAAACTTTTCTCAGCAGCCTACTCGTCCGAGCAGTGCACTGCTCGGTCCGAGCAGTGTGCAAAATCTATTGAAACATGTTTTTTACCTCCTATATGGCTAAACAGTTGACTGCTCGACCGAGCAGTCGACTGCTCAACTGAGCAGAGTGCTGAAAATGCTGAAAATGCTGTCGTTCGACACCTACTCGACCAAGCAACCACTTACTCGGTCCGAGCAACCTCCTACTCGACCAAGCAGTGCCTGCTCTGGCCGTGTAGGCAGAGCGAAATATTTCGGAGAAGCGGGACTTCCTGACGTACTCGACCGAGCAGCCTATTACTCGACCGAGCAGCTACCTGCCCGAACCGAGTAGACCCTACCCGGTCCAAGAAGACAGAGCGATGTTTGGGCGATTGATCCATCTCACAGATGTACTCAACCGAGCAGCTTCCTGATCGGACCGAGTCGCCGTGGGCCCAGATTTATGTCCGGATTTTGGGGGTTGTTTCACGAGGGTTTTTGGGGGGGATTGGTACCCGCCGTCACAGGGGAGTTCGGGAGGAGATTTTTATAGAGATTTTGAGGGACCTTTTGTATACTTTTTAGAGAAGAGTTTTTGGATCTTTTTTAGGGTTTTTGGTGACGATCGTTTGGGGAGTTTGGCTCTGCTCTAGGCTCCGCCTTTGTATCAAGATAAGTACTTTTGCCCTTTTAATTATATTATTATTTCTTTGTGATTTCTTACTGTTTATATTTTTTTGATGTATGCAATGAAATCTTTGTGCATTCTACTATCTATAGCTATTGCTATGCTTGAGTAGTCTGTAAGGATCGCCTTACCCTTGCAATACTAACAACACACACTAGAGGGAGGTGAATAGTGTAATGGCAATAAAATTGTCCAATTAAAATTAAACTTGCAAATGCGAATTATAAATGTAAGAGGAAATAATTGACACAATCAATCCAAATGCTAACACAAGGAATTACACTGGTTCCCCAAACTTGGGTACATCCAACCACACCAATATCCACTATAATCCCACACAGAGAAGTGAATACAAATCTCATAAGGAGATACCCCACAAAGAGGATTTATGCCCTACACAAGGACCCAACCAACCCTACACAAGGGTCAAGACTCCCACTCAGAGAATTAGGGGGTTAGCCCTACACTAGGACACTAAACTCTCACAAAGAGAGTTACTCCCACAAAGAGAGTTATTCCCACAAAGAGAATATCTTAATCCCACAAAGAGATAACCTCCCACAAAGAGAGAGAGAGACTAATTCCCACAAAGAAAATTAGTGACACAAATTCACCAAGTAAAATAAATACTCTTACATATGCCTTGAGATGCTTACTCATAAATGAATGCAAGGCATGGAAGAGGATCTCCAAGTGTTGAGATATGATTGAAAGCACTTGGATGAATTCTCTTGAGCTGGACTTCAATGCTTGAAGATGAATGAGAGCTCTTGAGAGGGAATTGAGGGAGTTTGAGAGTTGCTTATAGATCTCTTGAGATATTCAATAGCATCAAGAAGTATAAGAGATGGCAGCACACTCATATATATAGGAGCCCTATATCAAACCCCAAAACCCAAGAAAACAGCCAAAGAAATGATTCTGCAACGGCTAGAAACTGGGCGAAAATGACAGGAACAGTCGACTGATGATCAAAAGACAGCCGACTGATCAACAGCTAGAAAATATCCAACGGCTATAATCTGAGCCAGGACAGTCGACTGATGAAGATAATACAGTCGACTGAGAACAGGACAGGCGCCTGTAAATCCTTCAGCAGGCGACTGCTGCAGGGGATGGAATAAAACAGGGAGCCGCACTCTTTCTCCAGTTAAGCACACAGGCGACTGATGTCAATAATACAGTCGACTGTCTATTAGTCAGGCGACTGTAAAACCTTAATCTGTCGTTTGCTGAATAAGATGGAGAAAAGAAAGAGAGATGCAGAGATTGCACTTACGCTACGTAGGCGACTGATGACCAATCTACAAGTGACTATAAATATACAGGCGAATGTAAACTGACCAGTAGTCGACTGTGCGTAAAGCTCAAGTTTGAGTCAATTGAAATGTTGACTTAAGCTGTGCATATCAGGCCACTGTAGAAGGATCTACAGGCGACTGGAAATCACACAGTCGACTGTGTTTCCTTCAACAGGCGACTGATGGAAAGCCAGAGACTCCAAATGAGTCTTTGGACAAAGTGATCATATTTGGTTGGATTCTAAGATAATCCTAAGGCTCACTAAGATGGTTAAATGCATATGCATGTATGAGTAAACCATCTAACAAGGCATTACATTAATCCTAGACTCAAAAGAGAGAGAAAGCAATAAAGTAAATTACATGGATTACAATACTTTCCTTAGAGTCTAAGTCTTCAATCTTGATGCCTTGATTGCTCTCCATCATCTCCAAGCTTTCGCACTCCTAGAGTCCAAGCATTTGCCCTTCTCCACTTGATGTCCATCCTTGCACCAAGTGATTAGTCTCCAAGAAAGATATTCTTGAAATAACACTGAGAGACTAAAACATAATAGTCATTAGCAACAACATAATGTTGTGATCATCATCAAAATAAGATTGGTATGAAACACCAATACTCAACATTCTCCCCATTTTTTATGATGACACACATTATGTAAATTACAAAGAATTAAAGCACAATGCTAATGAGCTCCCCCTGCTTATATGCACCAATTAAACAATGAGCTACACAATAGTAAATACTCATTCTACCAAATAACATCATGGTGACATATAATAGGCAAGGATTACATAAACCAATTGAAATAGACAAAATCATGCAAACTTGAATGGTTTATACAATCCCTTAAATCTCTCCCCATATGCATAAGTATATATCTCCCCATATATAATTACATAATGCATATACCTCTCCCCCTTGACATCGTCAAAAAGGTGGACATCAAATATATCCCACTTTGCCATCTTCACTAAGATGTGACAATATGCAAGAAAAGAAAGAGATGTATGATACCAAATTTAAAAATTTAGTGGGTATCAATCCACTATCCCATGCTCCCCCTAGATCATAGAAATGGTCAAGTTTTGACTTCTAGGATCTAATACCAATATTGGAGCCATGGGCCGTAAGTGTATCAAAGCAATAGATATGGAAAAATCAAGCTTCAATGAAACACAATGATAATGCCAAAAGAGTTATACTATGAAACAACTTGGCAATATCAAAGAGGTTTGGTTTGAGACCAAAAATACCAAATTATAAAAAGTGATCTCAAACATCCTCAAAATGAGAGTCAAAATATGTTTTAAAATATTTTAAACATACAAAATATTAACTCCCCCCATTGACATACACATGGATCAAAAATGCATGCATGTCAATAAAATCCCCAAGATTCCCATTTTCATGAAAAATACATACATTTGAAAGTATTTTCAAAATCATGAAACACACACAACCAATGGGTATGCAAAAGTAGACATTTAAGCACAATACCCATGCAATATGCAAATGTGTGTGTGGAACCCAAACATTAGGGAACCAAACCCAAGAGGAGTTTGATTTCCTAACATAATCACACGAGGTGATCACATCCCTAACTAGAGAGTTGATGTAACTATCCCTCTCTTGCACCCTAACCTTAGTGGGAATCCATAATCTCAAGGATTTCCTAGGCAAGGGTTTTGTCTTTGCAAGAGGGATGGATGTGGCATGCTTAAGTGTAGAAACGAATTTCTTAGCATGCAGAGAATGAGGATTTTGCTTCTTAGCAAAAAATGAAGATTTTTCATTCTTCCTCATTACCTCGTGATCTACATGCTTCTTGTTGATGTTATTGTTGTACAAGAAAGCATGGTGATTCTTCTTAGGTGCTTTAGCAATATTTCTTGTATTTGCACCATAAGAGGAATTAGAGGTGGGTTTGGGTACCACATTTTGAATATAACCCAAACCTCCTCAATGATTTGCCGGATGTTGTTTTTCCAACATATCGTGGAGTGAATCCCTAGAATACACAAAGCTTTTGAGCTTCCGGGATTCCTCTTCATATTTCAACGTAAGTTGTTGAATGTGAGACTCTAAGCTAAGGTTTTGAGCAACAAGATTTTCATTAGTTAAACTAAATTCCTTAACTTGAGAGAGAAGTGTGTCTCTCTCACTAGTGTCATAAGCATGCATTTCATCATGAATTACACTAGCAATATCTAGTTCATGCAATCTACTCTTAGCAATCTTATATTTTGCTTTTAATCTATTGTAATAGTTGATGCACTTACTAGCATTTTCAGACACCATACCGAAACGATGTTCAAGCTCCTCGTATGAGATCTTCTCCTCAATCTCATCATCGACTTCATCCTTGCTAGAGCTTGATGAAGACTTCTCCTCCATAGCCATGAGGCACGAATCCTCATAGGAGCTGTAAGAGTCGAGCCATGCATCCAACTCATCTTCATTCAAGCCAGAGGGGATAGGAGTAGGAGCATTAATTGCTACAAAGCATGCATGATCATCCTCCTCTTCATCCTCCTCTTCATTACTCGATGTATCCTCACTTGAATCATCAAAAGTCCCGACAAGTCCCTTCTTGTGATTTTTGGACTTGGACTTCCCTTTCTAATGCTTCTTCCATTTACCCTTATAAGCTTCTTTGTTGGGTTTGAAAGGGCATTCGGTGGACAAGTGACCCTTTACACTGCAAGTGTAACAAGTAGGAACCTTGTTAGAATTGGAGGAAAACTTTGACAAAGACTTACCTTGCTTGCATTTGAGGAATGCTTTGAATTGCTCGGCAAGCTCCTCATTTTCTTCTCCACTTGCATCTTATAGCTCATCTTCTTCACTAGGAGCTTCTCGATGGAATTTCTTCCTCCACTTGATTGGCTCCTCCTTAGCATGGAATGCAATCCCCTTATGCTTCTCCGGCTTCTCAGGCTTCGTTGGTTGAATCTCCTTCTTGTGTTGAAGCTTTACTTCATACACCATGAGATTACCAATGCACTCCTCAACGGTGTATTTGGACGTGTCATATGGCTCCAAAATTCCGTTGGCCTTTGACTCCCATCGAGGTGTGAGAGAGTCAAGTATCTTCTCTACATGATCTTCTTGGGAAATCATCTTCCTGAGTCCCTCCAAAGCGTTCACGATATCAGTGAACCTTGTGAACATCTCTGAAATGCTTTCGCCTTCCTGCATCTTTAACATTTCATATTTAAATCTAAACACAATTTGTTTAGATTTCTTTACCTTTGTTGTTCCTTCATGACAAATCTCCAAAGTATGCCAAATTTCGTTGGCCGTTTTGCACATGGAGATGCGGTTGAACTCATTTGTTGAGAGGGCGCAATGGAATGCATTCATAGCCCTCGCATTGTACTTGATCGAGTCCTTCTCTGCCTTTGTCCTTGAAGCCGCAGGAGTAGTGGGCTTCTCAAATGGCACCTCCTGTAATGTCCCATAGGTCTTGAACCTCCAAGTAGATCATCATCCTGATCTTCCAACTAGGATAGTTGGTTCCGTTGAAGAGCGGGGGTCGGACGGTTGAATGACCTTCTTCATGAGACGCGGATGTTGCGTTGAATGCCATTGTTGCAGTATGCTATAACCTTGTTCTGATACTAATTGTAAGGATCGCCTTACCCTAGCAATACTAACAACACACACTAGAGGGGGGTGAATAGTGTAATGGCAATAAAATTGTCCAATTAAAATTAAACTTGCAAATGCGGAATTATAAATGCAAGAGGAAATAATTGACACAATCAATCCAAACGCAAACACAAGGAATTACCCTGGTTCCCCAAACTTGGGTACATCCAGCCACACCAATATCTACTATAATCCCATACAGAGAAGTGAATACAAATCTCACAAGGAGATACCCTCACAAAGAGGATTTATGTCCTACACAAGGGCCCAACCAACCCTACACAAGGGTCAAGACGCTCACACAGAGAATCACTAACTTCCTCAGAGAATTAGGGTTAGCCCTACACTATGACACTATACTCCCACAAAGAGAGTTACTCCCACAAAGAGAGTTATTCCCACAAAGAGAATATCCTAATTCCACAAAGAGATAACCTCCCACAAAGAGAGAAAGACTAATTCCCACAAAGAGAATTAGTGACACAAATTCACCAAGTAAAATAAATACTCTTACCTATACCTTGAGATGCTTACTCATAAATGAATGCAAGGCATGGAAGAGGATCTCCAAGTGTTGAGATATGCTTGAAAGCACTTGGATGAATTCCCTTGAGCTGGACTTCAATGCTTGAAGATGAATGAGAGCTCTTGAGAGGGAATTGAAGGAGTTTGAGAGTTGCTTCTAGATCTCTTGAGATATTCAATAGCATCAAGAAGTATAAGAGATGGCTGCACAGTCATATATATAGGATCCCTATATCAAACCCCAAAACCCAAGAAAACAGCCAAAGAAACGATTCTGCAACGGCTATAAACTGAGCGAAAACGACAGGAACAGTCGACCGATGATCAAAAGACAGCCGACTGATCAACGACTAGAAAATATCCAACGGCTATAATCTGAGCCAGGACAGTCGACTGAGAACAGGACAGTCGCCTGTAAATCATTCAGCAGGCGACTGCTGCAGGGATGGAATAAAACAGAGAGCTGTACTCTTTCTCCAGTTAAGCACACAGGCGATTGATGTCAATAATACAGTCGACAGTCTATTAGTCAGGCGACTGTAAAACCTTAATCTGTTGTCTGCTGAATAAGATGGAGAAAAGACATAGAGATGCAGAGATTGCACTTACGCTACGCAGGTGACTGATGACCAATCTACAGGAGACTATAAATATACATGTGACTGTAAACTGACCAGTAGTCGACTGTGCGTAAAGCTCAAGTTTGAGTCAATTGAAATGTTGACTTGAGCTGTGCATATCAGGCGACTGTAGAAGGATCTACAGGTGACTAGAAATCACCCAGTCGACTGTGTTTTCTTCAACAGACGACTGATGGAAAGCCAGAGACTCCAAATGAGTCTTTGGACAAAGTGAACCTATTGGCTTGGATTCTAAGATAATCCTAAGGCTCACTAAGATGGTTAAATGCATATGCATGAATGAGTAAACCATCTAACAAGGCATTACATTAATCCTAGACTCAAAAGAGAGAGAAAGCAATAAAGTAAATTACATGGATTACAATGCTTTTCTTAGAGTCTAAGTCTTCAATCTTGATGCCTTGATTGCTCTCCATCATCTCCAAGCTTTGGCACTCCTATAGTCCAAGCATTTGCCCTTCTCCACTTGATGTCCATCCTTGAACCAAGTGATTAGTCTCCAAGAAAGATATTCTTAAAATAACACTGAGAGACTAAAACATGAGAGTCGTTAGCAACAACATAATGTTGTGATCATCATCAAAATAAGATTGGTATGAAACACCAATACTCAACATAGTCTTTTCTAGGGCTAAGGGATTAGCCCATGGATTTTAGGATTTAGATGCAAAGTTGGGATTTTTATGGTGCGTTGGATATAAATGGGGTTGTATTTTGGATGATCTAGCAAAATCCCTAGGAGAACTCGTACTGAGATTGTGCCCACGATCGGTAGAATTGATTAGCTTAAGGAGTATCCTATGTATTTAATTAGGGAGTTAGTGGATTCAACCGAGGTACGTGACCATGCCCGGCTCGTGCCTTGAGGGGATTCACTGACGAACTATATTACTAATTGACGGCTACCGTCATTGTGTCAATAAGAGCCACCAAGGTACCTCGAAACTCTTACCCACAAGAGTGGTAGAAATTGAGAGCGTTCGAACCACGAGAGTGGCGAGAACTTCGTAGATCCTTAATGCACGTACCGTATGCGCCTATCGCGAGAGCGGGGTTAATGCGATATGTTAGGTTCATGATGCACAGACACATGAATTCACTTTCTAGATGCTACAATCCCCCAATAAAACCAATGCAACGTAATAGTCATATCCGAGCGTCGATGTCCAACGGTCCTAGCGGCGAGTCCTAAAGCCCTAATCTTTTGTATTTTATTTCTTTATTTATTTGTGTGGAATCCCTTGCTTGTGACGTTGAGTGACACAACCTTCGCATCCATCACCATTACAACCCTTCACACTCCACATCCACCAATAAACCCGCAATTCTAACTCAACCTAGGAGTAGATAGGTAGTATAGCACAGCTTCCCCGTGTTCGATACCAGCTTGCCACTATACCGTGCGCTTATGGTAAACGACATCGTTTCGAAGTTGATTCCGGATGCATCAAGTTTATGGCGCCGTTGCTAGAGATTCGTTCCGCCATATTATCTATTTACCACAATTAGGTTGATTAGATTGCGTAAAAAATCAGAAAATAAAAAAATATATCAAAATATCAAAAATATCAAAAAAATCAGAGAGATAGAAATTTTTCCCTGCCACCTGCTTTATCATTATATCTACCTTCTTGTGCCACTAATATTTTTCTCCAGGTATTTGTCTTTATTGATCAGGTGTTATGGCAGAGATGACCGAGATTATATGGACCACAATTTTTATGCGTACCTTGATAAGATTCTTGCACGGCAGGCTGAGGACCTTGATGCTTCAACCTGTGAGGAGACAACAGTCCTAGAGCTTTCGCAACCACCTCATCCTTCCACTAACGCCGAGGACTACCCCACAGAGCTTATTGCTCCCATTCAAGAAGAATCTTTTACTCTCCCGCCCTTTGCTTTTGATTCCCCTCATGTACATGATGTTTTTTATGATTCAGATTTTGATGACTCATCGTGCCTTCTACAGGATACATATACATATGATCAAGATTTACGATGGGACGTATATGAGGAGGAGAGAGAGAAGTTAGCACCAATGGATGCTATTGAATACGATCAGGAGGTGTGATGGGATGAATCTGACGATGATGAGGAGTGGCTTGATGCGATACACACTCATACGCCAGAGTTGCCTGAAAAGCCTGAGACGAACGACGGAGAGTTGCCTGTCGTGGTACATGAAAGCGGAGATACATTTTCAGGAAAGTGTCGTCAACCGATCTTTATCTTGAATATTTCTTTTGATGACCTTCTTTGGAATACATTTATTTTGGGGAAGAATTATCCACATCAGATTGATGCGGCTCATCTCTTACAGGGTACAGGTGGAGTCCTTGTGGAGATGCTGGGAGCCGCATTGCTGGAATCTGATGGAGCCCATGGAGATAGGCACTTGGCAGAGCCACGAAAAGTGCAGATAGAGCAGCTGCCTGCACCAGCAAAGATATTGGACCCGCCTTTTGCTACAGGTGGTACCAATCTAGTAGTGTAGTATTTTATGCTTTCAATAAACACGAATCCTCTCGACAGCGAGAGGACCGTATAGGATTTTATATGCTTTCTTAGTGTAATAAACTCACCCCATATGATGGCTCCATTATCTCTTGCACCCAACCCATTATTTATCATCTATGCCCACCTTTATATTTGGTGCTTATTTCGCCTCTCTCCCCAATTTTTATGTGATGTTTAAGCTTGGGGGAGAGAAACTATTTTGTTGAGTAGCCCTCTCCCCATCTGGTTGTTGTCCTCTATTTATATCATACACACATTGAGGACAATGTGATGTTTAAGCTTGGGGGAGTGAATAGTGCACGCAGTTTGCTTCATTGTGAAACACACTTCTCATATGCTTCATTTTTTATGAAATATCGTGGATTTATTTTTTTATGAACTCTGATATTTGTTAGATTAGAGTTCGATTCATTGATTAGTGTATCTTTGTTAATATGCTTTTTCATAGTAGAATCCGTAGTTTCACAACCATATTCTCGAAATAGTTAAGCTAAAAATGAATGAATCAAATATGAAAATTATTTGACTCCTGCGTGATTTGATTAATAATTATATTGCTTCATGGATGTTTAGTGATTCAAAAGATATTGGATAACCCCACGACAACCAAATTAGCGATGATTAGGATTCCTGAAATCAAGCCATATCTAGATTCTATGCTTTTTCTTTTTCTTTTGAAAATATCCAATAAATGATCTTTGATCATGTTTTGCATTCCATCGCGTTTACGTGAGTTTGCAAAAATCCCAATAATGCAAAAATCAAACAAAAATCCTGAATAAAAGACAGTAGGGGTTCTTCGTAACCTAATGCCTTAAGACCGTCTGGTCTGGGATGCATAGGCCGCTTTTTGTATATATTAAGTTATCTCGTGTTTACAAAGAAAGAAAAATGCATATGAAATATTCATATAGCCAAAAACAATATAAAACTACAAAAATCCCACATCCTTATCTCCATTTCTATATAGAACTAAGACATGGCAAAGTTGATGGGTTTTAGGAGTTTTGAAATGGTCGTAGTGTGGTGATGCCTTACCTTGATTGAATTTGCTAAATTCATTCCATGAAGTATAACGAAATACCACGCATGCTTGAAAACGTTTGATCATGACATATTATACTGCTTAGAGAATGAGTTGTGAACATTGGTTTCATTTCTGTGAACTTAGTATATTGCATGATAAACTATGATATGATATAACTCTAATCTCTTTTTATTGCTTATCAAGTTCAATTTATTTATTGAAATCCATGTTATTTTAATTTGAGTGAGACTTAAGTATTTGTTGTGTATACGTGTTCTAATTTCATACTGACGTATGTTCACGAGATCTTGCATATCTTGGGTTCTTGTATTTTCTGAATTTAAGATTGACCCCTTGCCTCCATTACATGCCACCTCCTTGCATCTCCATTGTATCCATCTCCCGTGTACGCTTCTTACTAGTCTTCCTCGAGGACGAGTAAAAGGTAGCTTGAGGGGATTTTGATGTGTCCTTATATTCCACATTATATATATATATATATATATATATATATGATTACACATCAAAATGATTGCTCATTTACATATTTCATACGCTTTTACGCTATTATTTGGAATAATATGACTTTCGGAGCGTTTATGTCCAATTCAGGGATTTGGGGCGATATTGGAGCAATTTGGAGTCAATAAGACGATCGGCGACGTGAGAGCACCAATGAGACTCATTATGACATGCTTGAGGTGCCAAAGAAGAATACTGGAGCAAGGAAGGGGAAAGAGAGAAGGTTGTTTGATCGAGCTATGATGCGGCGAAGGAATCGAGTGACCCGAAGTGCTGGAAACAGGACAACCGTGTACTATTTCAAAATATTCTATCACCTGAGATTTTTCACTATTTTTCTGATATTTTTTTCCAGATAGTAGACTTCAAGACGGTTCCAACTCCACCAAGAACACACCAATCGGAGGTCGGATGAGCCCTTGGCAATTTCTGTAAGCTGATGCTGCATTGCTGAAACTGTTCTCAACAGCCTACTCGACCGAGCAGTGCACTTCTCGGTCTGAGCAGTGCACTACTCGACCGAGTAGTGTGCAAAATCTGCTGAAACAAATTTTTTACCTCCTATATGGATGAACAGTCGACTGCTCGATCGAGCAGTCGACTGCTCGACTGAGCAGAGTGCTGAAAATGCTGAAAATGCTGTCGTTCGACACCAACTCAACCGAGCAACCACTTACTCTGTCCGAGCAACCTCCTACTTGACCGATCAATGCCTACTCGGGCCGTGTAGGCAGAGCAAAATATTTCAGAGAAGCGGGACTTCCTGACGTACTCGACCGAGCAGCCTATTACTCGACCGAGTAGCTACCTGCCCAGACCGAGTAGACCCTACCCGGTCTGAGCAGACAGAGTGACATTTTGGGCGATTGATCCGCCTCACTGACGTACTCGACCGAGCAGCTTCCTGCTCGGACCGATTCACCGTGGGCCCAAATTTGCGTCCGGATTTTGGAGTTTGTTTCGCGAGGGTTTTTGGGGGGGATTGGTAGCAGCCGTCACAGGGGAGTTCGGGAGGAGATTTTTAGAGAGATTTTGAGAGACTTTTTGTATACTTTTTAGAGAAGAGTTTTTAGATCTTTTTTAGGGTTTTTCGACGACGATCTTTTGGGGAGTTTGGCTATGCCCTAGGCCACTCCTTTGTATCAAGATAAATACTTTTGCCCTTTTTAATTCTATTATTATTTCTTTGTGATTTCTTACTGTTTATCTTTTTTTGATGCATGTAATGAAATCTTTGTGCTTTCTATTATCTATTGCTATTGCTATGCTTGAGTAGTCTTTTCTAGGGCTAAGGGATTAGCCCATGGATTTTAGGATTTAGATGCAAAGTTGGGATTTTTTGGTGCGTTGGATATAAATGGGGTTGTATTTTGGTTGATCTAGCAAAATCCCTAAAAGAACTCGTGCTGAGATCGTGCCCACGGTCGGTGAAATCGATTAGCTTAAGGAGTATCCTATGGATTTGATTAGGGAGTTAGTGGATTCAACCGAGGTACGTGACCATACCCAGCTCGTGCCTTGAGGGGATCTACCGACAAACTATATTACTAATTGACGGCTACCGTCATTGCGTCAATAAGAGCCACCAAGGTACCTCGAAACTCTAACCCACAAGAGTGGTACGAGTTGAGAGCATTGGAACCACGAGAGTGGTGAGAACTTTGTAGATCCTTAATGCACGTACTGTATGCGCCTATCGCGAGAGCGGGGTTAATGTGAAATGTTAGATTCATGATGCCCAGACACATGAATTCACTTTCTAGATGCTATAATCCCCCAATAAAACCAATGCAACGTAAGGGTCCTAGCCGAGCGTCGATGTCCAACGGTCCTAGCGGCGAGTCCTAAAGCCATAATATTTTGTATTTTATTTCTTTATTTCATTGTGTGGAATCCCTTGCTTGTGATGTTGAGTGACACGCCTTCGCATCCATCACAATTACAACCCTTCACACTCCACATCCACCAATAAACCCGCAATTCTAACTCAACATAGGAGTAGATAGGTAGTATAGCACAGCGTCCTCGTGTTCGATACCCGCTTGCCACTATACAGTGCGCTTGCAGTAAACAACATCGTTTCGAAGTTGATTCCGGACGCATCACCTCCCATCCCTCAACTCCGGGGCAGGGTGACGAGCTTTACCCTCGATAGGAACTCCGGTGGGTTAAGGAACGAGCTCCGGCTCGCACCCTCCCCTCCCTCAACTCTGGGGCAGGCTTGAAAGCTTCGCCCTCGATAGGGTCGCCAGGTGGGACAAGGAACGGGCGATGGCTCACACCCTCCACTCCCTCAACTTTGGAGCAAGCTTACGAGCTTTGCCATCGATAGGCGCCGGGTGGGTTAAGGACCAAGCTACGGCTCACCCCCTCCCCTCCCCAACTTCAGGACAGGCTAACGAGCTTCACTCTCTATATGATCGCATGTGGGTTAAGGAACGAGCTCCGGCTCGCACCATCCCCTCCCTCAACTCTGGGGCAAGCTTGACAGCTTCGCCCTTGATAGGGTCGCCGGGTAGGATAAGGAACAGGCGACGGCTCACACCCTCCCCTCCCTCAACTCCAGGGCAAGCTTACGAGCTCTGCCATCGATAAGCGCCGGCTGGGTTAAGGACCGAGCTATGGCTCGAACCCTCCCCTCCCTTAACTTTGGGACATGCTGACGAGCTTCGCCCTCGATAGGATCACCGGTGGGTTAAGGAACGAGCTCCGACTCGCACCCTCCCCTCCCTCAACTCCGATGCAAGCTTGACAGCTTTACCCTCGATAGGGTCGTCAGGTGGGACAAGAAATGGGCGACGGCTCGCACCCTCCCCACTCTCAACTCTAGGGAAAGCTTATGAGCTTCGTCCTTGATAGACTTCTCAAACTCTGGGGCAAGCCTACGAGCTTCACCCTCGATAGGTGCCGACTCCACAACATTCCGCTTCTCCTGGGCCTTAGCCACTTCCAAGCAGAAAGTTGGGGGCATACATACTAAGGCAAAGAGCGGCGAACAACAACACAAACACAAAATATAAACAAGGCAAACCACCTAAGGTATATTTCAATAAAAATTAAAGATTAATACATTTACATAGTTTTTCTACAATAGGCCCGACGCATGGCCCCAAGACCGACCCTACAAATACGACCACTCCCCAAAGATTAAGCAGCATCGCCTCCCCCCGGAGCATCGACCTCATCCTCCCCCTCATCGGAGGCCACAGTCAACTTGGAGAAATCTATCTCCAAGGAATGGTACAGCTTTGCCAGCCACGCTTCCACCCTCCTGAAGCCCGCATGCATCCCTTCCTCCAGGCCTTCATCCCTCATTGACCTCATCATGGGGAGGTACTCCTCCTCCTGATATTTGCAGATGGCCCTAGCCTTCTCAGCCTCTAGATCAATCTTCAGCACTGCCACCTCCTGCTTTAGCGCGACGATCTCCATCCCCTTGGCCTCCATTTCTGCGGAGTGTTCGTTCAAGGCGGCGACCCGTCGATTCTCCTCCTCCCAAAGCTGCCACTCCACTCTAGCCGTGCTCTTCTCCCACTTCTCGGTCTCCACCTTCTGGGCAGTATACCACCTCCCGAGCTGGTCCAGCTGATCCTCCCTATAGCGCAACCTCCTGGTGACCTCCTTAAATTGGGCCTCTAACGCCCGCAGCTTGCCAGTGGCTGCCTTAAGATCAGCCTTCTTCTTCCCGTGATTCGCCTTGAGCATATTCACGAATGTATGGCACTGAAAGGACGCCATTGCCACGATCATCTGTAGGAGAAACATAAGACATAAGTACCTAGGGAAGAAAGAAGACATGCAACGTGGAGAAGAGAAAGCGGCAAACCTACATACTGTGCCAGATCGTCGTATCAAGAGGCACTCTGGACCAACCTCGGCAAGGGATGCCCGATCGCTCAGCAACAGGTTGTCCTCCGCCAGGTGAGCTACGATGCTGGCATCATTAAACACAGACTCCATGTTGCCCATCGGGTAGTTCGTCTTGAAGAGTTCTTCCTTTAAGATGGCATGGACTTCGGCCTTGGTTGCCTTGAAGCGGGCGAGCATAGGCTCGCAGCTCGAATGCCCAGGCACCCCTGCTCCCAAGGAGGACATCCATAAGGCTAGCGCTTGATCGGAACCCGGCTGGCCCACACTGCGAGGGGACCCAGAGTCACCGAGCTTTGGGTCATCACCTCTCTCTCACCAATGCCAAGATCGACATAGGCGCCCGATGCTGCCTCACTGATAGCAGGGGTAGGACCGCTTGCTGTAGGTGTCTCCCTTGCCCTCTTGTCGTGCTCACCCCTCTCGGCCCCAATGACAACCCCGGGGCCCCTCTTCTGCCCCGACTTCCTCGCTAAGTCCTTTGTCGCTACTTTTTTGCCCTTCTCCAGGGCAGAAGGCTCCTTGGCCACCGGCTCCGAGGTCGGCGACTTCCTAGCCCTCCTCATCAGCTCTTCCCGTGAAAGGATCATGGACGCACCTGCAAAGAGAGCCAAGTTCAGGGTAAGTGTATAGGGAGAAGTTTGCCAAGATCACATTACCTTCGGCCAGAAATTTTGGGCGAACTGATCGCCCTTGATCAAGTTTGTGTGCTTCCTGATCACCTCGGGGATCTCCTCCAAAGCCTTGGAGTTCTCCAGGTCTTGCCCCGCCAGCAGCACCCCTTTGTTCACTAAGGGTTTCAACGTCCCCCAGTTCGACATCAACACCAAGTACGCCGACATCAAGACAAAGACAAACCTATCCCTCCATTCTCTCCCCTCGCTCGGCGCCTCAAGGATGAGAGGCCGGTCCTTCCTTGCAAGAACACTGTGATACATCCCGTTCTTCCTCACCACAAAGTAATGCTGGAAGAGTGATACGCTCGGACTTATCCTGCTGATAGTGCAGAGGACGATGAAGACAACCATTGAGCCGATGGAGTCCGACGATAGTTGGGAGAGAGGAAACTCGAGGAGGTTCAGCAAGTGAAGGAGGTGGGGGTTGAGCGAAAACCGCAGGCCGAGTTCAAAGGTCAAGCAGTAGACTCCAACTTCGTTGTCCCTCGGCGAGCAAACCCTCTTATGGGGTTCGGGGAGGCGAACCATGTAAGGTGGTCGAATATAGTTGGAGCGGATCTCGGGGATATCGATGGTGTCCATTTTACATTGGATAGTCTTGATCTCCACCGGAACCATACCACTGACTCTACCGGAGCCCGATCCGAGCCCTCGCTCTCTCCTCCCAGAATCTCCAGAACCCCCCTCAGCATTTGGATTAAAAGATGAAGAACTGGAAGCCATTGACAGATAGAGAAGTTACCTAGAAAGGAAGAAGATCACCGAAGCTCCGACGAAGAGATGACCGACGGCGAGAACTCTTGAGAGCAAAGACGAGAAGAAGAGAAACCCTTTCAGATTTGAATGCAAAAGATCTCAATCGTTCCTCCCTCTCCTTCTTATATAATGGGCATCTGCCGATCTCGACCGTCGGAGTGTGCCACGTGGCAAGATCAGAAGCGGAGGCATCGCCTCGGCTTCTCCCTAGGGCCATACACGGCATATGTCGAGTTCCGAGTGGTGGAGGCGCTTCGATGTCCCCCCGCTACCAAATCATTATGATGGCTTCAGAGATTCAGCGGTCAACTCGCATTTAATGCTACAGCTGTCATCTAATGGAGCAAAGTGCGTTATCCGAGCCGATCCGGACTTTCCATGTCGAACTCGAATGACGGAGGTAATTGTTACGACCTCAAGATCAGCCCAGTCAATCTGGGCCCGCTGATTCAAAGCCCGAGTCTTGGCCCCTGGATCTCCACAACGAAGCCTAGTTCTCCATGGCTTACAGAAGCTCGCCAAGGCCCAGACCAGTCTGCATTAGCAGAACTGCGAACTTGTCGATCATACCAAGAGGAGCCCTCCAGCGGATCACGCGATCTACCCCAGCTCACCCCATATGTAGCTCACCTACCTCTCCATCCAGGCAAAGTCTACCCACGGAGGAAGATGACACGCCACGAGTAGTTTCACTACAGACGATTCTTACAAAAGTGCACCTGGCCACTTCGCTACCTGACTGCCTGACCGCCTGCCAAAAGCATGCCTAGACATTTCATTGCCAAACAGCCTGACAAAATCACACCTGATATTAATAGCTCTGACGTCCTGACAAAAGCGCGCCTGACATGTTCGGCTCTGACATCCTCCACCGGACCCAATTGTTACGACCTCAAAATTGGCCAAGCTGATCTAGGCCAGCATCTTTAAAGCCCGAGTCTTGGCCTGTCGAATCTCCATAACGAAGCCTAGTTTGCCACGGCTTACAGAAGCTCACCAAGGCCCAGAGCAGTCTGCATTTACGGAGTTGCGGACTCGTCAATCAAACCAAAGAGGAACCCTCCGATGGATCGCGTGATCTACCCCAGCTCGCCCCAGATACTGCTCGCCTACCTCTACATCCAGGCAAAGTCCACCCACAAAGGAAGATGACACGCCATGAGCAGTTTCACTATAGACAATTCTGACAAAAGTGCACCTGACCGCTTCGCCGCCTGACCGCCTGACTGCCTGCCGAAAGCACGCCTAGTCATTTTGCTGCCAGACAGCTTGATAAAAGCACACCTGACATTAACAGCTCTGACGGCCTGACAAAAGCGCGCCTGACACGTTTGGCTCTGACATCCTCCGTCAGACCCCTGACACTACCAGCTAAGCTAAAGTAACAGACTCCAGTAGCCTATAAATACCCACTCTTCTCCAATGAGAAAGGGGCTGACTAATCTGTAAGAATTCCTAACACATCCACATATACTCAAGGTCGAATATCTTCCACATATTTGTGCCTGCTACATTAGTTTGCCACACAAGCGTCGATCTGTCTCTAGGATCGCCTCGTGTGTCCGACCTTCTCCAAGCAGCCACCCATTGACTTAAGCATCAGAGAGGCTACGGGCTGGCACCCAGCCCTGCCTTTCTGACGATTTGTTCTCCCTGCAGGTAGTTGGCGTTTGTTGCTGGTGGTTGAGGCAACCTTGGGCAATCAACTCCATTAAACAGGCGATCTACTCCGGTTGAATGGCGACCTTGAGCTTTCCATCTGCAAAGCGTCTTCCAATCGAGATCAGCCTCGTCTATCTGCCAAAATTTGTAATCATTGTACACGTGATTCCCTTTTTCAATACAAATTTAGTGTTGGCAGATTTTACCCTGTAACATTTGGCACCGTCTGTGGGAATCAAGGGTTACATCCATGGCAGACCCCACACAAAGTCACCGCAGTGATAAACAGCCAATGCTCGAGGAGGTTCCCTCTCCGAGAAGGTCCCCTCTGATAGATACACCCCCTGAGGGGCCAGACGCTACCATCAAAGGCATTTATTAAAGCTTTGAGATCATTGACAAAATGATGAAGGACATAGCTGCGGCAAAATACATGAGGCGGCCTCAAACATCAGGCCCCTCCAGACCATTCAACGTAAGGTGGAACCGCCTCCCTGAATTCAAAGAGGAAGCGACCGCTTGAAGGAGTCGCTTCGATGAAGAGGAATTAGCCGCTCTACAGAGGCACCTCGATGATGATGAGGTGGCCACTAGGCAGAGATGGTTTGACGAGGAGGAGGCCACAATACAAAGGCAGCTTAACGAAGAAGCAGCTATCCAACAGTGACGGTACAATCCCGCTGCAAGGGAGATGATCCAGCAAAGGACCTTGGGAGCCATGTACCCATCGATCGAGATAGTGCACATCCCACTGGACCAAAACACGGAGAGTCGCTCTCACAGGAGGTCGCCAAGCCCTAGGCGCGAAGAGCGTCCCCGTCAAGGCCAAAGCCCCCCTCAGGCTGAGCTCATTTCCCCAAGGCGCAATGATCGACGGGGGCAGAGCTACGAGCGGAGCCCGATCCCCAGGGCCCATAGGAGGGACTCTCCTGAGTGCCGAGGTGGCTCACTCGGGGTCCAAGGCAGTCAAGACGTCACAAGGAGATCGCCAGCACCCACCCAACATCCCGAAGTAGCCAACCCACTGATGCGAAGGGTGAGCTCAACCCCGATACTGCATAGGTTTAAGCTACCCCAGCTTGTATTGTATGATGGCTCGGGCGATCCACTCGAACATGTGCAGTGCTTTTGGGGGGTGATGGAGATCCAAGGAGTTGACGATGAGCTCCTATGTCGCGCCTTTCCGACGACGCTGTAGAAGTCTACCTCGGAATGGTACAGCGACTTGCCGGACAAATCGATTGACTCCTTTGGCAATCTGTCCCACAAGTTTCGTTTGCAATTTCGAGCGGGTCGAAGAAGGAAGAAATCTCCTGATTATCTATTTATGATAGTCCAGGAGGAAGGCAAGACCCTCCGAAGGTTCCAGCATCGCTTCAATGAGGAGTGTCTTAGCGTGATGAGCTGTAGGGATGAGCTCGCCATGGCAGCCTTCATGACAGGGCTCACCAACCGTAGTCTGCACAAATCCCTCCTCCACGACCTGCCAGCGGACCTTGACGCTATCTTCTCCAGAACGGACAAGTTCATGCTCAGTGAGGAGTCGCTGGGGGCGAATAAAGCTGTAACATCGGTCGAGCGTCTCAGAGCTGAGCCCCGGCTGTCACCTAGGTCGAGGCAGGATGACCGCCCAAAGGGAAAGATCAAGATCAATTCTGTGGGCGTGACCAGGGAGGCCCCCGAGGGCAAGATCGCCCCGAACCTCTGAGGGGGTTCCACGCTCCTAGGAACCCAGCTCTGAGGGACGGACTCGAAAGAGCACTGGAGGACGTGCACTATACAAGGCTTAATGCCCCCTGGCCGAAGTGATGGCGATGGCCAAGTCGGGCGGGTTTCTCAAAGACCCGCCCCCAAAAATGAAGGGAAGGCCGACCACGCGCAATGCACAGAAGTACTGTCGGTACCACCGCCACCACACCCATGACACCGACAATTGCTTCGCTCTGAAGAGAGACATAGAACGGCTGATCCAGAGTGTCCACCTTCATAGGTTTGTCGACCAAGAAGGCCAGGGGTGAGAAGGCCGACAGGCCCAGGCCCACAACACCGAACTCCAGCGGAACTTGTCCGACAGGCCCATGCCCATAACGTTGAACTAGCCGCCCATCCTATCACTGGTCTAATCATGCGCCTTGATGTGATATGCAGCGAGCCAACTTCGGGCGGAACCTCGTTGTTGCTAGGGAAGAATGATGTGATGCATGTCATGGTGACAAGCACTGTTGAAGGGGAAAAGCGAAGAAGGGCAGCTCCACTCCCCATCTCTTTCTCTGATGAAGACCTAAAGGGGATCGAGCTGCCACATGATGACACCATCGTCATTAAGGCACTCATCGGGCAGGCGGTGGTGAGCAGACTTTTGGTGGACATCGACAGCTCGTGCGACATACTGTATTTGTCGACGATTCAGAAGATGGGGTTGGGCGAGGAAGACTTGAAACCATGCATGGGTCTGATTATCGGCTTCACTGGCCATTCGAGACACATCGTCAGGACGATTGACCAGCCCATCACCCTAGGGGAGTGGCCGAGGATTGTTACATGAGTGACGCAGTTCATCGTCATGAACATCGCCTCGGTGTACAATGGCATCATAGGGCAGCCTTGCATGACCGCCATCGAAGCTCTCCCCTTGCTGCTGCACCAAATGGTGAAATTCCAGACCCCGTATGGGGTCGAACGAGTGCGAGGAAGCCAGAGGCTCTCGCGGAGTTGTTACATCGGCTCCACAAAACATGGGCCGATCGAGCAAGCCTGGTTGGCCAAACTCCTCGATGGTCGAGAGGACTTAGAGCATCAGCGACCAACCTCAGTGGAGGGTATAGAGGAGGTGCTACTGATAGAGGAGGAAGACAAGACAGTATCGATCTGCACGAAGCTGACTGCAAAGCTGAGGGCAGGGTTGATCGACCTCCTCAGGGTGTATACAGACATCTTCACGTGGTCGCCCTCAGACATGCCTGGAGTCAATAAGGTGGTAATCTCCCATGAACTGCATGTCAACCATGAGGCCCGTCCGGTCCGACAAAAGAAGCG